>CM029561.1:4854078-5068998 GCA_017309665.1 Coelopa frigida
GAGCACTGCTGCTAAGGTTTCACAACCATCAACAAGTAATTTTTGCATAGTCGGAAGGAACTCCATGTTGGTGAGTCCAACACCCATCGCCATTGATATGAACTCTTGTGCAATTCTGTAAGAAATTTATATTATGAATAAATGTAAATGAAAATGTCTTGTACTACAAACCGTATTGTCCAAAAGACTCTCAGGACATTAGGCATATTTAATCTTTGCCATTCGTTCTCTATCAATGCGGATAGGCCGAAATTCGACACGAAATTCATTGCATATCGATAGCCATTGAATATTGTTTTACCCGCTTCCATGCCGCTGGTCAGCACTGTGATCTTAGACAGACTCAGTGGGATGAAATCAGCAAAGACTGGGATATACTTGATAATATGTGGCGGTAGTGGCAATATTCCCACCAATATGGGGCTGGCAAATATGAGCGGCATAAACTTTTGCAATATAGCATAGCGTGGTCCAAGATGAATGTACGCGAATAACAATCCCATGAACCATTGTGCGACGAGATGGGGCAGCAAAGACATCGCCACCCCGCCTGTATCAAGCAATCGCGTCGTATTCATCGATATTATATCCTCAAGTAGGCCAGGATTTTTAGTTATTATTCGCAGAGCCGAGATATTCGACCAGTATGAGACGACGGTTAGGCCGAAGCCAATGACAAACATATACACCATTACCAAATGTCTTGTCCATAACATGAATATACATGATGCACAGATTAAACCTGGGAAGGAAACAAAACACTAATTAATAATTAATTGACATATTAATATTAATCATATTTAGCCAATGTTACAGTTAAAAATTAAATAAAATCACGGCGAGAGAAAGTCAAATTATATTAACTATAATAGTAGTTGAAATAAAACTAAATGTAAAACATACAACGTCAATGTTGAAACTTCTTAAAGCCTACGCAGTAGAAATTGAGCATTTGCTTAAGAGACTAAATGTGCTGTTGTTGTTGTTGACACGATTAAAAGATAACCACAACCCAAATTAGAATTCAAAAGAATTAAACCTGCTCCTCGTATTGCGCAGGAAAATCCGATTCTCCTTACATAAATCGAATAGAATCAGATGTTCAATAGTAATTTATTAATGTATGGAATTCAATTTTACAAGCTATTCATAGTTGTCGTATTCTAAACAACAATGACTCTGCATTAGTGTATCTAAAGAATCGGATCTATTATCGCCAATGAAGCGGTAATCAATCATAACAAGAAGTGCTCAAATATATGCGGAAAGTACAACCAGTAGCAAAAAATAATTTTTGTATATCATATTTAAGTAGAAGGAAATAAGAAAATCGCAAATTGAACTAAGCTTAGCTGAAAACCAAACTCTATCACAATTGTCTGACACAATATCGCGTAAGCTATAAAATTCGCTCAAGGTCTCAAAACCACACAACATTTCCTTTCGAATAATAACAACAAAGAAGCAAGCAAGCAAGCAACTTCAAGTCGAAGTCGCTTGAGCAATGCGTACGAATGAGTGCGAGTTCAAAGCAGTGCACGATTGCTCAAACTAGACGAGAATGACTTCAACTTAAATGGCGTCAATGAAGGCAAATGTATACAATTAAAAGAATTTATCAAATATGCATAAAATAGGAAGTTATTTACAAGAAAAGCAATTTCCACATTCACTCACCAAACAAACAAATTGCAAATTTAATTGATGTGAACGACAGGAGGTCCGCGTAAGTTGAATACTGCGCCAAATCATCTATGAGGACACCGAAGGAGCTACTTAGCATGCCACCAGCAGCCGCTGCAGCAACCGTGGCATTTTCAATGACCTGCTCGATCCGATCGGTCGCATTGAATCCTCCGCCGCCGCCCGCTGTGTCCACTGTGACGACTGGCAAGCTCTGCTCGGACGCAGTTAGATTGGAGCGTCCCGAGAGGCCCATGTCGATTTTGAGTATTTCGTCGATGAGCACAATGGGCGGAACGCGCATCATCACATCGACCAGGCCCAGAACTTTGGTACGAATTGACATTGTGAATGTGTGGACTGAACAGTGTTCTTTTGAAAGTGTACTCTGAAGGAGTAAGTGCAAGGAAGTTGGGGCGAAGAGGAGGGCAGAGTGCAAATTAGCAAAAAGTGGGTGGTGGCGTTTGTTGTGGAATGATGTTGAGGTTATTGAGTCGACTCTGATGACGGAATTCAGGCATTTGCTGCTGGTCCAGTTTCGAGATATTTCCCCTTGATGATCCCGCGATTAATGACACGACAATCTCAACGAAACACGAACGAAGAAGAACTCTCGTTCGCGTTGATGAGGCTCGGAAGCCGTCAACCGACGAAGGTTGCAGATTTGGAGACGGCGGCGGGACCTCTCGTAATCTGGGGAGACAAGTCAATCACACACGATTCTGTTCTGCAGCGAGTGAGCGAACTTTACACTTTCGATCCCTCTCCTTCTCCTTCGTCCACTTCCACAGCCCTGTTGCTAAGAAGTAGTCGTCCACTTCGCGGAGAGCGATGGCGATGTCGAAATTTCACCTAATATCCGCAGCGTATTTTTTTCTCGTTTTTCTTTGAGTTTAATTCGCAAGCATTTGGTAGATTTTTTTCTCTTAACCTTCTGAGTTTGATCTTCGATTTACGACAAAAATAACAGCTCAAAAGAAAATTTGTTTACAATCGCAGTCCGCGTAGTTCTTTGTATGCATTTATTTTGGTTCTTTTTATTCGCAATTTCCCGTAAGTTTGATAAATTTTTGCACCAGAACTTTCTTTTGTGAGGCAAAAAATTGTGTGAAAATAAAGCAAATGACGAAAAATGTCAATTTACAGTTTGACAATTTGTTTTGCGTTGAGTGCGTCTCCCTCGTGCATTAAATATGGATAACAAGGGTGAAAGAGGTAGGCATATATGTTTTGAGATGGTTGGAGATGTCAAAACGGCCAAACAGCGATTCTGACGTGTGTCTGGAGTAAAGGAGAAGAACAGCTGATTTATTGTTCAACCCTTGGAGCGAATGAGACAAAAACACTATTACTATCCGACGCTAGATGGCACAGTAGTCAACCGATTAAGCAGTGCAGACAGGAAGTCACTGTCGGTAAGTAAGTGCTATAAAATGCTATCCACTAATAGATGCTGATACAGATTTTTACAAAATCGAGCCGAATTTTCTGGACTTCCGGAAATAAATTCAATTAAATTCATAATAAAAAATGTCTTGAGAAATATAACAAACACTGAACAATTAACAATGATAATTATTACATTGAATTATTACATTGATTGGTCTCTATCCCAATCAGAAATCTCTACTAAGTTTATATCAACATCATGGCATTAACAGGAATATTAACGTCTGCCAGTTGGTTCATAACATCAACAGTGGCAACAACTATAACAAAAATAGCAGGGACAGCAGGTGGACTCAACTGGTGTCCAGCGCACGATGTTGCATTGACAACAGCAACAACAGCATAACCAACAACAACAACAGTACTTATGGCAACAATGTTAATTTTTTCCTCTACTATTCTAATTAGCCAAGTGCCAGTCTGTCTGTCAGTCAGTCATTCATTCAGTCCGTCCGTCAGTCCATGGGTTGTTGGCGATTGAGCGACACATTGTTGTTGGTGTTGATGTCAATGTAGTTGGCTTATTAGTAGTGCTGTCAATCTTTATAGTTGTTGTAGTTGTTTGTTGGTGTTGTGTTGTTTGTTGGTGTTGGTGTTGTAGTTGTTGTTGTTGTTGTTGTTGTAGTTGTTGTTGTTGTCATCGACGGTTTTGTTTGCAATTTGTGGCATTTTAATTGTGGCTGCAGGAGAGTTGGATCGAAACGTGTTTGTCATCAACATGCAGTGAACGCAGGCAGCATCAGAAAATCAAGTGAAAAAGTATGATCAGGAGCCTGAGCAGCAACAGTTGGTAGAAGCATCAACAGTTGGTAGAAGCAGCAACAGCTGGTAGAAGCATCAACAGTAACGAAGAGAAAAGTTGTTGGAAGGAGAAGACTTAAAAAAAAAGCAACAAGTATTCATTAGCGGCAGAGCAAAAGAAGAAACTCTTTCGTCCTCGGGCTTCTTCCCGAGAACAATTGCTCACAATCGCTCCAAATCGAAGCATGAACCCATCGTCGTCGTCATGGCGATGATTTACCATAAAAATGTCGATTTAACAAAATGCTCGTTAAAAGCCGGATTCTATTCCTCCTGCTTCTCTGTCTCTCGTTTGTGGCGATCGCAATTTGCTGCCAGAAACCATTTGACCGCACACGCCTCCACTTTGTAGCTCAATTGACCCGCGTTGCGATGCTGGCCAAATTAACATCCAAGCCAAAAGAGGATGTTGCAGAAACCAACCGGAATCCCATAAAGTCGACGATGGACGACCGATCGTCGTATGCAGAGAACGTAGAACAAGAACAACAACGATGAAAGAAGAGCAGCAAAAGGAAAAGGAAACATGCACGCGTGAATAGTTTAACTAGAAGCTCAATTATCTCACAATTGCCAGACAATATATCTTCGTGAAGCTCCAACTATGCATGTGCTCCTTCCCTCTTTTCTCTGACTCCCTCTCACTCTCTCTATCTCCCTCTCACTCTCTCTATCTCCCTCTTGTTGTCTCCCTCTCTCTAGGACAGAAGTCGCAAACAACTTCATCGTGTGGTACCGAAGGGCGCCGCCGTCCCTTCTAGTCGATCGACTGCGGCTGTGGCCTCTGCAGGAGTCCGAGGAGTCGGCGCTGCTCTAATGGAGGCGCATTTAGCATTTAAGCACAACCAGACGCCTGCCCTCCTCACTTTCTGGCCAAGGCGGAGGCGACATGCGGACGATGGTGGAGCCGCGCACATCGCCAAACTTGGATTGATTCTTTCCGGTGAACATTTGCGCGAAAAAACGTGAGCAAAGCAATTAATTAGTCGAACACAAGAACCCATTTTTTCTTCTGGTACCTCTCTCTGGCACACTCCCTCTCTCTTAGCCTGGCCCTCTCTATCTCTCCCTCTTATTCGCTTCCTCTTTGTCGCTCCCTGTTTCAGCCTCTGTCTCTGTTTCGTCGATTCTCTTGTTGTTGTTGGCATTGTCTTTGTTTCATTCTTTATTTGTTTGTTTGTTGTTTTCAGTGTCTCTCGCTTTTCAGTGGGCTTGAGGAAAAATTTTAATTGGCAATTGTTTTGCAGCCCGCTTGGTCATAAAAATTCTTCGCTAGGCTGGCGATCGACCGACCGTTCGCGGTTTGTCTCTGGCCGTGTTCGTTCGACGTCTGTCCTTTCGATTCTCTCTCTATCTCTCTCACACTCTGTTTTCTTTCTCACTTCATCCCAAGTGTCGTTTCATTCATTGATCAGCTCAGAGAGCGATCGAGCAGAAAAGTATCGCCCTCTTGCATCGACAATAGTTTTCCCTACCACGTCGATCGATGCGATGCGCGATCGGAGATCTTTAAACTCTGGCGATCTGCGCTTTAATTTGGCAGCCAGCCCTCGGTTCTCTGCCTGATCCACCGCCAATCGGAGAATAGTTTTGTGCAGAGATCGCTGACAGATTTAGAGCTGCTGCCGCTAATAGCATCAGATAAGCCATGGGGAAAGAAGCACGGCGTCTTCATCCTAGTCGTCCTCCTCCTCGTCGTCCTCAGCCTCATCGTCCTCATCCTCGTCGCCTTAATCCTCGTCCTCATCCTCGTTGTCTTCATCCTCGTCTTCATCGTCGTCATCTCCTGGAACAGGTCGATTTGTGCAGATCAATTGCAAGCCGTGCACTGTCAACGGTTTCTCCCTCATGATCGCTTATTTTGTCTCGAGGATCGACGACCAACGACGATCGTTTGCATCGTTGCTCCATAAATTTGCACACAACATTAGCAAATAGACGCCAACGACAAACATGGCTAAGAGGAATCTCAGACCATGAACACAGCTTGGGACTTAATGGAAGGAAGATTGTTGGGATTAAGGGTGATCAGGAGATACACACAAGAGTTACTGACTTTGATAATTTCATCCTGGACTCCATCCCCGTTAAACGGTTCTATGGTGTAATGGTTAGCACTCTGGACTTTGAATCCAGCGATCCGAGTTCAAATCTCGGTAGAACCTGGAATACCATTTTTTTATTTAATTAATATCCTTTATGGATAGGAAAGTTAAACGCCGTTTTTAAATAAGATATCAATGGTTACATGGAGAGCTTGTAATTGTTTATCATGTACGAAAAAAATGTATGTGATATTATTGGGGTCAAAAGGCGAAACAGAGAAAGAGTTTCACAAAACCAATCATGATCATTATTTTTTCAACAAATACTCTTTGTGCTCCAGGCCCAGAGCATCTTCAAATGTTTTCTTTATGATGCTTGTCGAATGATCGATAGTTTGTTTATAAATAGCAACAACAACAATCATTTTTGGCGATATATTTTTGGCCAACTTTTCGCTGGTCTCAGCAGGCCGCGTGTGTAGTGGGTTTTTGGACGAACGTCCACCATGAGGTTCTATGGTGTAATGGTTAGCACTCTGGACTTTGAATCCAGCGATCCGAGTTCAAATCTCGGTAGAACCTTCAACATTATTTTTTTTTATTTGTTAAATATTCTTTTTTTTTTATATTCATTTAATCTATGCATAGTTTTTTATATAAATAATAATATTTAATATTTTGAATCGAAACACTGTTAACAATTTATTTTCAAAAATTTAACTATCAAAAAAAAAACATTTGCTTCTTTTTATTTTTTTTTAAATTATGCCTATTTTGTATAATAAACACATTAAATTAAAATTTAAATAATCTATCAAAAACAAATTTATTTTTCTTTTTTATAAAATTTTTTTAAATTTAAGTCGAAAAAATTGTTTTTTTTTTTTAATTTAGATTTTTTTTTTGTTACATGTTACAGAACGAAATTTGTTAATTTTTTAAGCTTTTTGTTTTTTTTCAAGCATCACTCAATGCTTTATATCAATTCCCCCAGTATTTTGGAGATGTCCTCGGCCTCCTGCCGCCGCTGCTCCTCGTCACTCTTCGGCGACTCCGCCGACATCTTCTTCTTCTTCTGGGCTTCGTTCATCTCGGTCTTCTTCGTCTTGGATGAGGATCGTCCTGTCATCTGGCCCATCGGCTGCTGTCCGTCCCGTCCCGACGACGACGACGCCTTCATCAGCTGCTCCTCCTCCGATCGCACACTCGTCCGCTGCACGTGCTCCTGCACCCCAGCCAAACTCGCCGGCTGGATCTCGGCGATGCCGGCCTCCTCGATCACATGGTGTTGCTTCGCGAACACCCGACACCCGGCGTAACTCGGGTTCGGATCTCGCTCACTCACATCGCCCAGCACATAGGTCAGCGTCTCCGATTCGGACTCCAGCTCGTCGTGCTCCTCGATCTTCTCCTCGAACGCCTCATCGTTCAGAGCATCGTTCTCGTCATCGTAGCCCGAGGACTCCTCGTCGATGGCGCACTCGCAATCGCACTCATCGCCACATTCGCACTCGCAGTCGGAGACACACGACATCTGGCTGGCGTTGTCGCAGTCCACCGGACACTGATGATTCTCGGGCACCCGGATGCATGGATCGGGCCTGGGAGCGGCGTCGTCGTCGCGCACCCAACGACAAATGTACGGCCCCTGGCTGCACTCGGCCGACAGGACGCCCGTCTCGCGGTCCACGTCGCAGTCGCAGACCAGCTTCGGGCAGTTGCACTTGAAGCAGCGCGGCAGATTCAACGAAATGCGCGACGATCGTCGTGCGACTTCCGTCGTCGCCCTCGTCGTCGGCGACTGTGGACACGGCGGCTCCGTCTTGGTCAGCCGCATCACCTCCTTGGGGCAGAGGACCTCACATTCCTTTGGCTGCGGCGGCGGCACCACTTCGGCTGCCTCCTGCAGAATCCTCAGTTTTCCCTTCTCCGCCTGCTCCAAGCGAATCTCCTGCTCCAGGTTCAACAGCTTCTGCTCGTGGCTCATGGCCTTGCCCACTAGGAGGAGGGAGTTGTCTATGAAGAGTGAGTTCTTGATGTCGTCCTCGTCGCTGATGCCACGCCTCTTGGAGCAGCCCTTGCAGACGCACTCGTGCGGCTCGTGCAGCGGAAACTTGCGGCTGTGCAGGCGATCGTAGAGCTTGCGGTAGGCGCAACGAATCTGTGTTTCGTAGCTGCGCTGGGCCGAGAAGAACATGCCCTCGTAGCTGGCGAAGATCTGGGCCGTCCGCTTGGCCGCGTGCACCCAGAGGCATTCCTGCGAGTGCAGTGTCTCCGATTCGAGGAAACGATTGCGGATCGTGCCCTCGCCGCAGTCGTGGTAGAAGGCCTTGAAGGCTCGCTTGATGATCGAGTATGTGAGCTGGGCTTCCATGCGATTCATCAGGCACTTGCGACCCAGATCGTGGATGAGATCCTCCTTGCAGAGACGCTTCCGCGGCACTGCGTCGACGCGATGCCGGATCTCGTCGTAGTGGAGAAAGGCGTGGGTGACGACGTCGACGGCGGCCTTCGCCTTGCACTGATGGATGCCGCAGATGATCATCACCTCGACTAGGGTTTCGGCGATGTCGTGGATGTTCTCCAGGAAGTACGTCGTGGACGCCGACTTGCGGGCACAGGTGCACTTGGTCTGGCCGTAGCATTCGCACTTGTGGTGCGGGCCGGGGAATTTGTGAGCTTGTTGCATGGTCTTCATTTTATTGAATTTTATCACAATTTTTTTGTACAAAATTTTATAAAATTTGTTTTAAATTTTTTCTGTTTTCTTTCTAATATGTTTCTAATTTCTTTCCAATATTTTTCTAATTTATTCTACTGTTTTTCTTAATTTTTTTGGGTTTTTTTTGTAAGTTTGTGAAACGAGAGAATTTTGTTAATTTTTTTGTATTTAAATTGAAATTCTAAATGACATTTCAGCAAGCGAAAAGTTGAGAAATTTCTACTCGAGAACGAGATTGCGAGGTGAGTGTCGAGTGCGACAAATATATACATACATAGGTAATAGTTAAATAGACAGATAGATAGATATAATAATAGACAGAGATTGTCAGGAAGTCTGATTGATTCCTGTTCCAATCGATTCCTCCTCTCCTTCGCACTCGTCATGGGAAGTGGAGCCGATGATGAACGACGAATCAAGAGACACCGCAAGACTAAAATGAGCCGCAAGTCGAATCCACTATACATAAATATACATGAGCTTGGCAGTACCGTTTAGGTGAACCATAAAAACAGGAAACCCATTAACGCATTCACAGAAGAACAACCGACGTCACCTTCTCGCCTGCGTTCTCTTCCTTCTCTTTGGAAGGCGTGTCAGAGAAGTCAAACGCATGAAATGCACGTGGAACTGAATTAATTGACACCTGGTCAATCGTCTTCTAGCCTTTTACTACGAGTCTCTACCTCTTTTACTAGGAGTCTTTACAACTAGACCTTAGCTCTAGTCTTTACCTCGAGTCTTTTACGACAGTATTTTTCCTTCGATTATTTTACTTTTGCCGTAGAACTTCTTCGTTTTTTTCTCTCCGAACACGCAGTAATTTTCATTGAAATGGCAAGTTAATGGAAATAATATTAGACTAGAAATGAACATTTTATTATATTCAACTTCGGTCGATCCGCTCGGTGCGGTTCGGTTCGGTCGTTAACTTTTGCTAGTTTGAACCCTGGAGCCCCCGAAGACAAGGAGACCACCGTTGTTGCTGTTGCTTCGACTGCAATTGACATAATAATATGCAATGGAAATTAATGTTACTATAGTTGTTGTGGCGCCTTAGATGTTTTGGTGTTTTTGGTGGAAATCGTCGCTAAGCGTAATTGATTTTTCATGCTTCTCGCTTTAGTGCAATGGAGAAAACTACACAGAAATTTGCATATTTGACCATTTTCGAAAAACCAACGTGTTGTTCTGATGTGGAGAAGTTGGATTCAATGATCTAATGAAGAGGTTAATTATCTGATTACGGTACTTGATCGGACATTAGTGGACGACGCCATAGCGAGAGACCTCAATAGTGTTGCCACTCGGTGACATTCTTTTCCCATAGATCTCGCAGATCCTCCTCACACGATCGTCGTCTCATAAATATTCATACCAAATTAGCGTCCTCCAATTGCCAACGACTGGACCTTGCAGGGATTCAAGAGGAGCAGAGATTCAGGAGGAGCAGAGATCCAGGAGGAGAAGAGACGAGAGGACAAGAAGGACAAGCGTCGTCCATCAACTGTCCGTCTGTCGGATGTATGAAATCGTCACCATTTGTTCGTTCAATTGCCTTTATCGCTCCATTTCTAAACGTATTGCAATACCAATGGCAATGGCAGCGATCTCCTGGGAACGATATAATTCCGCTACCTTGTATGGCGAAAAGTCGAACAATGATTAACGCGCCAATCGAAGTGTTGCCTCGGCCCGATCGCTACCGAACAACAACGGACGACACTGGACCCAAAGCGAGGACAGGTCGTGCTTGTACACGAGACTATGTGTATGTGTGTTGTAGTAAAAAATACGGTCCAGTATCGGTTTGACATTGTGCGTGGACATGTTCAACAATGTTGTCGATAGATTTACACAGAGGTTCAGAGGATGTCAAGGTGTTGGCAGAGAGAACTAGTGGACTAGTGAGGTCGTGAGTTGTTCGGTATATAGAGAAATATCATATCATGGGGATGTAGTTAAGTAAAAGGATATTGACCATTAAAATTGATTTCATATTATTTTTGTTTATGTAGAAAAAAGTGTATAATATCAAAAATAACATGAACAACAATAGATAAAAAAAATACGAAATGAAATTAATTACTTAGGTCTAGATTTTGTATAAAATTCATTAAAAACTGATATTGATCATTGATAAATTTCATAATAAAATTTTGGATATAATTGACAATGGGGTTCACTATCCTCATAATATGCTGAAACTTTAGCCCAAATTAAGAGCTTTCAACTATTTTCACATAGTCTCAGGTTCCTGTAGTTCAAGCATTCGCCTCTTAAACCTTTTATCTAAATCGAGTTGAGGCGAGTCAAGTCGATTCGATACGAGTCCAGTCGATAACAAACATTAAGTTCGAGTTGAGCTGTTCGCGAGCCATTTTAATGAAAACATCCATTCGTCGAATTGTCCAGATGATCGCCGCCAAGTGGTTTAAGCCTGGAGCACTCTCCGGTGGACGCAGGCATGTCCTGGATGTGCGCATGCTCAGGCCGCTGGCGATCGAGCAACGTGTTAACTCACGTGACATGTGAATGCGCGCCAGATAGCCAACTAATGGCTGATCCAGCTCTGGCTCTTGAGGCTGGGGCTAAGGCTGCGAGTGCAACTTAACTATGCTCAACTATGCCAAGTCGATTTGTTGTTGGTTTTGGTTACATTTTTGTTGGCTTTAGTGTCATTCCTTTTGTTTTTTTGTATCATTCTTGTTGTAGTTGGTGTTGTTGCCGATGGTGCTGATGGTGGTGGTGGCGGTGGAGCGGTTTGGCTGATTACCACTCATAGATAAAGAAGCTAAATCCTTCGGAAGCCACTGGCCCAAGACCGAGGACAGTAGCCGGAGGCCAGACGTGAAGGCGCAGCCTCCTAAAGATTCCTGTTCCTGATCGATCGCTCCATCGATCGATCGTGGTTGGTGGAGAAGGGGCAGGAGGGGGCTGGAGGAGGAGGACGAGGAAGATCGCGGGGCGCATTCTCCGCACAACGTGGCACACGGATTACAAACAAATTTCCTTGGGCCAGAAAAGTACAAACTATGCTGGTGCTGCATTCATCGCGAATTCCATGCAGCGACTCCTGCGGATGGACGTCGCTGCATCTCCTTCTCTTTCTCGCTCTCTCTCCTTCTCTTGTTTTCTCTTCTTTAGTCTCTTTGGATTTCGCTTGGTTTTTGTCTCTGTTGTCGCCGTGTGTCGCTGTGAAAAATGGGTGCCGTTGGGGGCAGCTCCTGCTGGGGCTCGAGCTTCGGGTTTACGTGGCTCCATCCTCCCCTTTCAGGCCTCCTCGTCCTTCTGCTGGAGGCAACAGTCGCCGTCGTTGTCGCCGCCGAACGTGCGAGACAATGAATTTGCTCGCATTGACGCTGCTTGGCTTTTATGGAGTTAATTGGATTTTACTTGTCGATCATTGATTTTTAAATTATTGATGGAAATAATCTTGCATCCTGTGGTTCCGATCGGACAATCGTACGATCGGCGGACGGGACGGAGACTGAGAGCTGGAGAAACCGGAGGACGACAGCAGGTGATGGCGAAATATCGCACAGTGGGAGACTCGGACTCGGTCTCGGCGGCGAGACATTAGTGCGAACTTGACGTTGATGGCGGAGTGGATCCGATGGAGCGATGGGACGAAGGAACGATGGAAAGATGAGACGATGAATGGACAGATCGAGGGAGGGTTCAAGACGAATGAGGGGCGAGTATGGAGTTGGATGTTGATATAAAAACACTTGGTAAATAAATAAAAGAACTCTGAAGCAAATTGCTTTCGTATGACTTGGAATGACTTGAAATGTCTTGGAATGATTTGAAATGACTTGGAAAAACTTGAAAAGTCTTGAAATCACTCGCAACGGCTGGACAGGAAGTGGTCAGAAGATCGTGCAGTGATCGAGTGAAGGGGAGGATGAGTGGGAGTGGGGGAGACCGTGAGTGATCGGAACTGGTTTATGATTTGCAATCGATTGATGTTACAATCGATTAATGGTTCAATGGAAAAGGAGAACAAATTAAAATGAAAAGAATTAACGAGAATTCAGGATGGAACCGATTCAACAATGAATCAGATGAATAATTATAGTCTACCGATAAGACGAAGAGTTTGGATCAACTATTGAATTATTTTCAATTGATAAGACGACGAAGTAGTTGAACCAACTATTGATCGACTCCCAAGTAAAATCCTCTTAAGATCGCAAACCAGATCCGCATCTGATGTGACTTTGCTCCACTTGAGTCCTTTTCCGATGGAAGACGTCGATCAACAATGGGACGTTGTCTCGATTTCATCGCTGATTCCCACAAGTCGATGTTGCTGGTGTGGAGAAGAGGGGAAGGGGGATGACGAGGAGAGAAGTGGGGTGCGCAACAAATGCGGAACATTGATCGCAATTAATTCCTAACGGTGAACATAATAACCAACTAATGAATGTCAGCAGATAGATAACAAATGTCATTTTGTGCTAAATACCAATTGATCGATCGTTATCGACCTTCCTACTGAACAACCAACACAACAGTAGCAATAACAACAGCGTTAACAACAATAAACCGAATAATAATAACAACAAAACGAATAATAACAACGACAACTACAATAACAACAACGTTGTTGATGATGACGATGATGTCTACGATGACAGCAACAAAGAAACAACAACTCGCTGCGTCTGTCATTGATTGAGGAGAGCGACTCCGTCGTATGAGAAACGTATCGAGCAGCGAAAGATATCAAGCAGCCATCAAAAGTACCTCGACTTCGCTCCGAAGTCAACCCAACCAACCAACCGACAACCAACCCATGTGCGCCAAACCAAACGGAGGCGAACCAACCCATAAACTCCGGATTCGAATGAGAGCGCTCGTTTCGTTTCGTTTCGGCCTGAAGTGGAGTCGAGTGGACTACATTCGTATGTCATATCCGACATGTCAATATTGACAAACTGAAAGACAGACAAATGACGACGAAGTTTCCCCAAAAACCCCAGACATGGCCAGCCCAAGACCTCGACCACGAACCAGTTTCGTTCGACAGAAGAACAAAAGCCACCACTTGCGAGGCAGTCAATGAAACCAGAGGTTGATCGGTGATGGAAGGAGCTTCAGACGTCCGAATCGACGAAGGAAGACACGAGGAAACGGGAAGAAAACGACAAGGAGGAGAATGAAGGGTAAGAGAGAGAAGAGAATGAATAAGAAAGCCTGCCATCGAGGCGGAATGGCAACCATATTAAAACCACATTAAGTCTGCGGATGAACTTATCGCAGGTTCCTCCCTCTCTTTCTCGCTCTGTCTCTCGTTGTCTTATTCATCTGTCTCTCCGTTCGATTGTCTTTGAGTCCGTCGTCGTTTGTCGCTCTTCTTTTGGTTCTGTCCGTCTGTGACTTGCCATTGGCACAAGTAGGACGAAGAGACGAATATTCCGAAGACTTCTCTCTCTCTCTGTGACCGGGACTGTGGAGCGCAGAAGGCGAAAGGCAATTATTTTTATTATATTGGAATTGATATCCTCTCAATCTTCAGTCCAATTATCTTGCATGCATTCTCCTATACCCAAAAGAATAATTAGGTAGCGTGATTGACATGCGGGATAAGAAGACATACGCTTGGAATGCCATAGCAAATTATCGTACGGCTACCGTGTTGCTTCCGTGCCCTGATTGTGCTCCTCGAAACGGGGATCGTGGAGTGGAGAGGATCACATCGGATCAGATCAGTGTGGTGTGGATCCAACGAGATTTAGGCACGATCCGTTCTTTGGGTTTTCGCTTTTTCTCTTGGCCGTATCGCTGTTTGTTCTTTGGCGCGTTTATCTGATGCTAAAGAAGTTCGCGCCTACTTCTCCTCCTCTCGATCTTCTCATCTCTCTGGCTATCTGAAGTTGTCACTGGTGCGAAGGAAGTGAAGCAAGAAGCGAGGAGTTGGAATTCTGGAAGACAATGCAAGGAGACATTAAGTGATCGACAGGAGGCTGTGAGAGGAGTTGAAAGCGGAAACTTGTTTCCTCGCAAACAATCGGACAAACCCAATTACAATATGTACAACTGTGCGAGGTGGCCAGAGGTGGAGGCACCTTCTCACTTGGCCACTCGTCGTCACTGCTTGCTCTTGGCTAAATTGGACGTTGTGTTGGAATTGTCCATTGTCTGTGTCAACGATTAATCCTCGAGGTTGCTTCGTCACTTGTTGCCTTCGACTTTGTTTCTTCCACTGCCGGCCGAAAACAATGAAACTCTCAGCTTCCTCAGCGGACTCATTGGATTACAGTCCCAAAGCGATGTTCCGACCCTATTGAGTTCCTAGTCCGGCGAATAAAAATCCCCTTCAAAAACAATATACATAGGAGCAGTAGCAGCAGCAACAACAGTTGTCGTCGGAGCAATTTTTCGCAGAAGCCTTCGTTTGTTCCCCCCCTCGCCCGATCTTTATTGCCAGATTGGTTTATTTATAATAATTAGGAGTGTTTTTTCGCATTTAACACAAGCTTCACTCGAATGCGGGCCAATTCCAGGAGCTTATCGACATCTTCACAGCAAGCTTCCATCCTCTGTCCTGGTCCTTGCTATGAAGCCACAAGCCACAAGTGCAACAATGCAATCAGATTCCATTTAACAGCTTTCAAGTGGCTACCGTTCTTCTTTATGTTGTTGTCACTGTAGTTGTGTTTGTTGTTGTTATTGTTGTTGTTATTGCTCCTCTGCGCATCCAAAGGGTCCGAAAGGGATCACAAGAAGGACCGATTGTGTCTCTCTGGGCTGCTGCTTCTGCTCCGACGGATGCTCGTTCGTGGTGCGGGTCCGACTCTCGTAAATTCTTAAAACTCGCACCTTTATTTGTGCACCCGCGATTGCAATCGATTGATTCCTTCCTCGACTGCGACTGCGACCACTTCGACAACGACGACTTCGACGACGACTTCTTGGTTTCGCCTTTGGCTTTGACTCGGACTCCTTTTGCCACATCTGCGCCATGGCCTCGTGCTGTGTGCTGTGTTGGAGCCTCTGCGACTTAGGGTATGTTGGTCTGTGTTCTGAATCTGGATCTGGCTTCTGGCGTCTGGACAATCGTCGCTAATAAATTTGCCTGCATTTACATCGTCGAGTTTATTAAGTAACTTCAATTTGCGTTCCAATTACACCTGCGTCTGCCTTTTTCTCCACCTCATTCTACACCTCTTTCTTCTTCACAACCTTCTACTTAAACTCCTTCTCTACCTCCTTCACAACCTTCTTCTCAACCTCCTTCTCAACCTCCTTGTCAAGCACCTTCTACATATGCTCCCCCTGTTCCTCCCCACACTTCTCTTTGGTCTTCCTCATCGTTTGTGGCGTCGTCGTATTGATTGCTTTATAATTATAATTGCTCTGCGAGGCGTTTTTGCGCCGAGGGGGCGGGACCCGGTTGCAATGATAGCAATTTATCGCGAAGATTTATCAGTGCAACGAAATTGGATTTGCACCCGACTCGCGTTGGAAGGGGGGACTGAACGAGGGGACAGGTGGACGAGAGGGACGCAGGAGGCGTGGTGAAAGGATGACGTCAGGGTAGGTGCATGAAATTGGCAAATTCATTTGTGTGAAAAATTGCTCAATTATGAATTGGATTGAGAGATTAAATTAATCGATGATTAAACTGCCGATACTCACGCTGAGAACCGATCGTCCCACCGACGGACGGACAGACATACAGATGTAGATAGACATGCACCAGGAAATCGACTGGTTTTAGTTGTGGGCTGTGATATCTTTCCTTTGTGGAATGCACAGTGGTGTGATTGGTATAAAGTTATTTAGTTATGACCATCGATATATTGGGACTATGAGGAAGTGGTTTTAATAATATAAAAATTGTGTTAAAAGGAAATAAATAATTTCGCAATTTTGTTTAATTGGAAATTATAATTGCGAAAGAGGATACTATATACTATAATAGCAAAAGGAATATATAACATCAGAAACGGTTCCCGGTACTTAAATTAAAATATAGTCCTCATTATAATTAATACCACGTCGATCTATCATCCCCACTAGAAGGACATATAGGATAATGATTCCCCGAACCAAATTTAATTTTCGACCAATTCCTATTCCTCGCAGCATGGCAAGCATTAATAATTCTCTTGAATTCGTCTCCCGATTCGATTCCCGAAATCTCAACCAACAAGCGACAAAAAGTCCCTCGTGGTATGTTGATGATCGGCACACTTTCATCACGAACAACAACGTGGAGGTCGATCGGGATGCAAGAGAGAAGGAATCTCCGAACATACGAAGGAAGTCCACAAAACGCAATCACAGCAAATTAAATTTGAAATTTTTGTCGCTGATTAAATTGAGATTAGAAGAGCGCCAAAAATAAAAACCGTCCACGGAGCGAACTGAGGCGAGGTAACAAATGAATGGCGCTAAGTTGTTGCTTCGACGGCAGCGGCACCTTCTGGAGTCTTCTCCCCTCTGGTGTTCGGTCCTCAATTCATCGGTCTCTTGGCTTCTCATCCCTCGATCGATCGAACGGTTGCTTCGTCGGTCGGTCGATCGCTCGGTAGCTGTTACCTGTTTAAGCGGAAGCAATGTCTGCTGAGAAATTTCATACTAATTGGCATAAATACCAAGTGTCGCACAGTAGTCATGCACATCATCATCATCATCAGCATCATCGGTAGTAGAAGAATTGTCTCAACAAACGACAAACTCTTCATCGTTTGTGGGATCGAGGGGCGTGAATGTCGATCAGTTGACGATCGGTCGTGGTCAATCGTCGTTTATCGATTGTGTTTGGACATAATACTGTCGTTGACTGCGATGACGATGTCGACGACGATGATGATGATGATGTTGCTTCTGTTGCTAATGGAAAAGTCGCCATTGCACCCATTGCATCGCTGAGTTGAGACGACTTTTTGTTGCTACCAATGAAGAAACGACAGCAATCGTCAATGCATCGGCGACAACAATGAAAATGCGACTTTTTATTGGTGCTGATGTTGTTGTTGATGCGGATATTGTGGTTGTTGGAATTGTTGTGGTTGTTGAGATTGTTGTGGTTGTTGTTATTGGTGCAGTTCTGGTTAATGTTGTTGTGGATGATGTTGTTGTAATTGATGTTGTTGTGATTGATGTTGTTGTGATTGCTGTTGTTGTGAATGCTTTTGTTGTGGTTGATGTTATTGTGATTATTGTAGTTGTTGTTGTTATTGCATTAGCTGTAGCTGTCGATGTCATCACGAACGATATTCTCATTGCAATTACAATTATATTGTGTATGTTGCTGATCAAGTTATTTGTAGCTGTTAATGTGCGACTGCCAGCAACGACGAATCTTGACAGCAACAGCAGCAGCAGCAATGTTTGTGAATTTGTTGCTGATGGATGTTCGATTGTTGGTGTCGATCTTTGGTGTGTTTTTATTGTCGCTGTATAATTAATGCAAGTTTGTTCGACGTATTGCGGTAACATTTCACTTATGGAGGAGTGAAAAAGATCTGATCTGGTTGATGGAGAAAACGGTAGATGATGGGTTCGAAGGCGTAGGCAATGGGCGTGTGATTGAGGTGTGGGAAGTCATGGTGAAGGAGTGGAAATTTCTATATGAAACTCAAAAACTAATTCAAAGTTAGTGTAGCTCACCGTGAAAGAATTTTCTATCAGGGGATCCATTAATGATGTAATGATAAGGATATTCTCTTGATGTGTTAAACTGTTGTAAAGACTTCTGTGGATGTGGAATTTTCATCTGAAAAATAAATGGGTGCCTTTTTAAAACTTCTATAAAAATTCTTTATTAAGAAAAATATGAAAAATTATTATGAAAAATATGGTGAGAATAATTGATCTAAAGAGAAATTCATCTTGAGAAAAAATCTCTCTAGCTTCAATATTAAATCTTACTCATGATATAATGCCGTATATAGAAAGCACCAATGATGGTGGAATATCCATAAGATGACACGGCCACAAAATCCCTCATGACCACGATCCTAATCTCTAGAGATCCGGCTGATGCCTCTGTTAATCTCCACTAAGAGCTTTCCCATCGAACCTATTTAATCTCTTCGACTTCTTTTGCTGGCTTTCAATCAAAACTTCACACGCAATTTTCAAGATTGAGAGATAAAGTGAGAGGAGAGAGAATGAGAGGGACAGAGGGGGAAAGAGACAGAGGAAAAGGGAGATATAGAGAGACAGAGCGAGAGAAAAAAATCACAGATTTATAAAGGCGATAACTGTAATCAGATCCTTGTACAACGAATGACAGAAATGACAAACATGACATTTTTTATAATTGTTGTTATTGTTATTTTCGTTGTTATTGTTATAGTGATTTTTATTATTGTAGTTATTGTTATTGTTGTAGTTATTGTTGTTGTTATTGTACTTGTATCTATTTCCATCGTAACACCGGTTTCTCCATATTTGTTCGAATAAAAACTTGAACAATAATTATAAATAAAATTTATTGCTGCGATGCAATTAATCTTGGTTGCTCGAGACGCCATTTTTTCGCAATTTATATTGTTGTTATTGCTTTACTTGCAATTGCAATTGCTATTGCTATCGTTATTGTTGGTGTTATTATTATTGTTGCTGCAGTTGTTAGTTTTATAGTTGTTGTTAATATACTGGTTGTTGATAATAAATATTTGTGTGAGAATGAAATTTAATATCACATTCATGCGAGTAATATTTTTGTCACTGTCACAAATTCCATCTATCCATCTAGCTATCTGGCTATCTGTCTATCTAGCTGTCCGACTGTCTGTCGATCTGTTTGTCTGTCATTTGTTGTTGCCGCCGCCATGTACGGCGTCATTTTGCAATTGAATCGCAAATTATGATGTTTAATTATTTTTACAATCGTGATTAATATTATTTATTATTATTATTTTTTTTGTTTCATTATTTTTATGATTATTTTCCGTTTAAAGTTACATGTCGACAATTGATGAGAATGATTTATGAATTAGTATAGATTTTTATGGCATCACACGATCCACACGATCTATCCACCAATCGATCGATTGATGGCTACAAAAGAGGGAAGGGGGAGGGAGGAAAGGACGAGGAGAAATCTTAATTATCCTTCATGTTTTCGCGATTGAAGTCAACATGACGTTCGCTGTCAATTAAAACGAAATAATGATGGAGATCTCTTGTTATTCTTCTCCTTCGACTGATGATTGAGGAAATCTGTGAAAAAATCCCCACACGTCTTCACTAATTAGCTTGGCCGTCAATGTGGTAACGCCTTCGCCGTGGTATTCGCGAGGAAACGAAGCGATTTCCGGTTGTGGAGTCTCTTTCTTCATCTTTGTCTCCTGCCATTCGCACTCCCTCGAGCTCACGGTGAAAAATCAAAGGCTCCTCAACTTCATCCTCCTTCACTTCCGCCTTTATAACGCCCCTTTTGCCACTCCCACCTCCTCCTCGCCATTAAACCACAAAATTTATTGCCAACTAAATCACGGCGAACGTCTTAATTCCGATGTTGTCACTTTGTCATCTGCATTTAATGCCTTAAATGCTGCCCATTAATTTTCAAGTGCAACTTTACGAGGTGCACGACGCTTCTCCTTTGTCTCCCTCCCTCATTGCACCCTACAACCAACCCACACCACTCCAACTAACCCACACCTCTCCACTTTCATCCCCCTCTGCCCTCTCACCAGAACTATAAACAGATGCTGAAGGGAAATTTATGTCTGTTGCCTCTTCTAATGATGTCGCATGCTAAATATCATAAGTGAGGGGGAGAGTGAAAGAGACATAGAGTGGGAAGAAAATATTTCACGGTATATAAAAATATTCAGGACGATCGTTTTTGAAGTTTACAAGATTTTCGGCATTCGAACGAGATGAAGAGAGGTGGAGAGAATGGAAGAAGGAGGGAGAGAAACACTTGAAACACTTAAGAGTGCATTAGTGAGGATTTCTTTTGTTGTTGTTATTGGTGACTATACTATTGTCAAAGGTCAATGAAGGTAATGGACGACATCCCATGGAGCAGAAAAGGTGGAGCCGTTTTAACTTTTAAATGGGAATCGGGTAATTAGCGAACGATATGGAGTCTTATATTCGATTAGGCGATGATCATGGGATTGTGATGGATAGTCGTTAAAGCAATAGTATTTTATATTAAAAGGTTTTGACAGATTCATTTGGCGTTGGATATTAGATTAGGAGAGATTGGATGATGTACCAAAATTATTTTTATATTAATGTTTGGAATGATGAAATTAAAAAACAACAGTCTGAAATAAATATTCTTTTTTAATTAAATGCTTTCCATTGGCCTTCAGAAGTCCCGCGACCACACGAGACATTCTATATATCATATATACACCAACATGTTCCAATACATCTGGAATCTCTTGGCGTTCACAATATGATCCATGATCGCAACATGATCTTCTTCAACCCATTACATCAATTTTCACCGAAAATGACAAGAGCAGGGAACCACCCACGAAACAGAGGATAGAGCAAAGGAGTAAATGAGAAAAAGAGAGTGAGAGAAAAAGAGAGAGTGATAGAGAGTGAGACTAAATGAGAAGGATGTCGGTGGTTCAAAGATTCCGGCGATGATCATAAATCAAATACCTCTAAAAACAACATCCCGACTATTTTTGATGGGATTCCAAATATTCGGCTGAAGTGATATATCGATCTGGTTAATGTTGTCGAGAGAAACAAGAGATGACAGTGCCCCAACTCACTGTGGAGAGAGAGAGAGAGGTAGAGGAAAAAAAGAAATTGTGGGAGAAAGAGAGAAAGAAATAGCGGTATAAAGAGTGTAATTAAGGAGCTAAATGGTGCAGAGTGAATATGGGAAGGAGAAGGAGGAGGCCACGACATAAATCGAAATTAAGTGCAAGCCATTAATTATCGGAAGCACACTTTCGGTAGGAGACAGAGGGAACATGCCACAAGAACAACGGGGGGGAAACAACACGAATGACAACAAGCGGAAAACAGCGAGAAAACCAGAACAATGAGAGCACAACAATAACAACAACAATATCACCGTCAACGACAACAGATCATTACTACAAAAAACAAATGCCGAAAAATGACATTTATTTTTATTCGAGTAGAAAATAAATATAGCAGAGATTTCCACGAGAATCAAGGAATAGAGGAAGAACAACAACACCCACTGGAACATTGAGAATAACAACAACAAGAGGAACATCGGGTACAACAACAGCAACAAGAGCAACAACAACAATTTAGACAACTCCAACTCAACCGAATAGATCAAAGGCACCAACAGACACAGGCGCTTCAGTCTGTTGCCACCACAAGAGCCAGGGCGACGGCTGCACTCCACTTCATGCACTTCATTCAATCCAACGGACTCCACTCCATCGTTCTCCTACTTCTACTCCTCCTACTTCACTCCTCTCCCCTCACTTCTCTTCACTCCACTGCCCTTCATTCCTCTCCTCTTCTCTGCTCTTCACTCCACTTCACTTCACTCCATCCCACTCGAGTCGATTGCGCACTCTTCTGAACTCCAGGAGACGCAAACAAGATCGAGGCTCGATCATTAAAGTGAAAACAACATCCAAGTGAATTGTTGAAAGTCGATGTGGTGAAGCACCAACAACAACCATCGAATAGCAACAGAAACAACTACCGAATAGCAACAACTACCACCAAACAACAACTCAACTCCACTGAGCAGCATTCAAATGTCGTCAACAATGAGCTCCAAATGGAACTCAATTGAAGCGCATCTGGACTAGTGGCAGCCAGGATGAAGGAGGGCGCCTCGAGGGCTGCTCCTCAATCCACCAACCGAGCGACGATCAACCGACCGACAAACCAACCGACCGATCGATCGACGGCTGGCGGAGTCGCTGAGATGAAGTTGTCTGCTGAAGACTCACCCAGAGCCTTAGCGCCTTCATGGCTGGTCGGATCGAGTCGGGCCTCGGCTTCAGGTGGGGCGGGATGGATGTTGATCGTTGGCCCCCTCCTCTCCTCGAGGGGATCGGTGGATGCTGGAAAAGGAGGACGGCTCAGCGCTCGAATAGAAGCAATTAATAATCTGTGATGCGCTATTTAACAGGGCCACGGGAAGCCAAACGGATCCGAGGGAGACCTGTGAATGGATCACGTCTTTGGCGGTCTCCTATGGGATGGAGAAGGAAAGAGAGACATAGAGGAGACAAGAAGAGAGATGGAAAATGTGTGTGGATAGACTTGGAGACGCTCGCAGCATTAATCTTAGAAGCAGGAAGTTATGCAAAGCGATATATTTTGACGCCATGGCGGCTGTCGGTGAAGCGCGACGGTCGATAATGGATCGTGGATGGGATGTGAGGTCTCCATTAGACAGAGAGACGGAGAAAGAGGGATAGAAAGATTGTTTGGCAGAGTAAGAGAAATAAGAAGCGAAAGAAGGAGAGAAATAGAGAGATGTTTGGAGAATCTTAATTAAGGGCTGAGTTATGAGTGCCGTGAGTGGTCGACGTTGATCGTGATGGAGTCATTAGAGTGAGCCGGAGAGGAGAATCTTTCATTGAGGAAGGAGCGATCGTTGAGGAGGTGGAGGAACATCTACGGATGAGGTAGAGGATCTTCTATGGAGGAAGTGGACGATCTTCAATGGAGAAGGAGGAGAATCTGCTATGAAGAAGGGGGGACATTTTTTTTTTTTAAGAAGTGGACAGTTTTTTTTTAGGAAGGAGGAAGTAAATCTTCGCATCATCATTGTGGGAATTTTTCCTCTAATTAAAGTTTATTTCAATGCGAACTCAATGCAAATTCAATGGTGATCAATTAAAAGTCACTGATCGTTGATTGTTGTTGAATGAAGGAATTCCTTTTACAACGATGGATTTTCTCATTGAATGGATCGCGACACCTTCGGAAGTAGACGACCAATAACAACAGCAACAACAATAGTAATAATAACAACCTGCTCGAACGAAGGTGACCCAAAAAAGGATTATTCCATTGGTTCGAGTTCGAGTCCTTATCGCATATTGTTGCCATGTTGCCAATGGACATCAATTATAATAAAATGGTTGGAATTTCCATGTTTGACTGTAGTTGGTGTTGATTTTTGTGCATAAGGAAGAAAGAATAACAACAACAACAACACCACCAACAACAATGACAATTTTTCCTTTACGCTTGTTAGCCATTTAAGCCATTTTCGCTCGACAATTGGACACATTTTTTTACACTTCACAACGACGGTGGAACCTTCTTTCGACGTGGTGTAAATTTTAATTTTACCGTCGTTGATGATCGGTGACCAACAACAATGACAAAAACAATAACAAAAACAACTCATAGTGAGGTCCAGTAGTTGCAGCAACTTCTGGAGGACGGCGATGACGACGACAACGACTGGGAATAAAATGGTCGAGGAAATGGAAATAAGTTGACAAGAGCGTAGTTGAATTTAAAAATCAAAAATAAATTGCAACGGCTGCATTAGCACCTTTGTTTAGTGTGATTGTTGTTATTCATGGTAATGTTGTTATTGTTATTCATAGTAGTGTTGTTGTTATTCATAGCAATATTGTTGTTGCTTTACCTGTGTCTGTTGCTGTCAACGCGCTGTCATTGTTTATGCTGTTACTGTTGCTGCTCGGAGAATGCGATCAATTTCCGATCTTCCTATGGAAAACGCAGTGGGCAACGGCAGACATGCGGACGGACAGAGAGACAGACAGACACTTAGACGACAGCGAGAAATGGGAAATCGTCGACTAAAATGGCAAATATGATTGCTGCAATCGAGGCAACAGAGCAAGGGTAGCAACAAAGAGAACGAATAGAAAGAAGTAATGGACACAGAAACATGAGAGAAGTCATAGCAACAAGGGAGAAGTCGCAGCAATGAAGGAGAAGTCGTGGCAACAACTGAGAAATCGCAGCAACTGAGAAGTTGTCACCTTTATCTGAAGAACAGATCTCTTGACCAATGAATATTTTCTTGACCACTGAATTCTCTCTTGACCAATGAATGCTCATGGGCCACAAGAACAATGGAAGAGAAGGGAACGAGAGAAAATATTTTTGCAATATCCACAATATTTCACCAATACAACACTTTCACATTGATAACGGTGGATGGCCCAAATATTTGACAGTGATTTGACTCTTGACCTTCATGAGGTTCTATGGTGTAATGGTTAGCACTCTGGACTCTGAATCCAGCGATCCGAGTTCAAATCTCGGTAGAACCTGTTAATTTTTTTTTTTAAATTGTGTATGCAAATTAGATTTTATTTTGTGTAGTAGGTTATTTTGGATTTTTCTAATATTTTTAGGATATTTAAAATTTTGTGTTGCTTGTTTTGGAATTTTTTTTAGGATTTATAATTTTTTATGGCATTTAAAATTGTTGGATTTTAATTTTTTCTCTTGATTTGGAATTTTTTTATGAAAATTAGATTTAATTTGTTTATTTTGGAAATTTAGTAACATTTTTAGGATTTTAAAAATTGTGTTGTTGTTGTTTTGGAATTTTTTATAAGTTTTTATGGTATTTAGAATTGTTGGGACTTGTTTTTCCTGTGTTTCTTGATTTTGAAATATAATTCTTATTCATTGTTCAATAACAATTTCATGCCTATTAGCGGCAGATCTTCTGTTCATTTCTCTTGTACATGTTGGTCTCCCCCCGATCTCCCCTCATCGCCACCATCGACTCTTGCTCCCGAATTCCCCGAAACGACTGTCGCGTGGAACATCTTCGTCGTTGTCTTTGTCGCCTTTCGGAGCAGTCGGTTCGGTTCAACTCAGTTCTGTTCGATTCGTTTTGGTACGATTCGGTTTGGCTCGTTTCATTCAGTTGATTGGATTCCGCTGTCTTCGTATTAACCACAATCAGATGCAACCATTGTTCTTGCCAACAACCGCTGAAGTGTCTCCAGCAACAATAAACAAAAGTAACAACAAAAGCAAGAACAACAAAACAACAACTAGCTACAAAAACAATACACAATCACTAGCCCGTGTTGTTGTAGAGAGTGATGACGACGTTGGGGCGACGTTTGGTGGAGCGAAGCATGGGCCGAGGACTCGTTAAGGATTTACGAGCAACTTTTATCACTTTGAGAATCATTGACAAATCCGGCAGCAATAATGGCTGCATTCGTCGCGCATAATAATGGCCAACATGTGACTTCTTTTGGACCAATAAAGCATCCCCAAACAACAACAACAACTGTGAGCATCAACTGGGAGCGCAACAACAATAACCAGAAAAGGCAACAAAAAACCAACAACAACAACAACAACATCGTTGGAGACTGAATTTCACTTCGCCTAAGCGACAAAACAGACGAATTATCGCTGAATCGCACTTCGTTTGATGCACCATTATTTTCCTTATTGTTGTTGGTGTTGGTATTGTTATTATTGTTGTAGTTTCTGGTATCATTGTTGTTCCTGTTGTTGTTGTCCACCAACTCCATGTGGTCGCTTGCTCCTGTTGGTGGTTGCCTTTTCGATGATTTCTTTCCAATTTATGTGACATATTGATTTTAAATTGATAGACTATTTTGCAATTGTCCCCAGCACGCATGCGTAACTCGATCTTCTCGTGCTCCCCCGGGCTCCCATTGTTGTTGGTGCCACTGCCGTTGATCTGGTGTTGGTGGCCAGAGTTGCCAACTTGGAGTTATTGTTTTGCCACAATGCACAACATTGTTCGTTGCAGTTGCAGTTTTTGGCATAATCTTATGGCAGCATCATCGTCATCGAGAGCAGCAGCAACAGCAGCAACGACTTTGAGTCTCTGGACTCCTTCTATCAATGGTTGTTGCTACGCTTATAGTTGTTATTTCGAGTATTGTTGTTGCTGCTGTTGGTTTTTATTGAACGATATGGCTTTTATTGGCTGAAACCGCGGAAAATTCGCAATTGTTATGAATTTTCTGGCAATTGAAGATGTTTGTCTGGCGGCGAAAACTATTAATGGGAGAAGAAAGAAATTTGCAAACTTTACAATTTTTAAATTTATAAAACTATTATTTCTTCTTCTTGAAAGAAACTATTATTTCTTCTTATTGAAAAAAACCATTACTTATTGAAAAAAACCATTATTTCTTGTTCTTGAATAACAATATTAATTTATAGAAGAAACTTTTGCATGTTTTAAACATATCAAAATAAATGTAAACAAATTTTTAATTAAATAAATACTTTTTTTTAAATTAGTAATGTATTTTAATTAGTAACGTAACGTTTGTATCTTGAGTCTTCTGTTTTGTCAACATAAAGTCGAGCATGTTATAGCCTTGTAATTGCGATTGCGTGTGCGCGTTTATTTGCGCCGTAATTTATTCTGCAATTATTAACCATAACTCTTTCTTGTATTCTCTCTTCCTCCTTGTATTTCTTCTCCTCCTTCTCTTTCTTTTAGTTCTTCTCCTCTTTGTATTCTCCTCCTTTAAGCCTTGTTCGTCCACACTCAGACCCCCCACGATGTGAGCACGATGCGTTTCTGCCACGACAGGCATCTGGCCAATGGTCGTCGTCGTCGTCAATTGTCATAAACGAGCGACCGTCGCTGTTGAATTTTAAATTCAACATTTTAATTTATTCTCGCACTACCAACAACAGGAACAGCAACAAAACCAACAGCAGAAAGAAAATCAACATCGAAAAATACAACAACAATAACTGCTGCACCAACAAACAAGAGCAACAACAACAAGATGTTGGCAGGAAGCAACATTGGAAAGAGCAGGAACAGTAGGAGGAGCAGATACAAGAAAAATAAAAAAACAGACACAAGAAATATAAAAAAAGATAAATGAATAAAAATAACATATATAGAATAAAAAAATAGTTATAAGAATAAAATCAGCATATAAAAGAATAAACTCAGCAAGTAAATGAATTAAATAAACTGATAAAAGAATAGAATTATTTTAGTTAACTGAATAAAATAAGATGAGAAGTAACAGAAAGAAGAAGAGAAGTAGTAGAAAGAAGAAGGGAAGTAGCAGAAGCAACAGAAGGAGGACGAAGAGACACAGTACAAAAATCACAAACGACTCCAATTCATAGTTATTGCAGCCATGAAATCAGAGGATGGCGAAGTTTGATTTCAATTAATTTCAATACATTTTAAGAAACTCAACCGGAAGACACCATGTTGTTGTTGTTCGTGTATCACATCTGGTTTTGCAGTTGATAGAATTTATTGCTTATAGTTCTTCTCTTAAAATTTCCCTTTTTTCGAACTAGTTTTTTGTTGTTATTTGTTGAAATTGGTCAATCGTTGTTTTTAATGATTGCATAATTAAGTCAACTGGTGCCATTTCAATAGCAATAACCACAGGAACAAGTTCAATAAAAATAACAAGAACAATAAAAAGAACAAGGACAATAAAAACAATAAGAACAACGCCAACAATAAGAACAAAAATAAAACAGCAACAACAATAACGAGAAAAACTGAACCCATCTATTGTATCGCTAATGAATTACGTTGCGCATGCGCAGTCGCAGTTGCAGCCCTGCCATCGTCGCAGCCCTGTCGCTTTCGACCCATCCGCAAAAGTTGTAAATCATTTCTGCGCACCAGGTTTTTCTTCCCTTCTTCCTCCGACTGCCGGATTCTTCTCTTCTTCTGGCCATCCTCGACCCTTATAACATGGCCGGCAGCTGGGTTTCGCCATAAAACTACGCATATGTGAGTGAATATCGAATGTGTGTGAGTGAATATCGAATGTGTGTGAGTGAATATCGAGTGTGTGTGAGTAAATATCGAATGTGTGTAAGTGAATATCGAATGTGTGAGTGAATGGAATGAGTGTGTGTGTTTATGTTGGGGTCTGCAAAAAGTCATGCAATTAGGTTTTCGATTTGTCATTAATTGGATAAATTTGCACTTTAAGTGCAAGCAACCAACGAGGAACCTGCTGTTGCTGTTGACGCTGTTGTTGCTATTGTTGCTGTTGTTGCCATCGCAGTTGCTGGTGCTGTGGCCGTTGTTGCTGTCATCGTTTCTGTTGTTGCCCAGTCCCCCCAGTTGCCTGATGCTCCTGATGTCTTCCCTACATCAGTTGTTCCTAAAGTTTATTTATTTTTTACTATAGTTGTTGCTGCTCTTTTCTTCTGTTGTTGCTGTTTCTTTTGCCCCGTAGTTGCTGTCGTAATTATGCAATAAATGTTTAATTATTGCACATCGTCGGACGATGTGTTTCTCCACTTTAATGAGCAAATGATTTGTTGGACGTTTGCTTTATTGCAAAATGAGTTAATTAGAGATAGAGAAAGGAATAAAAATGAGTACATCAAAACCTAGAATGATTGGAGAGTTCAGAAGAAGCATATTTGCACGTCAAGTCGTGGGCATTCGGTGAGAAAGAGATGGAGATGACGACGTGTGTTCGCATCTAATTAAAATCAGGGGAATAGAGAGAAAACATTGAGAAAAAACCAACTCTTTTATATCAAATGTTGAATCAAAAAGATGTGATTACAAGAATTGAGGTTGGGGCGCCGCAGGATTTCCTGCTATTCAACAGGACCCAGGACCCAGGAGGCCACGTAACGGGATCGTCAGATGTGACTTGCTGTGAATGAAATTCAATGCATTCAAATGAGATGGAGAATATAGTGGAATTTGACTATAATGACGATCATGAATTGAGTTTATTTTCCTTTTCCGTTTGGTGGAAATTAATTTCAAAAATAAATCACCATACTTTATTTTGGAAAAAAAAAAATGAAAAATTTAAATTAAAGCCATAAAACATATAAAAAATAAAAGACAGAGACAAAAATAAGGAAAACAACTTACAACAACAAAATGAGAATATCTAACGGTGAAGAGTTTTTCGTTGATTCGGGTTCGTGCCTTGAGTCTTCTGTTTTTATTGAGTTTTGACTTTGTTTTTTAATTCTTGTTTTTTTGTTTTTACCTCTTGTCTTTGTTTTTTACTTCTTGTCCTTTGCTTTTACTTCTTGTCTTTTGTTTTTACTTCTTGTCTTTTGTTAACGCCTCTTGTTTCTTGTTTTCGCCTCGCGCCTCGTCGTGATTTTCGCGATTTCCACCTGCAACGCGCACGATGGCTATCTGTGTGATAGTGTGAGTGCAATTGTTAGTTTGATTGTAAGTGTGATTGTTAGTGTGATTGTGATTGTTACTGTGTGTGTTTGTGTGATTTTTATCAGCAAGTGTCACGTCACATTTTCGCTCCATCGCCGTTTGTTATCGACGCTTTTTACGTCGGCGGAACAGACAGACAGGTTGTGAGATGAACGAGCGACAGACAGAGAGACAGCTTTTTGTCGCCCATCAACCAACGGTGGCAACAGGCGAAGCAGCTGTTGCAGCAAATGATGCCGATATTGCTGCTGATATTTCAAATGCTGTTGTTGCTGGTGTTGGTGCTGTTGCTGCTAATGATGCTGGCAACGGGTGCTGTGCTTTGTACGTAGCTGCGAGTGAAACGTGAAGAAGTTTTTATTAATTTCGCAGACGATTTTCCCGACTGCCCGACTGTTGTTGTGTTGCTTTTGTTGCTATCACTATTGTTGGTGTCACCGCTGTTGGTGCTTTGGGAATTGTTGGCAAATATTTTATTTATAAGTGGAAAATTTATGACTGCAGAAAATTGTTGCATTTATGTATGAAATGTCGATCCTGTTGATCGTTGTTATATCTATCTATCGTTGTTGATATCGTTGTTATATCGATTGTTATTATATCAATCGTTGTACCCATCGCTTTTTATTTTCATTGTTATTTTATCTCAAGTGTTTTTTTCTCAGTTCCTACTCATTGCAGCAATGATTCAACAAATGTCGTCCATGACTTGTGCCAAAAAAAATAATTGTTTCGTCCTCCTTCACCTCTTCATCTCCTTTCGCCCGCATCAGATCCGCTTGTTTTCCGGGAAGAAGAGCAAACAATCGCCCTCGAATAGATTTAATGCTAATTCCAATCATCGACAATCGACCGAAGAGTGGGAAAAACCGCAGAGTCATCGGTTGGCAATCGGTCGACGCAGCTGTCCCTGACTTTTCAAAGATCTCCTCCCGCAACCTGCTGCCAAAGTAAATCGGCTTAGATCGATGGATCTTTCGACCCTCTTGTCGACTCTTCATGTCAAGTGCCGACGACAAAGACTCAAGTGCCTGCTTGAGTCGCCACCTCTGAAAAGAGGAGGAGGAGGTTACAGGAGGCTGCTTTGACAAGATCCTGAGACCTGTTGCGAATCTCTTAATCCACTTGAAGGCATGCCAAACACCATTCGGTTTTGAAAGGGATGAAGAATTGTGGGAACTTCATTAATTCCACTTCACGTGCGAGGGAGAAGATGATTAAAAGGTTGTTGGGAATTCGCAACACTCAAAAAACACACAGGAGGAGGATCCGATCTGTTTCTCAAACGGATCCTTTCGAACCCGTCTCGAGAGGAGAAGGTATCAATGAATGCCGACCTCTCCTCCCTGCCTTTTCATCAATGAACTCACACACAATTCCATTCATTGAGAAAATCTTCCATTTATATTGTTCTCCTCTCCTTCCCTTTGTCTCTCTCCACCATCCCTTTTCCACTCTCTTTCGCCGTTGTCTGCGCGTCTTTGTGGTCTTTCATGCGTGAAGTGGCACTCGAGCCGCGAAGAAAGACTCGGCAGGATATCAACGAGAGGAGGAGTAGGCTAAGGAGGAGGAGTTGAGGACGAACTTGACTTTGCAGAAATTCCCACACGTGAGTTTGAGAATTTTTTCCTGCATTGATTCTATTTGTTCTTTTCGTGTTGACGAAAATTCGATTTTCACGCTTATCATCAATTTTTTTCACCTTCTCCCGATGCTCGAGGTTTCGATCCTCTGGTTAAACGAGGGTTGGAACCGTTCCACCTTCGATCTTGGACTCGAGTCTGCTGACCAAAGGTGCGAAGAAACCTGATCAATGATTTTTCATTCCCTTCGGAAAATAATTTTTCATTCCCTTAGGAAAATAATTTTTCTTTCCCTTAGGAAAAGTATATTTCATTCTCTTTTTTCTTTCCCTAAGGAAAATCATTTTCCATTCCTTTAATATAATAATATTCCATTCATTTAAGATAATAATTTTCCATTCCTTTAATTTTCCACTTTGGAAAACGGTGTGACGATGAATGAAATATGTAATTTTTTCAATCTCTCATACTTTTTCTCAATGGATGCTTCGATCACCTTTCAATTCATAATTTTTGTATTTCATCTGTTCATGGCTTTGGCTCTTGATTAATTCTGGTGTCTGTTCATCTTTTTTTTCTGGTGTCTGTTCATTTTTTTTTCCTCTGCCTGTTCTCTCTGTCCATCTCTCCTTTTGTCCGTCCATCTCTTTTTCTGTCTGTGCGTCGTCGCCTCCGCAGTCAGATCAAAGCAGATCGCGATCGCTTACATCTCCATCATCTAGAGCTCTGGTGCCCTCATAAATAAGACGCGGCCCACTAATGTGGGGCAGGTTCTATTAATAAAAAACTCCACATAACGCTATCTCTCTCTTTGGCACTCAATTTTTCTCTCACACATACTTTTTCTCCCTCTTGGGTCTCTTGGGGATACGCCTACTTATTAGTCGGGCAGCGTCGACGAGGTGGCGGCAACACCTTGTGGCGACAGCGACAACGGATGGTGGACGACGGCGACTGCGGTTGGTGGACGACGACAAGGTTGGCGGCGATCACAACGACGACGACGTCTTCGGTTGTTCGTCATGCGTATCGTCGACAGTCGTCGCGTCGTCCGACGACTTCCTTGGTCCATGTCGGCGACGGGAACGATGGCGACGACGACGTTGGACACTACGTTGGCGTCACTTGGTGAAAAACGTCCGGAGTGGAATCGGAGGAGAATTGTTATTGGGATAGAAATTAAAAGAGAAATCATGTTGCGTGGCGTCAAGTGTGCGCTTTTAATGCTGGACATGGTTGTGGATATTATTGTTGTAGTTGTTGCTGTTCTTCTTTTTCTCCTTGTTGGTGTTTTACTTCTCCTTGTTGTTGTTCCTCTTCATCTCCTTGTAGTTGTTGTATTAGTTGCCGCCAATGTTTCGGCGCCAACGCGGATGTTCGGCCTAATGCTTCTGCACGGTTGGGAGTTTATGGACTGCAAATTCGTTGAATTCGCTCGGTTGCAATTTTTAATTAAAGTCGTCATAACGTCCTGCTGTTGTGTATGTAGTTGTTGTTGTTGGTCTTGTTATTCTTGTGCCATTAAAATGACCATCGTAAATTAAGAACTTCAGAGTTGAAGCTGACCATGGATCAAAAGTCGTAGTGAGAAAGGGTTCGCGTTGAAGAAAGATTAATTATCAATAAAGATTTTCGGTTGGCTTTCTGATGGAGGTCGATTGGGGTAAGAGGATGGGATTGGTGGAGTATTTTATGAAGATAACGTTGGTTATTCATTGAGGAAATCCTTTGAATGTATGAAAAGTATTTGTATTGTCTTATTTCCTCAAATTATATTTTAAAATACCAATGTATTTTTGTATTTTTATATCATTGAATTTTTTTATATCCTTTCAATATGATTTCTAAAGTCAGAATAACTAGGTCAGCTCTTCAAAAAAGAATAGGATTTTCTCTTAATTTCAGGCAAAATAATAGTAAACATGGATAATTCTACGGATAACATAATCATTGACTTTAAAGCAAAGAATCAACAACAATCGTCTTGGAGTCACAGGAACAAAAGTCAAAAACCCAGGATTCTACAAAGAGGCCACTGTTCTATCGATAGAAGGAAACTGGAAGATGTCAGGACCACCTGCAAAAGGTCGATCTGGAAAAGATTTCAGGAAAGTGAGAGAGACAGGAGTCGGAGAAGAGATCGTTTTAATTGTCAACAAATAGAAAATTGCCAGAAGCAGATAAATCGTGATCAACAGCAGCAGAAATAGAGATTAAACAAGAGCAGCAATAGGAAGATAATAACAGAGATATAATACAACGGCAATAGTATTACAATGAGAAAAAACAACAAAACAACCATTGGCAACAACAACGAAGGCCCAATGAAGACACCACAGAAAAGCAATAAAAAGTGCCAACGTTAAGAATGCAGCGAAGATTTAGAAGACCACGAGGGTTACATCAATTTCGCCCTCCCCCTCTCGACTCCTTGATCGACCTCAATCCTCCGCTAACCTCCCATCAAGTGGTTTGGCAATTGAATTTTCAATTTCAATTCATTGGACGAAAATTAATTGCCCAACAACAACAGAGGAAAACAACAAGAAACTTTGAAAAAAGTAGAGCAGAAGAAGGAGGAGAAGGAGGAGAAGGAGACAGTGGTAGGAGAGAAAAAGAGGAGACAAAAGGAGGACATCGAGTAGGAGACAAAATTTGGGCCCAAGGAGAAGAGAACAAAGAGCGTCTCATGAACCGCAGCCAGCAATTTTTAGGTCACTGCCACAAGGACGAAGGATGAAGGGAGGAGGACAAGGACGAAGAATGAGGGAGGATGGACGAAGGACGAGGGAGAATGAACAAGGACGAAGCATAGACGACATCGTTGGTGGCACGGGTCGACGGCACCGTTGGCGACATTTTAATTAAAGGTTACCGAGAACTGCAACCGCCAGCGCAGAAAAATATAGAGATGAACCAATCGATGAATGAGCGAGAAGAATCAATGAATGGGAGCGAAGAAAATAATGAATGAATGAAAGTACGGGAGAGTAAGGAATGAATAAATGAGAGTAATGAAGAAGGAGCAAAAGGTCCATTGGGAGTGTTTTTTTTGTCCCACTCGCAATTGAAATGTTTCGTGGCTGACAAGCGTTAAATGTAGGTTCAAGCGTGTTTTTCTGAATTAAAACTGAAACTCAAATGAGATCATGACGACGGAGACGATTTCATTGTGGGGAGCGTCTTCGAACCAAAGAGTCGATAATACTGAAGATAACAACAATACTAACAAAACCAAACCAAACAAAAGCAAAGTCATAAATATTGTCAAAAATCCCGATCTATGGCTTTAATGCCCTCGCCTAATGGCCAATTGTGAGGTCTATTTAAGCCACTTGGTCTTCTCCGATCGAACCAGGTTGGGTTGGTTTCGCTTTTGACTTTGGAGCTGGAGTTGGGGGAAGTGGCGACACCCGGATCACCCGTGGTCACCCATTGTCAGACGCCGCAGGTCCCTCGACTCATTTCATTCGAATCGATTCAATTCCATTGATTCGTTTTTATTGGACTTTGAGTTATTTTATTGCAAAGATTTATTATCGAAAATTATGTATTTTACAAGAAATCGAAACGATTCTTCTTTCCTCTTCCTATTTTGGTCGATCGATTTTGGCTTTGTTCTGCTCATTGATTTGTTGACTAGAAATTATTATCACACTTTATTTATCATCGTCTTGGTTTATTGTTGGAGACTTTTTCTCTTCTTCACACCCTGCTGAAGACATGTTAATTCAACGGGGAGCGTGACACACTCAAAGGAAAATGTTAGTATTTATTTCGGTCTTCATTAGGTTGAATTTGTACGAATTTTGGAGCTCCATCCATACTCTATTTATCATTGGTTAATATCAAAACACTTTACCAATATTTTACATCGGGTGTATCACTATCTCGAGGTGAGTTTTATTATTCAAGGCTCCGCATTTATTTAGCTCCGAGGGCAATAAAACACCTTAAGCTGATTTTAATTGCTATTTTAATCCTGCACTTGGACTCCATGGACATAATCTGATATATAGACATCTATACCACCTTCCTCTATCTCTCTCTCTCTCTTTGGACTTCCCTCTCTTTCCACACTTCTCTCTCTTCATCCACTCGTTGGCTTTTGTCCCATCCCAAGATGGGAGTTTTTTGTCGAGTTTTTGAAATAAAGTTGTTTTCTTAATCGATTCGTAATTATTTTTTATAACATCCATATATTTATTTTGTCGAAATTCAACATAATTTTCGGAACCCACGCGGAAAACTAAAAAAATTATATAAATTTTAAGAAAAATGTCTTAAATCTATGGGAATCTATAGTTTCGATATCGAGAGCATTAAATTTTATTGAATTGTTTTTGTCTCTTGTCGTTGGGTCAACGTTTGTTGAATTTGATGAGAAACTTCGTTGTTATTGTTGGTGATGTTGATGTTGATATTGAGGTTGTTTTTGTTGTTATTCAGGTTGATATGCCATTGACGTATTGTTGTTGTGGTGTAAACCGATACTTTTCGCTGGTGGCAATTATTTTATTTTGACATGAGTTTGTGATATTTTATCGCTCGTTACCACGATTTATTCATCTCAACCGCGGCGATCTGTTGTTAGCGAGGGAGAGAAAGTGGGCTGAGAGAGGAGCGGGTGATAAGAGTGAGGAAGGGCTTGGAATGAGAGCGATGGAGGTTGGGGACGGGGGCGTTTGAAAACAAGTTGATATTAGTCAACAATAAGCTGAATGTTGCTGACTAATTTTGTCGTGTTCAGACAAGAGCAAATAACAAATTGTGGTTTGATTTTGAATAAGAATGATTTTGGAAAAAAAATTTGAAATTGATTTTGGAAAAAACTGGAATGTGAATGTGAAGTGATTATGGATACGAATTTTTGTGATTTTGGAATATTTCTAAGATTTCTAAGCGATTTTTAATTCGAATTTGAATGCGTATTTTGAAGTGGTTTTGAAAAAAACAATTTTAATTGAATTCAGATACGAATTTAGAAGTTATTTTAGAAGCGAATTTGTATTGAAATTTTTGAAAAAAAATTTTTGGCTGACTCTTCGGGTGTGGGCAGTGAATCGACGACATCGTCAAAAAGAGGATCGTCGACATAATTAAATAGTCGATCGTCATCGATTTAGCGACAACAGTTGCCTCTGCTGCCGTCAGGAATATCTTCGTTTGTCCCTCCATTGTCTCCATTCTTGCTATTGCATGCCTTGTTAATTTCTCTTCGCCCCCCAGATATGTTGCATGCTTTTGGGCGCGTAACAAGCTCGGGTCGCTATCGCATACGAATGCCTTCACAAATTGGCTGCAAACGAGGTCAACAACATTTTGAATGCATGACGCGAACGACGATGGCGGCGAAAAAAATAAAAACAATAATAACAAAACCAAAAACAAACAACAATAACAACAGCAACACGAACAACAATAACAAACGACGACGACTCAGTTCAAAACTCAGTTTAAAATTCAATAAAAATTCATTAATTACGAATGCACGAAGACGAATGTGAATGAGTAAGTGAGTGAGTATGTAATTGTGTGTGTGTTTGTTGTGGCAATAGCTCTACACATGTGTGTTTGTGCAACATGCAGTGGACGGTAGCAGCAGTAGCACGCAAATCAAGGCGCCCTGAGTCCACCGGGGTCCTGGCTCCGAGTTCGAATCGCATGCGATGGTAATTTATGCTTGCAACAACAACTATAACAACAACAATTAGAAAAAAAAAAAATTACAACAACAACGTTTGAAAATAATAACAACAGCAGCAGCATGAACAGTAGCAACAGCAACAAATTTGCATGTTGTCCTGTGTGAAATATTAAATAAAATAAAGAGAGTTATCGACTGCAATGTTGTTGTTATTTAGCATGGTCACTTATTGTTGTTGTTGCAGTTGCCAACAATTACGAATTCATTGCACTGGTTTTCGTGCAGTAGCAACAACAACTATAGTAGTAAAATGTCAAACGAGAGAGAAAAACAAATAATTTTCGTAATGAAATCAAGTTGTTAATTTACGAGTTAGCAATAAAACAACAACAACACAATTAGGGGAACAATAACAAAAATGACAACAACAGCGATAACAACAACAACAATATGAGCAATTACAACAATAATCGCTGGAGTCGGAGGAAACAGTGTGAAAAGCCTAAAAGTAGGCAAGAGAAATGAGGAGAAGGACGAGGACGATGGCGTGAGTTTTGGAGGCGGGTGGGGCGTGGCCGGGTTTTACGCGATATGTTGTGACAAATTCCCAGCGCCAAGCGTTCGACCCCAGCGCCCCCCTGCCACGCCTTCGCCCCCTTCGACTTCGTGCCAGGTCGTGTCGTGCTTTTGCATCACGTGACACGCAACCTCGTCTCGGCTCATTTGCAAGAGCGTCGTGTTGTTATTGTTGTTGTACTGAGCTTGTTTGAACGCGTGCATAGCGTTGCCAGATGTATGCAATTAGATAAGCGTTTAATAATTATTGCGGAATCGGAATTAATAGAAATGTTTATTACAATAAATTAGCCTGTGGCTCGATAAGCCAGAATAGTCCGAGAGACAGAGAGAGAGAGAGAGAGAGAGCGTGTGGACAACAAAAGCAACATTTGGAGTAATGACAAGAACAACAATGCTAGTAACAACAACAAAGGTAGCACCAACAACAGTGCGAGTAACAACAACTTTTGTGACAACAACAGATCTGGTCACAAACAACATCAACCATAGAAGCAATAAAAACAATTACACGCAGGCTTATCTCAGCGACAGTGAGAATGGACAGACAGATGGATGGTAGTTGGGGAGACATTCGGTTAGACATCGTCCAGACAGACATGCAGACACGCAAATTGGAGTCCAGGTGGTTTTTCGAAGGCGTTCGTGAGGCGTTGGATGAAGAATCAGTTGGCGAGGACGATGGGTTGGATGGAGTGAAGGCGAACGAGGCGGGGAGGAGGGAGAAAAATAGGTTTTGATTTCTATTAATGTATATGAAGACGGAAAATTCAGGAATGCAGAGATTTTCTTTAGAAGGATATAAAAGAAACAAAAAGAAATAAATAAAAAAAGAAACAACAAATTATAAAAAAAAATTTAAAAAAATTAAATATTAAAATAAAGTACAAAAAATTAATTATTAAAAATTATCTATATTGAATAAAAAAATGTATAAAATCGATAATCGATAGCAACAAAACTAGGAGCAGCAACATATTTGCTGGAACTCAGTGACTTCATTATCGACAGCAAATGAGCTTCGTATTTTGCAGAAATTAATCGTAGTGGGAAACGAAACAGCAGTAGAAACAGAAACACAAAGAAAAGAAACAACAACACCGAGCAATAGCAATAACAAAAACACAAAATGTAGCATCAACAACAACACCATAAATAACACCATCTTCCCCAACAAGAAGAATAATAATGCTGACTTTAGCCCAGAAATCGGAGCAACGAATCAGGAAGCGAGCAAAAACAACAACAAGAGAATCAGAGCATCATGATCATCATTGTTATTGTTGCAACTATTCGTTGTTGTTGTTGTTGTAACTATTCGTTATTGTTGTTGCAACTATTCGTTATTGTTGTGCTTATGTTCTCTCCATCGTGTGGATGTGTCAACAGCACGTTGCGATGGGACGATTATGTTGTTGTAGCAAGTGCAATTGCCAATGCAACAATAACACTGAAGGGAGCAATAGCAGCAGCAGCAATAACAACAACAACAAAAACAGCAGCAAAAAAAACAGCAGCAACAATAACAGCAGCAACAACAACCGCATCACCGATACCAACAGGAGCTAAACTAAATAAATCACTGGTGTCGACCAGGTTAACATTTATTGACTCATTAGTTGCATAAATTCTGCACAAACAACCACAACAACAACAACAAGAATACGATAATCAACAACATGGAGCGAGTTCTGCATGGCTTTGTGTGAGTTGGTTGTCTGATCTCGATCTCGCTAGGGCTGTGAAAGAGAGGAAGAAGAAGGAGCAGATGATAGATATAGAAAGAAAACGATACCAGGACAATTGAAATTATAATTAAAAATATATAAAATTACAACTTGTTTTGGAAAAATTAAATAATTCTGCTTAACATTTTCGGGGAAATTTTAGTTATCAATTTAAAAAGTTTAAGTTAATTTCAAATTAATCCTATTATTAATTTAAAATTATTCCTATTATTCCTATTGTTTCTAAATTTTTGCTTAACGTTTTGGAAGAACATTGTTTTGTATAAATTTTTTTTTATTTTTTTAAAAATTAGAAAGTATTTACATATTGCTACATATTAATTTTATTTAAGTACAAATAAAATAATTTTTTTTTAATATTAATTCAAAATTTTTGCAAATGTCTTTGAAGACAATTCGTTAATAAATTTTTAATAAATTCATTCATTAAAATAAATGTAATAATTTGTTAATACAAAAAAACAATCTAAACAATTATAAAAAATTAATAACTTTGAATAACAAAAAAAAGCAGATGCTCATTGCAATAATTGCGCAGCAACAGATGGTCGGCAATAAAATAAATTAAAATGAAGCAGGAGAAACAGTAACAACATCAATTATACAGCAGTCACAGCAATAACTGAAACAAAGGGTGAAAAAAATAAAAAACAATGCGCTAATAAAAAGAAACAAAAACAACAACATGATGAGTATGACGAAAAAGGGCAAATTTTTCATTTGTCAAAATGTCTGTCGCTGCTGACATACTTTCTCGCTCCTTGTAAAAATCAACAAAAAATACACAAAAAACAATAAAAACTTCACACACAAAAAACAGTAAAAATAATAAAAATAAAAATATATTAAAAATAAAAAAGGAGATGAACACAAAAACAAAAACCCTCAATAAGAAGAAGATCCTAAGCCAATGGCAACAACAATGATGAAATTGCGTTCAAAGCCCTCAAACACAATTGTTCAACAGCAACAACTGCAGCAACAAGAATAAAAAGCGAACATCGCCGTGAGCAAAAATGGTCGCACACACATGTCACAGCGCAAATTGTTGCATCAATATGTTGCAGCTTGCAGTAGCACAAAGCCAACAACAACGATAAGTACAACAACATCAGCAACAACAATAACAAGAACAACATCAACAACAACGATCGTCAATGGTTGGAAAAAACTCGCTCTTGACCATTTTCGGAATCGTAATTAATTATTTTTTAACTGTTTCGTCATTTGGCATCCCGCATTGGCATTGGCTTCGACAACGCGACATCGACATCGCGTTGCCAACGATCGATGGCTCCCTAGTCCCCCGCCTCAAGCGATTGATTGCTGAACGGTGAAGAGATCCATCTCCATCCATCGATCGATCGTTGGATCCTCTGATCGTTTCTTTCGCTCTCCCTCTGATCGTTTCTTTCGCTCTCCCTCCGATCGTTGCTTCCGATCACCCTTCGCTCTTTCCCACCAACGTTCCTGCGATCGCTTCCAAGATCACTTGTTCACTCCTCTGATTCCTCGTCCTTTGATGATCCCTCTTCTTTCCTTCCCTCCATCGATCCATCGATCCACCGATCGTTCGGCGCTGTTGCATCTCCCAGCGACGACGCGACACGCCGCCAATTGCGGCAAATTTCCTGCTGATTTGCTACCAAATTGTCCTCTCCTCGTCCTGTTTTTTTGTCGCCGATCTTTGCCGCTCACGTTTTTGTTTTTTCACCCCAACTCGAACCCCAACCACGACGACCTCGTCGCAACCTCCTGCATCGATCGATCGATGGATCGGCTTCTGCCATTCGATCGATTCGTGCGATCGCGGACGTTGCCGGATTTTTAATTTTTGCCCTCGCCTAATTTGACAAAAGGCCATGAACGCGAATGAGCAGTGAGGAAAAAGTGGAAACATTTTAATTGAATTGCATAATTTATGTCGTTTGGGCTGCCAGGGTTGCCATCGCTGTTGGGAGTGGAAAAAGGTATCGAATTTTATCTGGAGAAATGAATCGAAGAGAGAAAAGTAATTGTGAAGAAATCGATAACTGTTGTAGGAAGATAATTTGAGAGTGTTTAAAAATATACAAAAAATATAACTTGTTCTCACTAATCAATTTTTAAAATCGATTTTTTTGAAATCGATTTTTTTTTTAACGATTTATTATCTTATGTCCATCATTTTCAGTAATTTCTGATATTTTCGAACTACATCCCACTCTTTCCAAATATCTGGATCTCCCAGAGCTCTATTTTCTATCCTCTCCCTGAAGATAGCGAGCGAGACAGACAGACCGTGGTTATCGATCGATCCATCGATCACGACGATCGATCGCCATTTTTTCCACGATTTCTTCTGTTCTGTTTTGCTTTTATTATTTTTTTGCTCCCTCTTAATCCTTCTTCTCCTTACTTCTTCTTTTAATTTTGTTTCTTGTTGTTGTGTTTTTTTCATTTTCACGATCGAGCAAATATTGCATTTGGCACTCGACCTGCAGCAAATTTCAACAATTTATTGTCTGCTGCTGCTGTGATATTGTTATGTTGTTATTGTTGTTGTTTTTGTTCCCTCAACTATAATTTGTCACTGCTTTAATTGGCGCTGCTCAACAGGTTATAAAATGTGATTTTTGCTGTCTCGTCCCGTCTTGTCCTGGCCTGGCCTGATCTGTCCCGACTCGGCAAGATCAGATCGGTTCAGTTCAGTCCTGGCGAATATGGCTGACGGTCGCATTGTTGTTGTTGTTGCTATTGTTATTGTTGATGCTGTTATTATTGTTGCTGCTGCTGTTGATCATTGTTGATGTTGCTGGCTGATGGTTGATGGCTACCGCGTGTGTTGATCGATGTGCTTGTGGATGTCATTGTCCCGAGTTGTTGTTATTGTTGTTGTTATTATTATTGTTATTATTATTGTTATTATTGTTGTTATTGTTGTTATTATTCTTGTTGTTCTTATTATTGCTGCTGTTGTTCTTATTATTGTTGTTCTTATTATTCTTGTTGTTATATTTTATTTTTCTCTCAACAATTGCAGAGTTCTGAGTTTTTATCATTGTTAGTAGTTGTTGTTATTGCTTTATTGGTTTCTTGTTGTTGCTTTATTTCCTTCTTGTTGTTGCTATAATTGTTGTTGTTATGATTCATTCTTCTTCTTTCTGTTGAATCGTTGTTGCTTCTGTTATATGTTTGGTTGGTTCTTAAAAAATGATTGAAAGCGCAAAATGCAAGTTATTTAGGAATTTTAACAAGCTGCTCACTTTTTCCACAACAGTTGGTATTCGCTGATGTTGTTGTTATTATTGTTATTGTTTTATTACAGTTGTTTTGGTTTGTATTTCTTATTGTAGTATTTGCTGAGTTAATATTTGTTGTTGTTGTATTTCTTATTATTGTTGTTAAGGTTCTTGGCAATGTTTTTTTTTTTCTCTTTCTCTCTCTTCGATGCATGAAATCGTTGCCTTTGGATTTTTTCTCTTCCACCACATTTCTTGAAAAGATCTCTCGTTGTTTGAACGTCCATCAGTCCATCGATGTGGTTTTTCTTATTGTTGTTGTTGTTGAGAGTCCTGGTGCTGATGTTGTTGGCGGTGATCTACGTTGTGCGGTTGACAATTAGCGAAACTACATGCCACACATTTTCCCTCTCCACCAGCAGACAATTCCATCAGTGACGAGGATGCTGCCATCATGAAGAGGATGATGATGAGCAAGGGGTTGAAGTGAGAAGATGGATGGGGGGATGGAATGAGAGGATGGAATGAGGAGATATGGAATTGGGGGAAAGAAATGTGGGTTGAAGAAGAAGATGAAACCTTAAAGTTGAAGGAGTTAAAGAAAGTGGGTAAGGAGAGGTTAAGTAGTTAAATAAAGGTTAAATAAAAATTTAAAATAGATAAAATAAATATAAAAATAAAAAAAATAGTTGATAATCGGTGGACTGATCAGTAAATGTACAAATCAAATCGCCAGGAAAATCACTAAATAATCTAGATCGAGGTAGAATTGGTTAAATTGATCACTGGGCTAAGGCTACATAAAATTAAATAAACTAAAGCATCAGATTTGTGCTCGCAAAGCGATGATGAAGATCAGTAAAGAATTCAGAATTCATGATCATTGAACAAAATTAAATAAAATAACGGCTTAAGATCATCACAGCATTATCACAAAACGATAACGATGATCAGTAGAAACATCATTGATGAAGATTAGTATAGAATTAACCATGATTACTGAAGAATTAGCGATAATGACTTGAATTAACCGAAAAGGATAATAATTTGTGAGGTATGCAGTAAATATTTGGGTAATTTGAACGAAATAAAAATAAAAGAAAAAAGTCGTGCTCTCAAATCGAAGCTCAACCGTTTTTGTTAATACGCCTTCGGACTAATTAAACCGAATTAAGGCCTAAAGCGTTAATGGCCACAGAACAAGCTGAGGAGAATGAGGAGAAAAAAAGACAAGAACAACTAGATTGCAACAACAAGAAGTTTAGTAACAACAAAAAGTTTAGTACAACAACTATTTTAGTAAAAACAAAAAAATGTAGTAACAAAAACAGAAGCAGTAAAATCCAACAAAGATTAACAACAACGATAAGAATAGTTAAAACAACGTGAGCCACAGAAAAAAAGGACAACAAGAAGAGTTCGATCGAGACAAATACAACAACAACATTAACGTCTGCCAAAAACAAGCAACAACAATCGTCCGGAGAAGGCCAACACACGGAGGCCCACACTAATTAAGACCATAAAAATCGCAAATCGCGAATCGAGTCGAATTGAATTCGAATGAAATCGAATTGAATTGAATCCAATCGAACGGAATTGAATCGCATTGAATCCGGGGCGAGGCACGAGGAAAAACTTTGCGAAATTTCCACTTCAACACCTCGGCGACAAATGCGAGACAGAGACGGCGGCGCCGACAGAGACAGAAACAGCGACGAAGACGACGAAGGCGACGACGACGATCAACGCAATGACTCGAGGTGGAGGCGACGACTGAATGAGGGAGGAAGACTGAGGGAGAGGAAGGGAATGAGGGAGATCCAGTAGAGGAAAGAGAGAGAAGGAGACAGAGAACGTGTGTGAGAGGGAGACAGAGTGGAGCGACAGAGATGGTGTGCTCTAGTGTCGCCAGAGATCTAAGCCGAACGATAAGCCTATTTGCTTAGAGCCAAGTTAAGTAGCTACAAATGGGATGCACTCGCCATAAACAACAACAGTAATAACAACAACAGAGATCAGACAACAACAACAATAGTCAACAACAATATACAACAATAATAGACAACAAAAATATACAGAAAATAAAATGAAAAAATAATAGCAACAACGATCGGGTTGCAGCAACATTTCTCCAAGCGCGTAGGCAGCAGCAGCCGCAATTGTTTTCGCCCAGCAACTTGTGACCGTTGTCGCGCAGGCGTATAATTAAAATGCTTCGCGAGCGATGGACTCCGATGGTATGCCCCCTATCTCCGTCCTTCTCTCTCCTTCGATCCCCATTCTTTTCTCTATCCCTCACTCTTTGTCTCTTTTTGTTCCTCACTCCTGCACCATCTTTGTTCGTACGATGGTCTCGATGGCAACCGTAGTTGGCGGCGTCACGTTTAGCCCAAATATGTTGGCTTAATTTGGGCAAATGTCCGCCAATTGGTGGAAAAGGAGTCTATGTAGTGAGAGAGAGAGACAGAAAGAAAGGGAAAGAGGCAGAAGAATAGTTTCGGTTGACAATACACTGAGAGAAGTGAGAGTGACGAAATTTTTTTTAGGCGATGGAAAAAAGAGGACTAATTTTTGGATTGAATTGTAATTGATTTTTTTAATTATTTGAATATAATATATAATTTTATGGGTTTTTTGAAATTTACAGTTTTCCAATTTTTTAATTTTCTGTTTCATGGTTTTAGTAAGGAATTTTACTGCATTAAAATTATACATTTTATTATTTTCGATCCAAGAAAATTTGTTTGATGTTTTTGAACTGTTAGTTTTATTGTTTTGATGTTTTCGAATTTCTTTGACTTCTTAACATTTTTGTATTTTATTATTTTCGATCGATTTTTGTTTCTCCGTCTGCAAGTCTTCAGCTCATGGTGGTCATGACTTTTCATACACATGGCTAGATAGACATGAGCTGAAGTCTGCAAACACATCGATTGGAGTCTTTTCACAGCAGAAAACAAATAAAGTAACAAACAATACAACAACAAAAAATAACAACAAATACAACTACAATAAATAGAGTAACAAAAAATAAAATTGCAACAAATAAAATAACAACCGAATAAAGTAACAACTAAAAATAAGAACCGAAGAAAATAAAAACAAATGAAATGACAACAAACAAATTAAGTAACAACAACAAAAGCAAAAGCTCTTACAACATGAAAACTCAACAACAACAGTCACAAATCGCAAATAATTTATTCAAATACACAGAAGGATAGATAGACACAAGGAAGGAGAGAGTGAGAGAAGGAGGCAAATGGAGGAACAGATAGATGGTAAGACAGTTAGAGAGAGAGAAGGGAGATAGAGTGAGAGAGAGAGAAATATTCAAAGAGCTAAGAGTGAAGGTACAAATAGATGTCTTAAGAGGCAGAAAGAAGTAGGAAGCCACAGTGTAGAAGCCATGGGGACAAAAGGGGAGTCAGTGGAAGAAAAGGAGAAGTAGTGGAATAAAAGAAGAGTCAGGGGGACAGAAGGAAAATCTGTGGGATAGACAGAGAGCTATGGGGACAGACAGAGAGAGACAGACACGGGGACAGAAAGACAGAGAGTCAGACGAAGTCCCGGACAGACATCTAATGTAGTGTATTAGCGCAAGTATTTGAGAGTCTTCGTCGTCGCTTCATACGATCGCATCGCATGCGAACGCTTCGTTGCTTCACCAACTTCGATGTTGTTTGTTTTCCTTGTTTTTATTGTTGTTATGTACTATTGTTGTTGTAATGGTATTTTACCGTATGTTGCAGTTTTTTGTTGTTGTTTTTGTTGTAATTGAAAATTGTGTGGAAAACAATTAATGTCACGATCTACTCCAAATTAAAATATTTCTCATTAAAAGAGCGCGGAGAAATAAAATGTTTGCAATTACGTTAATTTGTAATTGCTTCATACCTGTTGTTGCTATTTTTGTTGTTGATGCTGCTGCCTTTTGTTTTTTTGTTGTTAGTATTATTTTTGTTCCTACTATTGTTGTAGTTGTTGCTGCCGATGATGTTGCTGCAGTTGGCCTTTAAGTTGCCATCGTTGTTGCTGTGCTTTTCTCATTTAGCATTCCGTTGGCTACATTTGGTGGAGCTTCCATTTTAGGCATCATTGTTGCTGCATCGTGTATGATGTTGTTATTTTTCGTTGGGTTGTTGTTATTCTTTGTTGGGTTGTTGCTGTTGTTTAGCATTCAATAGATATATTTGGCGCAAATTTAAAGTATCTGCGAAATACGCAAATTGCCGTTTGCGGTTTCGACGCCGCTAGAAGAGATAAATCTTTGAAGAATCGATGAATTTTTGTTTTGTGCATATTATTTTTTAAATTAGTTTCATGTTAAAGAAATTTATCAAATATTTAAATATGAAATTTAATTAAATATAAAGTAATTAATTGAAAGTAAATTTCAAATATTTTTTTTAATGCGAAACAAATTATTAAAATAACATTTTCCATTAATTATCTTTCCAATTCTTCAAAATATAATAATTGATATCCCAAGAACCAGAAACCTCAAACAGTTTTAGTATAATCTCCATGACTACAACTGATTTGAAATCCCCCCTCTGAAGTAAAGTTTTCACTTACTTCAACACTTTTCCTCACCTCAATCAATTTCGTTCCACCGCCAATCAACACCCAATGTATTAAAATATCTGATAAATGATAAATTATATACATACATAAGTTATCGTCGTTCCCTCCAGCCTGGACGGCCCGACGTTTGCGTTCCACTTGCAATTAATATGCAAATTTGCTCTACAAAAATTATCATAAATATCATTGAATTTATGGCTAATTTTAATTCTGAATACAGCAACAACAACAACAAAAGAGCAACCAGCAAACAATCGCAAAAAAAGTTGCTGACAACACGAACGAACATGTTCGTTAATTAATTAAAGTCGTTTCAATAGTGAGCAGAAAAAAAACAAATAACAAAAAAAAAATTATAATAATAATAAAATCAACACGAAACACCATCATATAAAAAACAATATAAAAATCTTTTCACACGATAATCGGTTGTTGTATTTTTTCTTGTTCAACTCCGGCGAGAACAACAAAAAAGGCAACAACAATAAAACGAAAATAAATTTATTCTTCGCGGTTTGATTGCATTGGGATTTGGTTTCCATTGGATTGATTTTCTGTTTCTGCGAAGTGATTTTTATTCAAACGCTACACCATGGTTCGAAAGGTCGAATGGTATGTTATTGTACGAAAATAGAATGGTATTGTCCACAAAAATAAAACCACAATAGTCTTATTGTAAACTATTCTCAGACTATTTAAGACTTCGAAAGTTTCGTTAATCCTTGAATAAATTATATATTTTTAGAAAACTTTACTACAAAATTTGTTAAATGTTATTCAATAAATTGAACTAAAATATTAATTTCAAATTAAGGGAATTGAAATTTAAAGATATAATAATTAAGAATTCTTCAGTTTCAAATTGAATGAATGATATAAATCCAAATCTAAGACAAAATCATAATTTAAAAATAATTAAAATTTATTTTTGATAAAATTTTTGTTGTACACATTCTACAATTAGATTAAATTTGAATAATTTATTTATGTCTTAAAATTTTTATAATTTTAATTATGTTATAATTAAAACAATTTCTTCATCGTGAGTCGTTATAACCCGAGTGTAGGGTGAGCAAAAAAAAAGTGGGTTCTAAAAAATTCCTTTTTCTACAACTCACTTTTCAAAACAGCTGCGGAGGTGGCTTTGTTTAATTAATTTTTATTTCTTTTTTCCTCGTTTGTGGTAAATTGGAAAATATTTTACTATATGAACATATAGACCACAAAAAATAAAATAAATTATTAGTCATGCAAATTAATTGGCCTCATTTGTTGTCATTCGTTTGAGCAAGAATAAAATAAGAGGAGGCGAAACAAATGAATAAATAATATAAAGAAATCGCTTAATTAATTTCGAAGCGATGTGATTTGATTGGTTTTGCGTGTCGAGTGACACGAAGACAGAGTTATTAATGATATGTCTGTGGTAGAAATTAATTAGCTATCAAATCTGTCCGCCCGACTGACTCACTGTCTTTCTGTTGGATTGTCTTTGATTTGTCTGTATGTGTGCCTGTCGATCTGTCTGTCGATTTGCCTGTCTGCTTGTCTGTTCATCTGTCGGCGGTAGCGATTTGTTTCAAATATCAATGATTTGTTCGTCGAAGTTAGAATCGCTAATTTATTTATTGTCATGATCGCTTCTCAGGTTCCACTTGGACAATCGATTGCGATGGGGGTTGCGGGAATTCGACGACTTCTCGTGTCTGAGAAGCTCATAAATATTTTGACAAGCGGCAATTACCGCAGATTAATTGCCCAGGACGAGAGACAACAGCAACAAATCTACAATCGGACAAGCGATGATCATTCAAATGCACTTCTCCCAGATCACGCACGATCGAATTGTATTTCTATATAGTTTTTATTTTTTTTCGATCCCGAATCTCTTGTCGAATCAACCTGTCGCCCTCTTGTTGATCGATTATGACGTCTTCAAGTCGGATCGTGCGATCGGTCGTCGGTCTGACGTGTCTGATCGACGTGCGATCGTTGCGTGCGCACGGTGGCGCCACCGGCGGCAACAAACGGAACTCGGCGGCGTGGATGTTATCTCTGTTTTGACATTCGCTTTAATGAGCTTTGATTGGAGGACTCGGAGTTGGGAGTTTGAAGTTGGGGTCGGTCGTCTCTGGATGATGATGACGACGATTGCGATCGGTGATCGTCCGACAGGTTGGATTAATTTTGAAAAATTGCCGCTCATCATCGCATCATTCACAACAATTTACCGATCATATTTTGATCACTTCATCAGCAGAAACGCACGTTACAACAACATGAAAGCATATCACCTGAATATCACCAACAACAACATCGTTTGTATCATCAGCAACAACAACAATCGGCGGCAATGTCATGAGCCAACGATTTGCATTTCGATTTCATTCGCTTATCAGTGCCATCCGAGTTCGTACATAAATCTACAAATCGTCGCAATAAATCACGATTCCGATCGTGCGGCCAGCAACAGTTGCTGCCGATCGGATGTTGCTGCCGCTGATGCTGCTACGGCGAAAGCTTGGGTCTCAGATTTATTTCGATTCCGCCCCGTTCGTGCTGCACACGGCGAACATCACGTGAATCACTTCATCAGCAACGACGAAGGCAACGACGACGACGACGACAACGACGGACGGTGACCCAGATAAATCTGCGCCGATAAATCCTCGCCCTGGTCGGCGAATGCAGATCATGTTCATCGGCGATCGGCTTAAGGGCGCCTGCCCTCCACAATCCACCATCCGTCGTCTTTCCTCCCTCCCGTAGTTGGTTGGTGGAGCCGCTGGTGTGCCAAGAAATTAAAACCAATTAAACGGGCGCGATCGGCCACTGCGATCGCCGAGACCCCGGCGTCCGATCGATCGATCTGCTCCGTCGCGAACGAGACGAGGACCTGCAGCAGCAACCAGTCGGAGACCCTCGCTCTCCTCCTCATTGAGCTCTCCTCATCCACTGGTGCGACGTGGCAGCTGCAGGAGTTGCCTCGCTAGACGACTCTCGAGCCACGAGCAGAAGGAAGGCGAAGGAGTCGAAGCCAGGAGGACGAAGGGGAGCATCTTCGGATCGGTGCTGGAGGGTGCTTTGTTGTGCCAACGAACGAGCGAACGAACGAACGGTGGCAACTACGTGTGCCTCATTAATTTCAAGTTTTTCTAATTGGCTTCGGGTAGCTAACAAAACGTTCCACGGCGATCGTTGACAACGAGCGACTAGTAGTCGATGAGTAGGATGTGGCCGTCGTCTTTAATGTTGTTGTTATTGTTGGTAGTGTTATTGTTATTGTTGTTGTTGTTGGATATACTGCTGCCAGGGCTGACATCGATGAGTCTGACGACAACGAGGTTGAGGACGAGACTCAAGCTGACGAAGTCGATGACGACGACGACGAAGCTGTGGCTTTGGTCGACGATGCCAATCGCAGTTGTTCGGACAGAATCGATGACGAGCGCGACAAGTTGGCAACAGCAAGACCCATTGTTGTTGTTGCTGTTAGTGATGGCGATGGTGGCATTGTTGTTGTGACTATTGGAAAAATATTTGTTTCTACTTATCATCGGTGGCAAGTAAAAACATGTTTAGCATTGTTGAAAACGCTGTCAATCGAGAGGAAGCCCCAGAGCAGTCTTCGAATACCCAAGGAATCTCTCGGAATCCTCAAGCGGTTGTTCTTCCCCCCAAAACTCAGTTCATCAGCCACATTCCGCCTAATCGCTCATCGGTCCAACGGGCATCCTCAACCACAACCACAACCACCATCACCACGATCCGTCTTCTCAAGGTGTCCCCAGCAGCACCGGATCGCATTCAATTACGATACGAAGCGATTCCCTCCATCGCCGTGGTTCGCAGCATCACGTGTCTGGCAATTCTTTTAATTGTTTTCAATCCTTGGCTGCCTCCGATGCAGATTTCGCATCACCGACGTCGTCACCCTCGCCATTGCCCTCAACGTCGTCAGCAGCGTCGTCGATGGCAGTCGAACCACGGCAGCCACGATCAAGCAATTTGCGATGCCTTCACCATGATTAGCCGGAAATTCGTTTAGTCAGCCTCGCGAGTGGGTCCCGGACCCCACGATAGTCCCCTCCCCTTCCCCCCACCACCTTCCCCTTCTCTCACCACTCTGGGGGACGTTCATTGGTCTGGCTTCTGGGAATTATGTTGTTCCACTTAAAATTAAAATAAACCATGGCGGACCACGGCTGAGACAGACCCCAAAAGACCCAGAGGAGCGAGATCGAAATTGTTGTAACGATTTGTGAAAATGGCTTTTGTATTGCTTTTCGATGTTGTCGCTGATTTGAAATCCTTGTTCTTCCTCGTCGTCGATCGTCGTCGTCGTTGTCCACGAGCACATTCGAAGACCGTTGTGGAGGACGATCTGGTAACGATCTGGAAATGAGTTTAATATGTAAATTTCTTCTCGGATTTCGGAAGCCAAAGTAATTAATACTAGAATGGACGAGAACAACAGCAACAAATGGAAACAACAACTGCAACAAATGGAAATAACAACAACCGAAACAACAACAAATCGAACAACAACAACACCTTAACCTGGAGTTAACATATGGATCATGGCTTCGGATCGGCAGCCAGGAGGGATCTTGAGAGAGTTTTTTTTTATCATGGTTCCAGTTTAAGGTGAGAAACTCTTGGTGCTTCAGTTCGAAATTTATTGATGCAATATCGACGCTTCAACATTGGGTTGTGGATTTTACTATGGTTGTTGTTGTTGTAATTCTGTTTATTACTTTTGTTTTTGTCATTGGGTTTGTTGGGCCTCTCACACCTTATCTGTAAATGATATTGATATGCAAAGTAGGGTTGACTCTGGGAGACATTCTGGGACTAAGGGATCCTCTACCTCTCCCTTTCTCATTCTCTCTCTCTCTCTTTGTCTGTCCAAACGAGGTTCTAAATAAATAAAACTGTGTTTTACATATGGTAATAATTTTCGATTTTTAATTTCCGATCTTCGGTGGAAATCGTTGGCTCGTTCGCTCGTCCACTGTTGATTATGAATGGCATTCGGATCGTGTGGTGGACCGTGGATTCTTCGACTGATCTCGGAGACCCCAACAAGAGGTGTAGCATTGTATCCGGCACTAGCTCCAGATACCCAACGCGCGATCAGATACCACATGCCAACTGCTGTGAAATCAGAGCTCTTCAACAGCACCGATAGCCATCGTCATCATTATCATTATCATCGTCAACAACACCGTCGTCATCAATATCATAGTCAACAACACCATGGTCATCATCATTGTTTTCGTTGTCGTCATCATCATCATCATCTCTGGGGCGATCGTGATATGACCGGAAATTCATTGATGTAGGTAAATTATCGATCGGATCGTTACCACTCGAAATCCCTTCGGATCTCACCCCCACCGATCGTAGGGTCTTGGCCAAGGTATGCGTCTCGTATGCATTCTGATCCGAAGTCTTGTTCGTTTTCGACTGATTTGGTCGTCTTTAATTGGAGTTAACGTATTTGGGAACCTCGTCGTTGTTGGTCGAAGAAGCGGGGTCGAGAAGGGGAAAATGCTAATTAGCTGGAGTTTTGTTCTCGAGCGCATTTAATTGATAATACAACGATGTTGTTGTTGCTGGTTTATTTTTTAATCCCATTGTTGTTGTTACTCTTTTTGTTGTTGATCTTATTGTATTTCTTATGGTTGTTGATATTTTTGTTGTTATTTTTGTTGATCTTTTTTTCTTGTTCTTGTTGTCGCTCTTATATTTATTTTATTTGTTTTTTTTTCATTGTATTTCACTCCCATACGATATAGATTTGTAATTTTATCCAATTTAATGGCGCTTTAATTTTGTTCTCCTCGTTTCGTGATTTGTTTGCCTGGAATTCGAGCTTATTGTTGTTGGAGTTTGTGGTAATGATGATGACGAAGATCGTTTTTGTGAAGGTGGTATTTTTGGTAGTGGTATTTGTGGTATTGGTGATAGTTTGTCTCCGGTTTTAGAACTGGTAGCTATTTATAGCTCAGAAAATTAGATAGGTTAAGGTATTTTGTCACAAAAACTATGTGGCATAATTTCTCTCATGGGATTCTAGGGAATATCAGGGAACATGTCATTAGCTATAGATTAGACATTGGAAAACTTATGAGGGACAGGTTTTATAGGTCGAAATATTACCACGGTATTGAAATTTTAAATCAAATATTTTTTTTTTATATTTTTTTACTTTTATTTTACTTTATTTTAGGCTAAAAGACTTATTTATAAAATCAACTTTTTAAATTTCGTATTAATTTGATACCAAATATGTATCGATAATAAAATCGACGTTCTTTTAAAATATTACAAATAAATTAAAATCTCAAAATATCACAATTTTCATAAAACAATTTCTCTCATCCCAATGAGGGTGAGGTTGATGGACACGGTATCGCTGACACCCACCGATAATTATTTGATTTTTTCACAGAAATTTCGTCAATAAAAACGAAAATGAAATCCGATAAAAATCTGATAATTATAGAAATAAAAATAAATTTCGACACAGAATTCTTGTGATTTCTTTTACACTCTTTTACACCGATCTTCTTCTTCTTCGCTTCTCTTCCCACCATCGCAGTATCGAACGATCTATAGAGATATCGGGTGTGTGTGGGATACGATGGACAAGACAAGAGTGTTGTTGTTGTAAGTATGGTTATTGTTGTTGTAAGTATGGTTATTTTTGTTGTTAGAGTGGTTTTTGTTTTTGTAAGAATGATTATAAGAGTGTTTATTGTTACTGTGAGAGAAATTGTTGTTGTTGTTGGGTGCTGCTTAATTTTGATTTAAGTTAATTAGTGAGTTGATTTCTGATTGCAGATTACAACGACAGACCACAGGCACAAGCAGCAACAAGAAGCACCCGATGAACAGCGGGAGACGATCTTCTGACGATCTTTTAGCATATGATGTGATCGTGGAACCTGCGACAAAGATGCAATCACTATGGGCTACTGAATTTCTGTTCGGTCATTGTCTCTCCCGCAGAACAAGCTATACACGGATTTCTATTTAGATAAATTGCTTCCTGTCGCTTAGGTTAATTTGCCTGCAGCTTCTGAATTGTCGTTGTTGGCCTATGAAAATAAAGATTTCAAGATCGACAACGAGAGATAGATAAAATATTTCGGAGAAATAAATATTTCTTTCAAAATTAATTTTTCTCCCTCTTCTTTGAGGGTTTTTTCAAAAATTCTCAGGCCTCCAATGACAATGATTAAAGGAAAGAATTTGAGGGAAAATTTAATAAATTCAATAGAGAAAATTCAATAAAAATTCCTCGACGAATCAATGGCAGCCATCAATGGATCGATCGATTGGACGGAAAGTCGTTTCTGCCAATCAAATAAATCAATAATTCCTCAATTGTTCCACAACTCTTCAACTCTGTCTGTCTGTGTGTAATTCCTTCTCTCTCTCTGTCCATGTTCTTCTGTCTGTCTACTCTATGGCCGCCTTCTGTCAAGGCTATGCAAGTCGTCATCATCATTATTATAATTGGTCGATCGTTGTGCATAAATAATAAATGGATTCCCGAGACTGACGGATGTGGAACGGTTGTTTCCTCCTTGAAAATGCAAGCATGTCGGACAATAATCATAAAAATACGATAAACCATAAAACGGCAATAACAGAATGAAGACGAAGTCAGTTTAGCTTTCGGGAATTCGTCAAGAGATGTCGCAGAGTTCGATCAGCCGACGGAGTATGGAGTTCAGCAGACACGTGGAGTCGAGGATGAGAAGTCGATGGTGATGACGATGAAGCGAAGGCGATGAGAACGAGCTGAAGTCGATGAGGATGAGACGAAGTCGATAGCGATGACGTCGACGAATTCCCAATTGAGCAGTTTTCTAAATGCCGATCGGGAGACGATCGGGAGACGAGGACTGCTGGGAGTTCACATAAAAGTTGGAAACCAACCGAAGGCTCCAAGGGTCTCCAAGAGTCTGTCTGCTGCAACGAGATTCTGATTGACAAGCAATTAGCTGATGATCGTGATGATGATGAATATGTCAACAACTTATGGCAGAAGAGAAACAGTTAGCAAGAAAGAGAGCACTTGGAATAGTTTCAATAATGCTGCTCCTAGACCATGCAACAGTTGGCTCAAAGAAACCACGTGTCGTCGTTGTTGTCGTCATCATCGTCGATGGCATGAATGTAGTGTCAACGCCTCCTGTCTGTTCGACTGTCGGCTCGGGTTATCGAACGAAAGACGTCAAGTGGCAATTATAAGATATATCAAAGGAAATATATCAGTGTCTGTCCATCGTGGTCCGTGGTTCATGGCAACAGCTCTGTCTGTCCGTCGGTCTGTCCGATCGGATCGGCTGCCTCATTAATTGGCCATTTTTTGGCAACATATCGCAACGCGGCAACGATTTTCGGCATAATCTACCATCTACCAGGAACCATCGGACCAACAACAATACCACCAACCTTAATAACAATAACAACAGTAGCAATAACAACAGTAGCAACAAAAACAACAACAGTAGCAACAACCAACAACAACATCGAGTGAAGACGACGACAACAAAAGCCAATCTTTGTCACTCGCTTCAGCGGAATCGAATCGAATCGCATCGAAATCGACGAATGGAGGACGAGACCCGTGTCCAGTGAAGAAAGGACAATAAGAAGGAAACGCTTTTTGTTTCAAGCCAAATTGCCGTTGAATTGGCCAATTGTGTGTGTGAGGGTGTCCCTGTGTGTGTGTTTGAGGGTGTCCATATGTGTGAGTGTTCGTCGTGAGTTGTTTTCAATGTTATCGGCATATTTATACGAAATTTCGGTGACGACCAGAGGAACAGAAAAAAAAACACACTCCAAGAGTCCACAACACGCGCTGAACCCGATCTTGAGGGCACGATGGATCATGGAAACATTTCGGACACCCTGCGATCGGGGTTTCAAAGTGTTTCTTCTATTTCAAGATCTCTCCAAAAAGTCTTTTCTGAACAGAACGAGAAGTATTTGGTTCAATAATAAGACTTTCTGATATATGAATTATTTTCATCATGATTTACTTCATTATCATTCAATGCCTCATGACCGTCTGTAGGGTGTCAGATTTCGGCGATCAAACGAGACCAAAGAGTAACCATAAAAATGAGGAATTATCCACCGAAAGACCAACCGATCGTCTCTTGTTGTCTCCCTCTTCTCTCGCACAAGAGGAATATCTCCAAATTAGCAAACATTTTGAATCTGTCAGCTACTGTTTTCACTAATTAATAACGAGATACCTTTGCGGATTGGGATTGTTTTTCTTGCTTTATTTTCGCATTTTTTAAACATATTTTTTTATTTTTTAGTGTTTTTTTTTTGAATTTGTTTTTGTATGTTTTTGTTTATTTTTTGTACTTTTTTTGTATTTTTTTCTTAATTTCTCAATACCCGCGAGGATCGTTGCCGTCGGTCGATGAGGCTGGTGGCGGTGCTGAATGCACTTTAGGATTGTGATTCCGCGTCCGTGGATCTCGTTCCGTGGCCAGTATGGCTCCGAGTCCCGGCTTCCGAATTGATGTACGACAAATCTCAAGCGACATCCGCCCATTCTCTCTTCTCCTCTTCCTCTCCGACGAATTAATTCAATATCGCTATCGAATTTTGGTAGAGAGAGGGGAGCTCACAGTGGAACTGGATCTGCAATCGTTTTTTTTTCGTATCGAAATTTAGGGAAGCGACGTTTTTTCGTCCTCCTTGTGTCATTTTTTGAGCTGACGTCCGCTGATCTGTTGTTTTTCTTGATTGCTCTGAGGTAATGGAATTTTGATTGGGGATATTAGCGAGGTTTTTGCTCGGTGATTAGAGGATTAACGTGTCGCTCAATTTGTTAGTTGAGGCCTTTTTTTAAATTGACGTTTTTCTGTCTTCAACTCTTTGCTAACATTGATCTCGTACGTCATTGACCTAAGGAGATCGCGAAGTATTTCCTTAAAGAGCTTATTAAAATTCTTTGGAAACATCTGCTCTATACTTGTTGACTTCTCAGGACATCCTTGAGTTGTTAACTCCTTCCTCTTGAGTTCTCGAAATCGTCCTCGTGCTCAATTTCTCTACTGTACTCTTCGTTGTCCTTCCGTGTTCTTCTCCTTGTCTTTATCTGCGTTCTCTTCTTAACTCCTTCTCTTTTTTGTATCCTCATTCCTTTCTCATCATTTGTAAATCGATTGTTCGTGGCTTTCAATTTAAATTCCACAATGGCCTCTGGTCGACCGACCGTCGCGTCCAGACGCGAGTCCTTCATCCGAAAAACGATAATCAATTCCCTCTTGCTTCTCACATCCACCCAAACCATGCTCGAAAGAATCCTTTATTTCTTCTCGAATAATTAAAATTAATGTTAAAGTTTAATTTCAAAATTCGGTCCATCGGGTACTAAAGGGTTAAATGCTTTGGACTCTCTGAACTTTGTCGTTGTTATTGTTGTTGTTGTTGTTGTAATTTTTGTTCCTGGTATTAAGAAACTCCAAACCATCCGAATAGTCGTAAAATTATTAATTGCCCTTATTTCCGTCGCCTTAAGATCTCAATCTGCTCCGAAGTAAAAGCAACAGCAAACTTTTATCGATGTCGCCAAGTTGTTGTTGTTACTTTTCTGTTGTTGCTCTCCACGAGCATCTTATGCAACAAATACGAAAATTCATGATTATAATGAGCATCGTTGCTTTATTTCAATTGTTTTCGAAATATAATTTTATCAAAATCAAACAATGGATTTCATCTTTAAGTTGGTGATGGAAAGGGTGAGGGGGATGAGGAGGAGGAGGAGGAGGAGGGGTAATTTCATGTCGTTCATCTCGAACAAAAACAACAACAACAAGAATTGCCAATTGCTTTGCGTTATGAAGTAAAAGAGCACGATTACAAAATGGCGAAGGTTTCATGTATTTGCATGATGATCAGCGAACGGAGATTAGCGAACAAATATGGCAGTCATAGGGAGAGGGGATTTCCTACACGAATTATACAAGTATGCGTCAGAGGTAAAGGTTTTGGAATTGATTTCATAATTGGAGTACTGAGCATCTTGTTGGAGATTGACAAATAAAGCGTTTGCTTGCCGGCAACTTTCCATCGATGACTTATATGGGGTCCGTTGCGTTATACAGGAAGTATACTTTTTTTTAAGGGACTTTTACTCAACTCCTAAACAAAGATTTGTAGATAGTTCCTATTTAGTAATTTGATTCTTCATCATACTGAAGACATGAAAACCTTCGATTACTATTTATTTATTATTTTCAGCTTTAAAATAAAGTTGCAATAGGTATTTGAGACCTCTGAATTCCTCTCATCATATATAAAAAACCCAAAAATAAATAATTTTTTTTTTTTTTTTTAAACTATAATAACACTACCTGGCTCTCTGTTATTCTCTAAAACATTCTTATATTATTGAAAATAATTATTGTTTTCACATTTTCATTAACTAAATATCTGATAATGAAGTGAATCCGATATTTTTTCATTAACTAATCCATTTGCAATTAAAATCGGACTATCAGAAAAACAAAAAAAAGTCACTAGATCTCAATTCAAATCACCATCCCAATCGGCACCATCCCAATCGGCAATGAGATAAAATAACCATGGAACATAACACGATTTACAACATAACGAAGATCACTTCTTCCGTAATCAGCTTCAGATGTCAATATCGAGAAGAGTTTTTATAGACTACGCGATCTCGTTATAATGAACTTTCCGTCGGCAGAAGTTCCGACGAGCGGCGGCAAACGCCAACAAGTCTAACGATTCCAGATGCCAAACGCAAGTGAACTGACAATAAATAAACTCCAAGTCACACAACGCGAGCCGTCGACGAATTCCACCATATTTTTACTGGAAGTTAATTGCGACAACGAGAACACTAACACCACTACCAACACAACTACAAGAGAGAGAGACATGAACACATATTAAGGCAGCAGCAACAACAACATGAGCGGGAACTCCAAAACATTAACGGAAGAAATACGAAGATATAGCAAATAATAACACCAAGATATCAACAACAGCAACACCAAGATCTCAACAACGGCAACACCAAGACTTCAACACTCTCCATTAAGCAACACCAACACCATGAACTAGAAGCGTGTGACGAATGACGACGACGACAACCACCACAAACGAAGAACGAAGAGCGAGAAATCGAAACTCGTCTGTGGTTGAATTTTTCCCCAGCTGCAGGAGACTCAAAACAAACGCGGAGACACGGTGGATGAGGGGACGAGAGTCGTTCGAACTCACCAAAACCGCTTTTTCACCGGTCGCTCGCGCAGCGAAACCTGTTCCTCGGCAGCCGGCTTTTGCGCACGCCCAGCCCACTTGCTGGAGGGCGGAGCCAACAGTCAAGAGGCTGATGTGTCCATTAAAGAGCTTCGTGTTTGTCTCGTTTTTGTTGTTGGTCGGGGTTGTCTCTTTTTTGTTGTCGGTGGGGTTTGCCTTTGTTGTTGCTGAGGTTCGTGTTTGTCTCTGTTAGCGTTTTATTGTTGAACGTCGTTTTGTTGTTGCTCTTGTGGCATTTGCCATGATTCCATCGGTTGCGCCCGCTATTGTTGTGGTTGTTGGTATTGTTATTCCTGTTGTTGGTGTTATTGTTATTCCTCTTGTTGGTGTTACCTTAGCCTACCAATGGCCAAGATGGTGCCGGTGGCAACCGCAGAAATGGTGGCGACTCGTTTCGCACTCCTGCTGCCATGGTCTTCATGGGAGTACGTTATATAGTTATTTATTTGATTATTCCAAGAATTATGGCCTAAAAAGCGATTTGGCTCGAGAAGCTCTTTAATGCCAATATTTTTAGGGCTTCGACTTTCAGTGTAAAAGGTTCGATTTTTCGATCATCTCTCTCTCGGGTCGTTTGGACTTGAGTTGTTGGATCTGGTATGTTTTGGTCCTTCGCTTGTTTATGGGGTTCGTTTCATGTTGATGTCGATGTCGATGATGTTGTTACTGTCGCTATGGTTATTGTTGTTATAGTGGTGTTGTTGCTTTTATTGCTATTTCTGCTGCTGCTGCTGTGTCAACAAACAAGCTGACAATTCGTGGAAATTGTTGTTAAACTCTTTGACGCCACTGTCAGTTGGGTCGAAATCAGTTAAGCCCATGGTCCCTCGAGGTCTCTCGCAGAGCTGGCGACATAATTGACTGCTTTATTAAGGTTGTCGATGATGGTGATGGAAGTTCGCGGCCGATGAAATTGAACGACGACGTCACTTCGTCGATTGGGGAGGTGAAGAAAAGGATTTTTTGTAGTTAAAAGGAGAGGCGTGGCTTGAGACAACCATTCGCATCAAAAGAGATATTTACATGGTATACATGAAATGTGAATTCAATGATTGGAGTTTGAACTTCCTCAGGAGGAGGTGGCAACGAAAGATCGGTTTTTGGGAGGGAAGTTTCAAATAGAGTTATTTTCACCAAATAATTTTTTTAAATGTTTTATTTCATTCATTTGAAAAGTTCCACAAAAACCCAGTCGATCTCACTCGAAGCCCTCAAGCTAAACCCAAAACATAAAGATCAATAAAACAAGTTTCCTTCGAAACCCGGGACGACCCGTCGATCTGAATCCGAGGTGCCCGAAGACCTTGGCTCGAGAAACAATTAAAATTGCGGAATCCTTCAGTCGCTCCCGTCTTCTTCACCTCCTTCTTTTCCTCCTTCCTGTGAAACGATCGTTGGTTCGTGTTGTGGATTGGTTCGAAAAACGTGACGCACACTCCCAGGATTAATCTGCGCTAATTTAGCGGCGACTTCGACCGCGCATTACAGGTAATTAAATTGGTGAGCACCAGTGGCAATAACAACATCGTGTACCAACTTTACCCAACTACAATAACAACTTTACAACTTTAACTACAACATGAACAACAAACTTAACAACAACAAAAATAACAACACTAACAACAATAATAACTCCAATGAACGTTAATGACAAAAGAAAATACCAACACCATCGGCAGCAGCAGTCGAAACATCTGCAGTTGGAATGGTTTCGATGATCGCGTCGGTGATGGTAGCGGTGAGGAAAATGATGTCGACATGAGAATGACGATGACGACAAGGTTGACGACAACGATAACTAAAAGGCGAATGAGCGCACAGTAAGTGCGACTAAATTAAGTGCGCACCACAAAATGCCGCACATTAAAACGCCATCGATACAGACATTGAGAAGAGACAGACAAACAGACGATAGGACAGACCATTGGACAGACGATTGGTCTGACGAATAGACAGACCAGAAGACAGACCTCTTCATACTGTAGAAAAGAGCAGACAATTGCATAAAGTGTGGAAAGCAGAAGGTGAGACATTACAGTAAAAGAAGCGGACAAATAGAAAGGAAACAGACAGCCAGACAGATAGTGAGTTAGCCGGACAGTCGTAGAGTTGAACAGACAGTTGAGGAACTGAACAGACAATCCCCGAGCTGAACAGACAGTCAAAGTGCTCCACAGACAGAGTTGGACAGACATGCAGTGGTCGTCATTAAATGGTTTAAGAAAATTATCTTGTTAAAATTACAAATAACACGACATGGGAGCAATAAAAAGAAGGAATGAGCGAAAGAGAGGCAAATAAGTAAAAAAGAAAACGAGTGAAAAGGAGCTGTAGGCAGAGAGAGGGAGGGAGGGAGAGAGAAACAACAGCGAGGACGTTTACCGAAGTTACGACCAGGAGCCCTCGAGGAGCAACAGCCGATGGTCGATGGAGCTGTTCATGAAGAGGAAAGGATGGAAATCTGGTGGCGATGGAGGCGACGATGATGGCCATGAAGGTGGACACGATGATAGAGACAAAGGTGGAGACGAAGGTGGAGATGATGGAGGAGATGATGATGAAGACGAACGTGGAGATGATGGAGGATACAAAAGTTGAGATGATGGTGCAGTTGGTGCTGAGAATGATGATGGAGTTGCTGAGTTGATGGAGATGTTGCTTATGATGATGGCGATCGTCTCGTCTTGTCTTGTCTCGAGGATGGAGTCGATTTTTACGATGCATGTTAATTGCTCACTGATTTGATGCGAAAACATTTCACTTCTCTTCCGCAGGCGATCGACGTATGGATGGATGGTTGGATGGATGGATGCAACGTTGCCAGATGATCGTGTCAAGTAGGAAGTTCGTTCGTTCGTTCAAGTCTGGAGGACGAATTTTTACGATCAACATGGCTGAAATTAACTGTCAGATCGTAAGATGGTAGCTGACTCTATGCAAAGAGAAAGAGGAGATAGCGAGATTGGCGTAAAAGAGAGAGAGAGAGAAGAAAGAGAGAGCGAGAATGAGGTGAGTGCCATCAATGGGAAACATCTTAATTAGCGAGGAAAGTTCTCGGTGCGAAAATCAAGAGATTCGGAATGTGCCACGATGAATTATAATATACAAGAGTTATATCTGGTTGGGGGCTTCTCCACTACTTCTTTCATTGCTCCCCTCGCCCTAGGGGCTCAGAATTTTAATTACCTTTCCGGTTTAATGATGGCCCAGTCCATGCAACCCCATTACCTTCCTTTGGGCTCTGACTTTACGTTCGATTTTACTGCCAATTTCGAAAGCAGATTGCGATTTTAACATCTCAACTACGCCGAATCCATCCATCCAGCGGCGCGATCGGTTGAGGCTCCTTGAGCAATTAGTTTTGCTCCCGGTTGTTGCTTGATGACTGATGGCGACTGAGGCCACGTTGGAAGTTGGCACGCAATAAAAGTTGTGGTGAAGCCAAGAGGATGACCAGGAGACGTTGACTACGAGGGAAATGGAGCCCATGATTAGGATGATGTTGAAGTGGAAATATCTATAAAGGATGAGGCAGATGAGGTTGAAGTTGGTGGACTTATGGGAGGATTATGAAAAACAAAAAATAGAGATAACAAACGATGTTTATCTTTTTGTGAACATTCTTTTTGTGAACATATGAAATTTAATACCCAAAGTTCTACTGTAGTATATTCGATTCTCGAAGATGAACAAAAAGTTGAAACTAAAGTCTCTTAGTGAGAAAGAAAAATCAAGTCGAAGTGGGATTCGACGAGAAGTCAAAAGACTCGACCTCAGGTAGGCTATAATTCCAGGCATTATCCTTCATCAGATTCCGTTAACAAACTCATATTAAAAAGCCATTTGCTGTAATGAACACTTTGATCGCTTCCTTCCTCTCTTTCTCTCGGATTCACTCTCTCTCTCATTGCTGGTTTTCTTCACCAGCCGCTGGCCTGCAATTGGATCACGTCCCATGGATCGCGATCGCTAATCCTTGGCACGTCCGTATATTTTCCTCTGATTATCTCAAATTAATAGCTTCATTTGGTTGCTCACTTATTCTCCGGAATTGCGTGGCCCAAACACGGGAGTACTCTGTACTCAATCGGCCACGAAATTGCCGGTGCCGTCGCTTAAGACTCGCCGCCAATGGCCAAAGAGTTTGAGCCCATCCTTCCACCATCGATGATGGTATATGATTTGGAGCAATAAAATTATGACCAGCCTCTCGCCCTCCCTTAAGCGGTGAAACCGATTGATCGATTGATCATTTTGATCATCGTCGTTGTCGAAGGCAGAGGCAAAGTAGGTCTTAACAAGGGAAATCACAAGATAAATGGCTTAATCAGTGAGCCTGTTAAAGAAAACAGAGTGAGAAAGGAAAAGAATTTCACTGATGGATGATCGAAGAGTAGGAAAGTGAGACGTTTGGTTTGGTCTGTTTGAAATCGAATTTGTGAAATATTTTTAAGAAAAATAAAACTTCGGCTTGACATTAAATTCTTTACTTCAAAAAAGAGTCGTGGGAATCCTGACTAAATGGAAAATTGTGCAAAAATTTGTTTGAAAAAAATTATACCCTTAGCAGAAAACCATTTTTTTAGAGAGAGAAAGAAATCTTCAGTTATTACCGAGGAGTTTTCGGCATAAAAATCCATCGATGAATCGAGGCCAATCGTCCTGAGGCATTTGTAATTTTGAAACATCATTTATAGTTATTTCGTTTGCTGTTTGTTGGAAGTACCAACAACAGAAGTCATTGGACTGCATTTGAGAGTTTTTATGGAGCTCGTTTGAGAAATTCAGAAATGTCTTAATTAGTACGAGAAATACCATTGGCATCGAGAACGGGAGAAGACTGTGAAGCAGTTGAAGTTGGCTCCGAAATGACGTGGCAATTAAATGATTGTTGGAAAATTATGAAATTCCAAAATGTTTTAATTGTCATATTTAAGGAAATGCTCAAATGTCCAACAGCTACCTGGAAAGGAGTGGAGAAGAAGTATTTATTATTATTATTATTGTTGAGTAGCATGTTGCTGGAATTGGGTCAACATCAAATAGAGCAGATGTTGTGGTCCATAAAGCTGAGTAGCGATGCAATCATCGTCCGGACTCGTGGCACTTCAATGTCGTTTGTTCCCAAAATTACCACAGAAAAGAATGTTAACAACATAATCGACATTGAATTCAACAGAATCAACAACAGCAGCAGCAACAACGACAACAGAAACATAAACCACAATCACTCGATTCGAATGTCAACAAAATATGGCAGAAATTTTCGAATTTCGAAATTTCGAAATGCTAATCATATACAAAATCAACAATCGACAACAAGCAGTTGTGATTACGGTCGTCAAATGTTGTCAACGACTACCAAACCAGTGTTCCAGATGTCTTATTTGTTGCAGAAGCAATATTTAATTTGCACTCGCTTTGACGATCTCCAGCGATGGAATTGAAATTTTCTTGGAATTATCATGGTGTTTGAGGTCACCTCAGGAGTCGATTTAGGAGTTGTGTCGAGGAATATATTATAAACGAATACGTTTCTAATATTCTAATTTAGTATTCAGAACTCAATAGTTTACTAGAGATATTACAGAAAGAATAAAAGAAAAATACCTTTAAACTGTTAACTTAATTTGCAATGAAGAATAATTAAAAATATTTACAAATCAATGTGAGAGAAATAATGATATGGAAAAACTTAAATCAATCGCATACAATTTTTAACACTAGCAATTACTATTGTTTACTCACCTTTGTTTGATTTGTTTTTTAAAACTACGAGTAGAGAATCCATGAATTATTTACGAGAAATACTTGCATCAGCAGATGAGGTTTTCGTTTTCACTTGATGAATGCTGAAAATGAAAATAATTAGTGATTATTAGTGAAGCGATAACAAGTTTAGTTGTAAGAAAATATTAATTAATCGTTATAATCTGATCGGTCAATGGCCGTGAAACACGTGTAAGTTATTATCAATACATTGTATAGTAGTCTATCTCTTCGAAGTGGTATTATAATGACTTTGCCGTTTACGACATAGTGATCTATTGAACTCATTATTCCATTAGTTTCTCCGATTATTTTGTGTGAAATTTGTACAGTACAAAATGTGTATTTTTACATCATTTGCAATGTACTCATGAAGTACAAGACCATGGGTCGTTGACAGTGGGGTGGACGATGTTGAAGGTGACGTTTGTTGACCCTTCCACTAGGTAAACAAACGGTATAAAGAAATAATAGTAATTCATATATTGATTGTAATTTCATACAGTGAAAATTGCAAGGAGAAATAGGAAAAATAAAAGTTATAAAATTGGATCACTATCAAAATAATTGAATCGAGGTAATCAGAGTTGAACAAAATGACAAAGACATTTGTTAATGGAATATGGAGAAGATATATAATAAAATAATAAAAATTTAGTCTGTAAAGAAACAAAAAAAAAGAAAATGAATGGTTAAAAATGTGAAATGTTGATATTGAATAATGATCATTGAGCAAAAAAAATAATGCTCAATGGTGCGTGATCGAAAAAAATCACCTCCAAGCGAATTATGCTCGAGTCAAATACTGCAAGGGATGAGCATGATTTTTATTCTAAACGATTTTCAGGAAAATGTGATTTGTTATTATGAGAGATAAAACTATTCTTCATAAAAGGCAACGAACAATTCACGGACCATTTGACGGCCGAACAACGATCCGATTGCATTTATTAGAAAACGATTCCTGAGGTCATGGAGGTAGAAAAGGACAGAATCCTTGCGAGACAAATGACCACAAACGATCCGAAGAGGAGAATGAGGTGGGAGAGAGCGAGATAAAAAATATTATCGATGTTGATTTTAATGAAAATGTCATCGTTTGGAATTCTCTGGCCGCGTATTAAATCATCGATGAAAAGCAATTTCAGAGATTTGAAGTACGGAAAAGAGACCGAAAAAAGGTGAGGAGGGGAAGTGAAAAATGACGAAGAGGCCATTAAAAGGTGAATCTGGAGACAAAAGAAAACCGAGCAGCAACAGGAAGAACCCGAGGTGTGGGCAGAAAAAATGGCAAGGAGAAAAAAATGAAGACTTCAATTTGCAAGAGAATAAATGATGAGAAGAATGGTGCACGAAGATGGGATTGAGGTGAATGGTAAAGAATTTCGGTTGGTTCAGGGGTGGATTGGATAGGGTCAGCCGTGAGGAAGGGTGGCGTGGGAGGAGTTGAAGACAACAGCCATAAATTGGTAGATAACTCTCCGAGTCCATTTAACTCCATGATGAACTCACCAACCACCTCTTGGCACTTTTTAAATGGTACCGATTGTGGGTGAGAAGAGTGAGAAACGAGGAAAATGGTGCCGATCGACGGTTGGGTGGGTGGAGAGAGAGAAGGAGATAAATAGAGAGGTGATGGGGGTATGTGAAGAAGCATCGCTGGCGCGCAATTCTGTCAAAGCATTCATCAAAAAATGAAACTAATTTCCTGTAGGGAGTTTCTTTTTTTCATTGTACTTATTCTTGTTTCTCTTATTTTTGTTGTTATTGTTGCTATTTTTCATTTTGTTGTATTTCTGTTCTCTCTGTTGATGGTTTGCGATGACGATGTGAATGTTGTTGTTGTTGCTCTTATTCTAGATGAGGTTTGTTCTTCGTTGAGATGTTGTTTTGATTGTTGGTTTTGTTCTTTTAACTATTGTTGTTGTGATTTTTAGCATCACATTCGTATCCACTCATGTGCAACTGCTCCTCCAACTCCTGCCTCTGTTGTCGATAACAATAACAATACCAACAACAATAACAACAATAACAAGTATAACAACAATATACAATAGCAACAAGAATATTCCAACAATGGCTGCAAATAAATTGGTTTTCGTGGCATGGAAATGAAGTTATAAAATCGCTATGTTCTTTCTGCCATCTAGGAGCCGACTCACCCCCATTCTCTACCCTTACCTCCTCCTCATCACCTATTTCCATCCCTCCGGTGAGAGAGAAAAACTCGTTGACAGTTTTTAATTGAAAAATTTTGCATTTTGATGGAATTTTTCGGTGTGTGATTTATATTTTTGGCCAACAGCAGAAACGACAACAACAACAACATCAACAGGACCTACCTAGCAATAACAGAATCAGCAACACCGACAACAACAAGAATAACAACAACAATGTTGCTCACTGGTCGTCACTTGTCGTTTATGGTGATTTTTTCTTTTATTCTATCGCGTTCACCACGAACCACATTTGCGAAGATAAAAATGGCAGCAAAAGGATACTGAAGAGGTGTAATAAATCGATAGAAAGAGAGGAAAAGAGACAGAGTTTCAAAGGAGAAAAAACGAACTGGATTGGAAGGAGGGGAAAGTTTAGCGCAGAAGTATTGAGTTCATGAGATGAAATATAAATACCTACAGTAGTTTCCTCGATTTTGAAATATTGACCAAATACCATCGATTTTAAAACCTTGTCCAAATACCTCAAGGACTGATTATTATGGTTTATAAAATTGAAAAAGTTATAAGTAAATTTGAATATCATAATTTATCTATTTTTTATATATGATATTTTTTACAATATCGATACTTTGATTATATTGATATTTTGAAAATAATGTTTTGTTTTGTATACATTCAAATTTTTATAATACGTGGATATATTTTAAAATATTGGTAAATTTTAAAATATTAATATTTCATTAAAATAATGATATATATATATAGACATTTTTTTAAATATTGATATTTTTCGATTCGATTGATATTTAATTATTTAAATACAAATATTAAATAATGTCATGATGATCGTAAAATATCATAAGAACCAGAAGAGGGAGTTTTTTTTTAGGTCTTCTCGTTTACCATCCTGGTTTTGAACTCAACTCATCTATTCCCAGATCTCTTCCCATCTATTTACAATACCACTGTGGTATTTTTCACGGAAAACTCCTAAAATATGATTTATTTCCCAGCGATCCCAGTGAGAATGAAGCGATGTCTCCGACCCCGAGGGGCAGCTGAAAGCAACTACTAATAGGGTTATCATCGTAAATCTAGCATTGCTGTCAAAGCCAACAACAATTAAATCACAACAGCAACACCAACAACATCAATATCAACTGACCAAAGCGGCCAAGAGAAGAATAAAATAAAAAAAAAAAAATAGAGAATAATCGGAGTGAAATGAATGAGTTTTTAGGAGTTTTTAACGCGCTTAAATTTTATTGCTCCATTCGCAGAGGGCAGGGGAGAAAGAGACGGAGAGAGAGAGAAAGAGATAGAGAGAGGGAAAGAGGAACCATGGACGTTCATTAATAATTAACATATTTCCGAACGACGAGCGAAGATCATTTCGAAGTCATTTCAACTTTTATTTCTCTCTAATCTGGAAGCGAGCCAATGACCAAGATAGAAAGAGAGAACGAGATAGAGGGATAGGGGGAGAGAGAGAGGATAAGAGGAAGATAGAGTGAGGGTTTAATAAACTTTGGAGTTTTTTCTCTCAGTGTAATAAATCATGGTGAGCAAGCGTTTTATTATGACACATGCCCGCAACATGGTGTTGGTGGCGATGAATTTAATTTGAGAATGCATGTGTATTAGTGTATATTTTATATGGATATGTATGTGTGTATGTGGGTGAGTGATAAAATATAGTTTATTGCATAAATCGAGAGATTTATTTTCGGGATCGAACGCAGTTTGAATGAATTTGTTCGACAAAGATTTATTCGGGGGTCAATTGGTGATGGTGATTATGATGTTAATGATGACGATAATAAGAACAAAATGATGATGATCACGCAGTTGGTGATGTGGGTTTTATTAGTCAACATCTTTGACTTGAACTGGAAATGAGGATTTAATTTTTTATTAATTTTTTTACGATCTTCTGCCCAAATTGGAGAATTCTGGCTCATGATTTTTCTGATGACATCTTGATGAACTTTAAGAATTTCGAGAATCGATCAAAAGTCACAATGGGAGAGCTTTGATGAGAATATTTCGAGAATAAGTATAAAAATATTTAGAATTTTTCATGAATAAATATCTTGTATAAATATAACAAATTAAATCCGTTTTTAACTAAAACTATTTCCGAATGAGAATAGAGATATTAATAGGGAGAGATTAAATAAAGATTAAATAGGGAAATGACTAGAATGTAAAAAATTAAATGTTTAAAACTATAGGGATAGTTTTTTCTTGAGAGTTTTTCGAATAAAAAATTCTTTAGAGTTTTTCATATAAAAAAATCTTGAGACTTTTTATATAAAAATATCTTGAGACTTTTTCATATAAAAATATCATGAACAAAATTTAAAAACAAAAAAAAGAATGAATTAGAATTACGAATTAAATTAAGAATAAAGAATTAATATTGTAAAAAATATAAAAATATATATTTCAAAGTACAAAGAAGACCCCTGATACCTAGTTAGTCATGGCTTTCGAGATGACTCCAGATACCAAAAGCATCCAATATCGATAGCCCACTTTAAAAAATATGGAAAATACGGCCGTAATCTCTGGGTGACTATCATCGTCTAATTAAGCATCGAAAATTCCGCACAGCAGACGCTGGAAATTCCGCAAACTCATAAAAAACTGTTGCTCGGTTGGTGATTCCAACGTCGTTGATGTTTCTGCTACTGATGTCGCTGATAGTGATGGAGATGTTGTAGATGTTGTCTCCGCCGGTGCTTCTGCTAGCGCTGTTGCTGCTGTCGATACCGCTGAGCAACATGGCCAAAATTGAATTTTAATCACGTCTGCCGACCGCGTCCTCGACCTCTCAAATGGGGTGGGGAAGAGGATGAAAAATTATGCAAAACCATTTCAATTTTCAAGCACGAGGAATTGCTGAGACCTCGTGAACGAAGACGGAGGAAGGAGGAAAGAGGTGGAGGACACGTTCGAACGTCATTTAATAAAGAACAAATTTCATTTTTAATTATGTTGTCAAACGCTTAATAAGTATTCCACGAATGTTGCTGGTGACCCGGAGCAACACAAACAGCGACGGCAACGGCAGCAGCTGGAAATTATGCAGATGAGATGTCGTGGAAACAATAATAACAAAAAAAGTATCAACAACAACGCCATCAGCTACAGGAAAAACCCACATCAACAACGGAATCAACGGCGAAAGACGATAAAAATCGCATCTCGCCAACAGCAGCAACAATGTTGTTCTTGTAGTTGGTATCGTAATTGTTGTGGTTGTAGTTATTGTTATGTTTCTTCTTGTAGTTATTGTTGTAATTGTTATTGTTGTTGTTGCCATTATCTGCTGCATCGCGCATTCGATGCAAATTTTCACTCCGTTCGCGATCGACAATAAGAAAAGAATTTTCCAATTTTTGCTCATAACCTGTGGATGGAATTGGTTGATGGCGGCGGGGCGGCGGTCACGAAAGAGGGCGGGACAGGAGAGAGAGATGGAGTACGATCCGTGAACGTGCGCCATAAATCACAACAACAAGAGATGGACAAGACGAGAGATGGAGGGAGGGAGAGCGTGAGGGCGCTGGGCATGCGCATATCGCACATCGCTGGGCAACAGCAGCAGCTGTTGTTGTTGCTTGCGGTAACGACATTTTCAGCGACAACTTCATTTCTTACGCCCGCGTTTTTATGTTGTTTTTCTTATTGTTGTTGCATGTCTTGTGGTTGTTGCTGCTGTTGTCTTTTTACCTATTGTCGTCATCCTCCACGACTCATGAACTCATATCTTGTACTTGTATCTGTTAGAACAAAAATTGATGCTGTTCTTGCAGATGTTGTTGTTGCTATTATTGTTATTGCTATTGTTGTTGTTGCTATTGTTGTTGTTGTTGTTATTGTACTTTGACTAATATCTTCATTGTCGTCGTGGCCATCATCGTTGTTATTATTGTTGTTCTCGGTTTTGCTTGCTGTAGTCGTTGTTTTTATTATTGTTGCTGTTTCTTATTATGTTTGTTGCTGTTGCATATCTCTGCAGCTCGTTATGCGCAGCGCCCGAGTGTCTGAAAACCATTGTTTTCGCAAACGATAGAGGGGAAAACACAGAGGAAAAGAGACATAGGGAAAGAATATCAGGATAGAGAGGACGAGGAGAATGGGGAGCGAAAGTCTAAGGAAAATACTTTCAAATTGAAATTTCAATAGGAGTCAATCTGAGCACCTACGATGACAGTCAAGACGACAAAATTGAGAACGAAAAAAAAAAATAAATTAAACAATTTTTAATTATGTTGGGAGAATTTGAAAATGTTTTTGTATTAAAATTGATTTACATACAGAAAAATTTAATATGCAAAAAATTTTTCAATGGTTTCAAAAATTATTTTAAAATAGTTAAACAAAAAATTTAATGTTTTAAAAATAATTCAACAATATTCATTGAAATAATTTTTCCTTAATATAAATTTATTATTTATCAATCTTAGTTTCAATTATTTTCAAATAGTGAACAAAAATTATTTATTAATCATTTAAAAAAAAAATAGTTTTTTTATTTAAAAACAATAATTTGAAGAAAAAATGTACGACTTAAAAAAATATTTGAAAACAGTTTCAAAAAAATCCAAAAAATTTAATGTGTATGAATTTTTTATTTTACTTTTCTCATCACCAGTGTGAAAATTCCTTCCACCGCCAGGATTTTCAGAAGCACTATGCAAACCTATGATAGCCCACGGTCCACTCGACTCCATGCGATCGCTTATCGAACGCGATGACAATTCGACCTCGTGTTAAGCATTTAAATAGCTTGGATTCGAGGAGGTAGAAGGCAGGGGGTGGTGATCGGATGATGGGGAAAAAGGAAGTGGTGTGAGGGAGGCACACGAGTGCCAAACTGCTAACTGCCGAATAATATGAGCGAACGAGGTATCGGAGACTTCATCATCATCGTCATCACAGACCCCAACATCGCGAGAGGTTCATCATTGTGGGGAAAAACTTCATCATTGTCGTCACAAACCCCTTTTCGTCACTAACTTAATCAACTTTATCATTGTCACCAACTTCATAATCATCAACTTCTCCATAGTCTCCATCCCATAGTCATAGTCATCATCATCATTGGCAACAACTTTGTCGTTATTGTTGTCGTCGTCATCGTCTTCGTTTTTGTCGCCTTCACCATCGGCAACGTCGTCGTCGTCGTGGAGCTGGTGCCGGCCTCCCGCATCAGACTGTGGCGGTGACGACGGCGAAGCTGGTGAAGGAGGCAGCGATGTCGTGAAGCAGCAGCACGATTTTCGCGCAGGAGCCGCTGCGCATGCGCGCCAGACGGAGGCGCGCGTTGTCAGTCGAGCAAGTTAAGTTGTAAACTCATCGGATTGTTGTTGGTGTTCTTGGTGCAATGTTGTTGTTGCTGTGATATGACTCTGTTGCTATGGTGAAGTGTTATTGTAGGTAAGATGTTGTTGTTGCTAGAGTAAAGTGTTATTGTTTTTGCTTTAGCATGGTGTTGTCGTCGGTTCGGTTGCACTTCTTTGCGAGCAACATTTGCGACTGTTGCTGCTGCGCACAATTATTAATACATGCGGCGACAGTTGCAATGCGCAGCGGGAGAAAAATAGTGGAGAAATAGTGGGAGAGGGAGAGGGAGAGAGGAAGAGGGCGAGGGCGAGGAAAAGGGAAGGAGAAAAGATGAGAGGGAGGAGAGAGCAAATGTGTTTTTACTTAGGATAAAAGAGGTTGAAAGGAATCTGTGATAAGGATTCGATGGACAGAGACAGACACAGAGAGAGAGAAGCATAGAGCGTTAGAAGAAGAGAAGGAGAGAGAATAAAGTAGTGACACAGTGAGTGTGAGTGAGCAAACGAAAGAGATGGAAAATGTTTACCAAAGACATGCAGAGTTTTATCGAAGGCTTTAAAAAAGGGTTTTCTTTGGTGTCTTTTGTTATATTTTTGTTATTCTTATTGTTATTTTATATGGTTTTTTTTTGTAATTTTTTGTTGATTTACTTATTGTTGTTATTTTTCTTATTATTGTAGTTTTTTTAATGTTATTACTTTTCTTATTTCTGTTATTTTTATTATTTTAATCGTTTTTCTTAATGTTGTGCATGTTATGGTTACTATTTGAATTTTTGTTGTGTTTGTAGTTGTATTTTTTTTGTTGCATTTATTTTTATTTTTGGACATCATAAAAGATTTATAAGCATTTCTTCATAATTCGCATTGTTTACAAAAAGATCGAGACCTCAGCGAGAAGGAGAGAGTGTGAGAATGAGTGAGACAGAGAAGGAGCAGAGACAGAGAAGGAACAGAGGCAGAGAAGGAGCAGAGGCAGAAAAGGAGCATGAGTGAGAGAGAGATGGAAGGGAATTTATTTTGTGCCCGACTGAATTCGACTTTTCACGGCGCACAGGACACAATTTATAAACTCGCGACTATTCGTGGATAATTTTTTCACAATTTTCCTCTGGAGATTTGTTTGCAATTGTTGTTGTAGTGGTTGCAATTGTTATTGTAGTGATGTTGTTTTTGTTTTTGTGGTATGGTGTTAGTGATTTGTTTTTGCTTTGTCGCTTTGCCTAGTCGCTTTGCATAAATTGTAAAATTCATGTCCATTGTGACTTCGCGCAGAATTTTAAAATTTTATGCTCGAGCTGGTTCCTTTTGTCCGTCCGTCTGTCTGTCTGTCCGTCCATCGATTGCTTGTTCGTCGTGTGCAACGTGTGAAAACCGTGGCAACCACTGGCAGATCACGTGAATAAATCAAGCTGTTGCCTGACTCTGGCTCGGCTTTGGCCGGCTCTGGCCGTAGGAGGCACAGGAGAAGGAAACGAGACCTCGTGCGGAATCCGCTTAGGTCTCGTGATCCGACCACGATGATGATGAATACGACGAGGAACCAATGACGAACACGACGAGACCACGACAAGAAGCCGACGACGACCACAACGAGAAGGCAACGAGGGTGCTAAAAAGACTTTCTCGATTGGGCGTAGACGGTCGTAAACGCGGTCACGCCTTCGCCAAGACACGCCCACCACTCTTGTGAGATCCTCGAAGTGATCTCTTGATCTTAATTGTAATCCCGGCAGCATCGAGTGCGGTTTACGCCTCCTCCTTGTCCTCGTTCTCGACGTCATTCTCTTCATCCTCGACTTCATTCTTTTCATCATCTCTCGTGCCTGAGATTGATCGCACGCGTCTTCCTTCAACTCGAGACACGCCCATTTTCTATTTATCAAACTCCTTCTCCTACTACTCAACCTATTTTTCTGACTCTTCAACCTTTTTTTCATAGTCCTCCAACACATTTTCCATCTACCAAAACTTCTTCTCTTCTTCTTCGCTCAACCTCTTCTGTTAATCCGCGGCTTTCGCCTGATCCGGATTCTCGCCGGCGATCCTTTGTGGCTCTCGATGCCTTTTGATGCCTTTTCTCGCCTCAAGTGTCAGCTGACCTTTGACTTCAATGACTTCGGGATTACGAAGGACCTGATCAGGACTAGAGAACTGAGGTCTCTTGTCTTTGGTTGGTGAAATTAATCTCATAATCGATTTACAAGAATTGAAGCTGACGCAAAAATCACATTGAATAAAGATTTTTATTTTTTTCCACCCTTTTTAAATACTCTTAATTTAAATAATGTAAAATAATTTCAAATTTCCGTCATGTTCACTTCACTTCAGGAATCAAAATTCAGGATTCAAAATTTATCCTCAAAAACTCGTAGGCTTCAGACGAATTAAGCATTTAAACCTCTATTGTTCGATGACAGCAACAACAATAGCAAAAAATAACAGCTAAAACCCAAGCAACAACAATTGGAAATGCAAGCATAATAATTCAAATACTCACTCGCATATGGAACAGAATGGAATAATAAAAATCAACAACAACAAACAAAACATTATAATAACAATTACACTTGACGAACTAACAATTCATAATAATAACAACAAAAGGTTATACAACAACTTATACACAACGACGATAAAAAAAATGTGGTAAAACAACAATAATAAAAACTGCTAAAACAACAACAATAAAAGCTACTGAAACAACAATAATAACGATAACTACACAAAGAGCATTATGAACAAGAACAACGACACCTACATTGTAACAAGAAGAACATAGTAGAGGAAAATAGTTAATGCCACATGATGGCTAAAATAACATGGCAAAAAAGGAAAGACATAAGACCACAACAACAACAATAATAACACTGTGAAACACCAACGCATTGCAACAAGGGAGAAGGAAAAAATATAACATGGACAACACTTGATATTTAAAGCTTTTAAAACTGAGTAGTGACAACAACAAGAACAACAATCATAATTCGAGTAATCATAATAACAACAAAAATCACAATAATAACAAAAATCACAATAACAACAACAACTATAAAATCAACAAGAACCATAACAACAATTATAATAATACCATCAACAGTGACTAAAATCACAGCAACATCCTCTTCAGCAACATCGTGTTAAGCCTATACAGAGAAAGAGAGAGATAGAAAGAGAAAAGAGAGGAGGAGTTGCAACAATTGCTGATGCAATAGCAATGTGAATAACAACACCAACAACAACAATATGGAGAAAAGTTAGCAATTTCCAGCTATGTTTTTGATTTTGATTTCAATTCAGAGCAAATTAATCCTGGTTTATGAGTGTTGAAATCGTTTCGTTGCGAACGAACGCAACTTGACAGCCGGCCACAGGACACATGGATCATGGAAAAAAACAACAACAATAATTACAACAATAACAACTACAACAGTAACAACTACAACACAAAAAACTTAACAACAACTTAAACAACAAAACAGTAGTTGCTTATGTTGTCGCATCGAAAATGGTTTTGTGATTGCATTCTATTGTTGTCCGGGACCTGCAGAAACAACAACAACAAGAATTGCACAATTTCCAACTGTGTCCACTTAAATGCCTCCAACGTGTGCCTAACATCGGACCAACTGACATTTTGAGAAGCGCTTAACTTGTCGGCTTTGATGGTAGGAACAGCAGGAGCAGGAGTATAATCAGGAATATTGTCCACCAACAGTAGCAGCAAGAACAACCAATGTAGCAACAACAAAAACTATAGGAACAACTCCAAAACTCCAACTTCGAGCAGCAGCAACAACAAAGCGTCAACTGTGAATTTGTTTATTAGCTGCAAATACTGACGCCCCACGCCTCCATCACCTTCTTCTCTTCATCCTACGTGGATCCTCCTTCTCCAACGTGGATCCTCTTGACCTCCTCCTTTTCTGAATGGACCAAGAACTCGCTCCAAACCTAGTCAGCTCCAAACCTGGTCACTTGTGGACATGGTCGGCTGGATGCTGCGCGCGTTTCTCGCACCGTCGGGAACTGTTTTTCATTATAAAATGAAAACATGACAGCAATAAATCCATAAAGCGTTAAATGCGACCGACCAGCGACATGTTGGTGCATCGCCGATGCAACGAAGGTGTTCCCATTGTTGTTAGTCCTCTCGCTGCTCTCTGTCTCTCCCTCTATTGTTATTGCCAGCGTGGAATTTTCATTCATTCAATAAAGGAACAACCGAATGAATGAAAGAATGAATGGGGTCCACGGATCTCGTTCCTAATGGTCTTTTGGATAATTTCGTGTCCTTTTGTCGTCCAGTGGATTTCGAATGCGTTTATGATTTATTTGTTTCGTTGCATAAAGGACGATTCGACGATTAAGGGCTCTGAATGATTTGTAAAAAAAGCAGCTTCTTGAATGAGGCGAGAATCTTCGCGCGAGGATCCTTTTTTATTTGGACCTCTATTGCGTTGGAGTTGAGAGTTTTTGTTTAATTCTTGATTAATGGTTTTCTAGTAATAGCTGACAATTGCTGATGGGTTGAGGGAGCGAGAGAGAGGGAGGGAGCGGGGATAAAAGGAGGCATCCCTAGAGGGGCCATCGAGAGAGACGTGGGCTTGTAACTAATTTTATGGCTTCCCTGTGGAGTTAATGTTAAGCGATCGGAGTTTTATTGAAAACCTGTCGTAAATCTAAAATACCAGGTGATCCATTGGCTTCAGTTGTGCAATAGAGCATATGATCAATAAAAATCCAATATAAAATATCGTTAAAACCTTCAGCAATTGATGAAATTAAGACGAAGAAGTTGTAAAAATTCAAGAAGTAAAAAGTAAGAAGTCAAGAAGTTTCCTGAATCCGAAGAAAATCTCTCACCTTCGATGGAAGCTAATCATGGAAAAAAGAAAACGTTGTCATCTTTATTCTGTCCCCTTGTTATGAAACTGAAGTTCAATAAACTCTTCGTTATGAAATTGAATTTTTTTCGTCTGATATCAAAAGTCTACATGGATTTTCCACGCTTCCATGCAAAAGAGTTTTTCATAATTAATGATCGTTATTCAGGTGAATAAAAGGAATACAGAAAATTATGATAATAGAAGAAAATAAATTAAAGAGAAGCTCATGTCGAGTTCACAAGGAGCAGCAGCAGAACCCAATGATGCATCGGCAACAAAGTGAAGATCGATTCGATGGTATCAGTAACAACAACAACTACAATAACAAGAACACCGACAAGTGTGAAACGCTTCAGTTAATTTCGTTAACAAACAAAACTCTACCGAACATGACTTGCTAGATTGATCCGATTCGATCTGAGCTCATCAGAACCCCTCGGCCAGATTCATCTCGATTTTTTCTTTCATTCTTCATGGCGATGAGTTCGGCTCCAACTTGTCTCGTTGGAAGGCAAATGTCTGGCCGTCTGTCCATCGATCGGTCTGTCCGTGGGCATCAACAATGTTTGTGCAACCTCATTGCATACAAAATCAATTTCGATTGTCCAACTCCTTCAACTCCAACTCGAATTCAACTTCTACTTCTATCTGAGCCTCCTCCACCGATTTTGGCTTGAGATGGGGATCAATAATTAATGATTGATTTATTGTTGCGATCATCAACTGTCGGGCTGTCTGTCTTGCTGTCGGCCTATCTGTCTGTTTGTCGGACAGATCTTAACTAGACGGATTTTTATTTTGATTTTGAATTTTCCATCCTTATTGAATATTTCTCTTGTTGTTGGTAATTCATATTGTTGTTGGTGGTAATTCATGTTGTTGTTGTACCAATTCAATTGCCAGCCAAATTGGCTCCAATCGAATTTCAGACGAACGACCGACGATCGCCGTATGTTAATGATGAAAAATTATTCCCACTCAATCATCGCTCATCATTGCTGGTATCTCATTCTCTCTCTCTTTAACACTCTTTTACTCCCTCGACGATCGGTGATCCTCAACAATGGTGTCAAAAGAAGGTTGTTCTCCATCCACCAGGATTCCAATAGAACGATCGAAGCGATCACGATGACCACAAGACCTTTGGTTGGGAACCCTTGATGGCATTGAAATGGAAGGGAGTGAGAGGCAAAGATATAGAGAGAGAAAGAGAGAGAGAGAGAAAACTGAAGTGTGCTCCTTAAATAATTGTTGTGTATGAAACAATTTACAAAACATCGTGAGAGAAAGATGAAAGATCATTCCTTTATTCTCTCGATTTTACTTTTCGATTTTTCAATATTCATCTTAGGACTTGAAGCATTTGTCAAAGCGTAACAACTCTGTTGACCCCAACTCTTCTTCTCTCCCACTCTCTCTCTATCTCTTTCACTCTCCCTCCATTGATTTTCTCTCCAGTCATTGCGATGGCTCCCAGGCAGCAGCGATTGTTGGCCGTGTGGGAGCAACTTGGTCAAATAAGCCACGAGCACCACTCAGCGATCATTCACTCGAGGTCGCCGGCGATGCCCAGAGAGGTGAGGAGGATAGCGCTTTGATATCGCACCGCGCCTACTCATCAGCATTCTGCATGATCACCGACACCTATCGACAACAACAACAACAACGATCTTCTACGATTGAATGGAAATTATTTATTATTTAATTAGGAGTTCCATTGAGTGATGATGATTAATAGCAATAGCGAGCGAGGGAGCGATGGAACGACGAATAGTTGGATGAATTGATCGACGAACAGTTGGATGGATGGATGGATGGATCGACGAATGGTTGGATGAATGGTTGAATTGCTGGAACGTCAACGATGATGACTGTGGTCTGTTCATGCTGATGATGGTCATCGCTTGTAGGTGTTTGGATTAATCAATTACCACGTTACCGATCGAGCTATAAGTGTTGCTCATTTGCCTATAGTGTTATTGTTGTTGTTGTTACTCAGGGGAATTTGTGAATGTATGAGGAGATAGAGAAGGGAAGAGTGAGAAGGAAATTGATGCCTCTGGCTTGGATCGGTTCATACAATTTATATATGGTTAATTGATATAATTATTGTTGTGATATTTGGTGGGAAAACTGGCGAATATGAATGTAGCACTCATTCAATCACGAACCCCCTGGGGGCATCGAGTGAAGGGTGGAGGAGGAGGACAGATGCGAGATGGAAGAGAGAGGAGGTGGGATGGAAGGACTCCAAATTGTTGATCAGTTTGAGGTTCATCAATAAAAAGTAGTTTGTCCGGCAATCAGCATAAAAAATACTTAACGATCAATTTCTAAATTGACCCATCGAACATCAAACAATCGACTTCTAATGATCATCGATCACACAAACGACGATCGCCGATCTCGACAACCTCTCACGATGGCCATTAAAGCGATCGAGCCATCTACGCTCGGCCAATCGAACGAGCAATTTTCGAAATTAAGTTGAAACTAATTTTTCAACACTTCACCGCATTGATCGACAAGGGGGAAGGAGAGAGAGAGAGATGGGTTATCAAACAAGTGCTTAACCTCCGATCGAAACAATGAAATCGAGTCGACTTTCTTTCTCCACTCTCCCGAATACCCCGAAAACCCATTCAAACAAATCTCATTGTGCTAACGAGCGCAAATCGTTCCACATCGCTCAACAATCGAGATCCATCCATCGATCGATCGATCGATTGATCGGCCGGCTGGACGGCCATTGATCCAAGGCGCAATCAACTGATTAAACTTCGAACTCCGGCAGAGCCTTGTGATCTGACTCGCGATCGATCGCAAGCCTCGGTAATATGGACAACTTACCATACGCACGGTGGTGCTCAGTGCAAACATAATGAACGGCAATTTCGAAAACACTTCCACGCGCATGATCAACGATCAACGATCGGTTGGGTCCCTCGGAGCCCCTCCCCTCTCCCACTCTCATCGATCGCACAACTCTATTCGTTCACTCTTTGATCGTCTTTCGGCGCGCTCGCTGATCTTGTTAGCAAGATGAACATGAAAATAGCTCAATTTCCCCGTCGCGACTTGTGCCCTCTTTTGCAAAGGATGAACTGATCCCCTCCACGCCCTCCCTGCTACCCATCATAGACCAGATCAGAGGAGCAGCGACTCTTTAGACAAATTGCTTTGGCTTTCAACTGAAGCACGATCCTGTGGATCAAATCGTCGAAATCCCTCGTCGAGAGCCCTCGAGAGACTCGTGGTTGGAACTTGGAACAGTGCGCGCCAAACTAATCAAATTTAATAATAATCATCGAGACAACCTACATGCATTTCCCCTCGAGGGGGTTCACCATAACAACAACCACAATATGAATAACAACAACATGGGTGTTGTGGCGAAGTGCGATCTTGTTGCTGTTGCCGGTAATTGAACAATTCATTTCTTGTGTTCCTGTAAATTAAAGAGATGCACGCCTTCAAGCGGCGGCAAAATTTCAAACCGACGGCAAATTGTGTTGCCAACAACAATGGTAATAAAAAAAATAACAACAACAAAAATAGTAACTACTATAACAGCAACAACAACAATAATGTGTAGTACAACAACATCAAGCACAAGACTGCACTCAACTAACTAAATTGGTCAATTTCGATGAAAGATTGTTGTTATTAGTTTGTTGAGTGTGGAAATTAATTGGTACATGATTTTTAGTGTTGTTCCACCGTCCACAGGCGTCTGTCCCATGTCCTCCCCTCCACACGTTCGTCCTCCTCCGCCCTTCGTCCTTCCGTCCATTCGATTGTCCCTCCAGCCATTCGTCCGTCTCGGGTGTTGAAAGGTTATTGAAATGATTATGTTGTCAAGCGATTCCCTCTGGCCCCCGGAGGCAGGTTTCGTACACCTTGACCGTTGTGTGGTTGGCAACGCTTGCGATTTGGTAAATTAATTTTCGGTGAAATCGGAGGGCACAGGGTGAGAGGAAAATAAATATTGATTAAAATTAAAACTCAATTTGTTGACTGATGTCGGGGGTTGGATCGAATATCTGATGGTTAAAGGAGTTAATGGTAAAACGATTGAGTTTATGAATGGAATTTTTAATTTTAAACGTGATTTCAAAACTTGACACCACTCAGATCAGTCTGAAAGGATGATTATCTTATCGAATTATCTCTGCTTGATCGCGATGTGAAAATCCAATTAATCGAAAAATCAGATGTGATTTCTCGCTGTATATCAAGCTTTCTGTGGGTTGATAAGTTGTCGCTGAGAATGAATTAGCCCTCGAAGAAACTCACTAATTAGAGTCTATTGTCGCCGGGTTTTTGAGTGCTTGGACGCAAAATAATATGAATTTGTTTACGCACAAACGGGGGATTATTTGATTTACGCAAACACGCAATGTAATAAGAATGACAAAAGTCACAACAGCAACAATAACGACGCAAGAGCAACAATAACTATTCAACAGCAATAATAATGATTCAACAGCAATAATAACAATTCAACTGTAACTGCTCAACAGCAACAACTCAACAACATAGGCATCGGTAACAACGACAACAGCAACAATAAGAGCAACAACAACAACAACTACAATAAGAAAAACAGCAACATGATTAACAATAAGAGCAACAACAACCTCATCAACAATAATGGTCGAAATGGTTTTAATTAATGAACCAACAATTGGACAGATACAAATCATTATCTTTTCACCACGAAATCGAAACAAAATGAAAACGAAACGAAAATAAAACGATAACAAGAAGTAAAATAAAGGATAAGAAAATAAAATGATGTAAATAAAAAGAAACGAAATGGAAATAAAAGTAAATGAAATGGAAATAAAACGAAGTCTGATAGGAGTGAAGCAAAGTTGAATGGAATAAAGTCAAAGTTGATTGAGAATAAAACCAAAGTTGTATGGGTATAAACCCCAATGGAATGGGGATCAAACGGAATGGAAATGAGGATAAAACGGAGTGGATATGAAGAGACAACGGAATGGAATGAATGAAGTAAAATGCGGCGTGCGAAATAAATTAATCCGCCTGACAATGTGTGATAATCACAAGTGTTCACCGTCGCTTCATCGCTTCCTTCATCACTCCATCCTTCCATTGCTCCATTCGCAGAGTCTCGCTGGAGATCGCGAGTGAAGAGGGGGGCAGGTGCCACTAAATGGTGTATTGACCGCTCATTATGGAGCTTTAAATTAGGCGAGGGAGCGGCGTGAAATCTACGCTCATCTGCGTCGATGATTAATGACCCCGTCGACCCGTATCGTTGTGGATCCAGCCGACTCTCGTTCTCCCCCGTCGTCCGGGTGGCCACCGAGGGTCCGACGATTGTTGTTGATTGCTGGCAATGGGTTTCGGCAACAATTGACTCGAGTAAGTGATGTTGGCTGTAGTGGGAGGAAGTTTTGCCAACTGGTGGAAAAGATGGCAACTGGTGAAAAAGATCCCAATCGGTGGAAAAGATCCCAATCGTTGGAGGTTTTGCTAACAAGTGGCCGTTTTGTAACAGGAGGAACTCGAGGAAGAGTTGCCAACTGACAGAAGAGTTTCCAGCAGATGAAATAGAACACACCAGAGAAAAAGATCCAAATATATCAATTTCAAAATAACTGACCCACAAGAAAATATAATCAAATGAACATAAAAAAAACAGAATTTTATTGAATTAAAAATTTTATTGTATAGTCGTTAAGCCGAGTTGCCAATCTGAGTTGCCGCCTCGTAGTATTGCCAACCACCGCTAGTGTTGCCAATTGTACGTCGCCTTCGTTTGACCGGGTTTGTTGTGGCCAAATAACTCTCGTGGGACGTCACAAAGAGGCTCGTTTGGCGCAATTAGCCACAATGAATGCTTGTCAAATTAATAAAAGCTTCACACACAATTCAATGGGGTAAAAAATAAAGAAATAAGAGAAAAATCAAAATATAAAATATAAAAAATAAAACTACAAAAATTAAAAAAAATAAAAATGAATAAAAATCTTGCAAATATGAATGAACGACAAATAAATTATGAGATTTTCATTGCATTGTTATTGTTAGAGTTGTTGTTGTTGTTTGTGGTTTGGGCATTTTGTTGGTGGATTTGTTGTCATTCATATGGTTGTTGTGACTGTTTGGATTCTTGGTGATGTTGTCGTTGTTGTTGTTAATGTTGTTGTTGCTATTATTTGGCAATGCAAATGGTTTTAATTTATTGCAGTTGGAGTCAGAGTTGACTCCGACGTGTGCGAGAAGTTGGTGGTGCAGTGATGGGGAGGGGAGAAGAGGAGAGAGGAAAAAGGAAATGGAGAGAAGTGTTGAAGAGTAAATTAATAATTAATAATGGGATGATGATGAAGTTGATGGATTAATAATGGGATGAAGGTCAATGAAAGTTTTCTTCTTCTTATAATTATCAAAATGTTTATGAAATTTTTACGATCTCATAGGAGGTAATTACAAATCTGTGTTCTGAAATCACTAATTTATCAAGATCTGATAAGTTTATGCTTTGAAATTCCATTCTAATTATTTAAAGTCAGGAATTTCAATTATCAAGTTGAAAGAATTATTGACTCCACACAACGTCGATTTTCAACACCACGAATCCGTATCAAACTCAACAATGGAATCATCGACTCATTGATTCCATCTCCCTCACTCATTCTTTTCATTCGTATCCTCACCTATAGTCCGTCTTCCCTTCTAGTCCTCACTTCCATTGAAGCTCTCAACACAATGTCTCATCTTCGCTCCTCCACCGGACCCCATTATTAACGGGAGCTCCCTCCCTCTCACTATCCTCCTCCTCCTTCTCGCCACAAATGCCTAATTGGCGGCATCAGGCTTTAAGTCAAGAGATCGCTAATAAATGACTTCAACGCTCACCATCCACCATTCTTCATTCACCATCCACCACCGACCTCCACCGCTCTCCATCGATGGCGGCGGTCCAGATGCGAGGACGCGGTCATAAATTGTGCGCATGCGCATGCACCGACATCGCACGACAGCCCCAAACAACGAACGCGACAATCATAATGATCATTAATGACGTTCACAATGAAGACGATGATGATGATCATTGGATCCTCTTCGTTGGGTTTATGACTGGTTGGTTGGGTCTGGATCACCGTGAAATGGGATTAAAATCGCACGAGTGTCAAATATATGGTTACAGCGAGAAAAAATGTGGTTTCAACGCGTGAATTGAGGGCCGACTTGGGCTTGGTCGAGGGCAGTCCAAGTTAATGGTAGGGTATGGTATGGAGAGGACCGATGGATCCTCATCGCGTCCTCGACGGACAATTATTAGCTGCAAATTAACGCCCCGCACTGAATGGCATATTTTGCATAATAAATTGCCGAATGTCGTTGGGATGCGCACGAACGTTGGAGGTGGTGGATCCGTGGTGATCACGGGGGAGAGGGGACAGAACGGAATGAGGACAGTGATCAACAGCAGCAGCTGCAGTAGGAGAAGCGGGAGCCACAGCAGTAGGCAACACCGAAGGGCATCGGCAGCAGCAGCAGGAGCCGAAGCAACAGCAGCAACAGCTGTGAAAGGAAGGATTCGCCATGCATTGCAGAACCTCGATGTGGAGAACCAGAGTCGGGTGAGTCAACGGGGGGGATCAGCGGATCGAAGGGACGCGAAGTGGTCATAATTGGAGCTGAAGTTTCGTCGGGTAGATTTATTGATTTATAATTTGGGAGCAAAGGAGTTGAACATAATTCACCGATGATTCATTGGTTTGATTTCTCTCTGCTTCTTTTGCCATCACCTCCTTCTGTCGTGTTCATGGTGTTATTGTTGTTGTTGGGGAATTAGTATTATTGAGAGTGGATCGTTTTGCGTGCTCAAGTCACATTCACATTGATATATCGTTGGTTATGGCAGTGGGACAAATTTATGACATGGCCTCGTAATTGCACAAGTCGCACTTTGAGATCTCGGGGCGAATGGAATGCAATTAAATTACTAGAGGGATCATCTGCAAATTGATCGGATTACAGGAGAGATGGAAGAAGAAGGAGGAGGAAACATTTTTGAGGTGCATTCCTAGAGTGGAAGAGTCTTTGAAGAGTTTGAATGGAAAAATATTTTTAAAAGGAATCATTTAGACATTTATTGTCTTTGGATTGATTGTTGGTGGAACCTTCTCATGTTTCTAGGATTCCCACGACATCTCAAGGACCTCAATCCAACCGCATTTTCGCACATTGAATCAAAGAATGACTTATTATGAAACACCATGTAGATTTCCACTCATTTCCCATCCATCACATCGCATCGAAATCTCATTAATTGTTTATAACTTCATGGTTGAAACGAAACATGCCGCAATGTTTAACACACAAAGATGACAACGAGGCTTCACTACCTCCCCCCTATCTTGTCCCTCTCTGATTCTCACCCCACTCTTCCAACACACACCCATTGCACTCGGTGACTTCTTTCTTCCATTGTCAGTCGTCGTCATTTACGCTCTTTAAGAGTGATGTTTGCCGCCATCATTGTTTGCTATTTCAGTTGGAATCGCTGCCAATACGATCCCTATGTTTGTCTTAATTATGTCACAAATGCAATCAACTGTTAATAATCGCATATTTATAATAGTTTCCAATGGAATATATAGCATCTTTTTATTGACACTCTCTGTCTTTGTCTCGTTTTCTCTTTGAGCGCTGCTCTTTTTTCTCTATCTCTTTATGGCTGTCTCTTTCTGTCTGTCTCCCTTTTGTCTATCTCTTTTTTTCAGTCTTTCTTTCTCGCTGTTTCTCTGTGATCGTTGCGTCAGCATCTGTCAATTGAATTGTCACACAAACGATAGAGAATGAAGTAAATTTGTTCGCTCTTCTATCAATGAATGAATGAATGACTGAGTGATACAAAGAATGAATAGAGATGAAGAGATTTTCAATGCTCTTCACGCGGTGAATTGATCCTGTTTTATGCATGTTTCTCTTTTATCCTTTTGCTCTTATTTTTCGAGGACATTCAACACCTGGTCTGATGCAATTTGTTTGATTTTATAAATCAATGCCCGATTATTATTGTAAGGTGGAGATCAAGAAAGGAGGATGAAGGGAGAAATTTGAGAAATGAAGAGCATATTTTGAACAATAAATGGGTCAAAAGGACCCTTCACGAAAAACATGATAGGTTCATTATGAAATTTTAATGGAGTACAATGGAGAATATATCATACAAATAAATAATTCAGAAATATTTGTCAAACTCAGATTCTTTTCTATATGCCTAATATTTTTTTGTATATTTAATAATAGTAAATCTATATATTTTACTATGTCTATAATTTTTATTTTATTAAAATAATATCAATATTTTTAATACGCCCTTCTTGAAAATAAACCAATTGCTTAATTATTTTTTTGTATGCTCAATAATTTTTGAAAAAACTTAATAATTATAAATCATTAAATTGTGCATGATATTTTTTTAAAACAAAGTTAAAGTTAAAATCAATAATTTTTCCTATGCCTAATAATTTCTATGGAATAAAATAATTGTTCAAATCAATAAATTTTTCCAAAGCCCAGACATTTTTTAAAATAAAACCTCAAGCCCTCCATACTTAATATCAAATGCGAACTTCTCTTTTCCTTTTCTATCTATCTCTCTAAGGAACAAAGAAGCCTACAAATTTTTCGCAGTTCTCACCGAACATCCGAAACGGTTAATAAATTTCGCTCCCAGCATCCATGGCTCGCATTGAATTCAATTAAATTGAAATTCATTATAAATCAAATTAAAAACTGAAATTCATCGCCACTTTTGTAACCCTCTAATGACACGAGTGTCCTTAATGTGTGAGTGTGTGTGCGTGCCTTGGTATTGTCTCCACAGGATCCGACATGGGAGGAAACGAGAACGAGGCAGCCAACTGGGTAACGAGGATCACGGCCTAAATAGGGGTGCGTCAGAGAGCTCAAGGAGGAGAAGAACTAGGAGGGAGATAGGGGAGAAAAGGTGCAAATAAATACCCTCAAATGGCAATAAATATTTTCACAATTAAACGAAATTAAACTCACCGTCATCAGCAAGCATCGTCATCATCATCGAGCTGAGGATCGGCCACAAGAGGATCGCATTCGGAATCAAAATCAGGGTCGGAATCCGCAGCCACCACTTGAGAGGAGAAGAGAGCACAACCACTTCACGATTACAATGCGAAACATGAAGCAACGACAACAAATATCGGGGAAAAAACAAAAACAAAATATATAACAAAAACAACAATAAGAACAATAACAAAAACAACAATAAGAACAACAACAATAACAAGAACAGCATTCACAAGGACATCCAATTTAATAGACTCCGGCAGACACTCGGCCGAGGACAATAAATAAATGGATAATAAATTAACTTCATTTAATGGCAGAGAGATTCCAAATGTATTGCCACGCAGTGATGCATAAAAATGTGAAGAGCAGGAGCATGAGAGAGATAGAGCGAGAGGGAGAGACAGCGAGATAGATGAAAGGACATATAGGGCGACAACATACCCGATGCGACAGACAGGCGGATGGACAGACAGACGGTTGGTCGAAGAGAGCCAACAATGCAGGAGCACAGCTATTAAGGATAAATTAATGAATCCTTTTGCCGCGCGTGATTTTCACAAAACGATTCAACGAACCCTGAACGTACCCGATGGACCAGACGACCGACAGGACCTCGCAAGACAATTAAATGGAAATACAATTCAGGAACTGTTTGAAAGACGATCGTGAATGTGCGCCGAGATCTCATTCAATAGCGAGCAGCGGTGAAATGACGCATGTTAAAAAGTTAAATGAAGCGAGGACGACGGCGTCTGTGGACGAAAGGACAACGGAAGGCGATCGAATTCCTTGAAGTGTGACTTTTCACATATTTCGGCATCGGGTTCTCGCGCTCGGCCGCCTCCTCTTACTCCATCGACTTCAACGACGGTGGCTCCCTCGAGAAAATAGTAGCGAGAGGCGCTCAGTTTTCAAAGAAGATTAAAGTCTTGCCGATTGAGGAAGGCGAAGCAACCGCTCCTTCAAAAGAGTACGAATTGTGGAGGAGGCAGAAAAACTAACAAACAGTAGTCGTGGTCGGAGTCAGAGGTCGGGGAAGCAACTCCGGAGAGAAATGTGAAGAAGGGTGAAAAGAAAGCGAAAGGAGAAGGAAATATGATGAGCATAGTAAAGGAAGTAAATTAGACAAAGAAAGAAATAATGTAAAGTGAAAGAAAAATAACTGATACATAGCAATAATTGACAGGAACTAAACAATGAGTAACAAAAGAAATACAAGGACGAGAATCAATCATTTAAGTCAAGGAAAGTTAGGAGAAGCAAAGAGTTAATATAATGAATATGAAACGACGAAAAGTAATAAGCTTCGAGTACTTTTGGAATGAGGAAACAAAACATAAAAGACCGAACAATACTTCCTCATCAGCAAAGTGGAAGCCATGGATGCGAATCGTGAGGCAATAAAAGTAATTAATGTAATCGAAGTATGCGACACATCACGTTACGCCTTGAATCGAAAGACCCTCACGTGTTATCACGTTAATTCCCTCAACCCCCTGCCCCTCAACCCCCTGCCCCCTTTCCCTGCTATTAACAAAATTCAACGATAGGCAAATCGCAACGAGAGGACGACAAGGACGAATCGAAGGGAAGGAACCCTAATTCGCAGATGGCGGCTGTGCACTCGAGTGTGAGAGAATGCGTAAATGATTGTTAGTGTGTATTTGTGAAATGGACAAAAATGGCGACATGTGAGCGCGAAATTCGAAGGACAAAAGAACAAAACACAATGGCGACGAGGTCCCTTCATCGCCACTAAGTGGCATTCGATATACATAACTAATCATCATAATGCAAAACATTTGGCGTGTCCTTTTGTGATGCTGGTCGATGACTCTCGACTCGCGACCCGCGACTCCGAGATGCGAATGTTGCCAACCATTTGAATGTTGCTAAATGCGTTCGCTCAACGGGCTCTATCGATGATCGCAATGAGGACAATGGGTTGGATCGGAAGAGGGTCGTCGAGGGCTGTGGATGGAAATTTAATGAAATTGCATCGACTCGATGCGGGGTGGGAAGAATTGGTCAAATGAAGTTATGAATATTTATCTCCTCTTCTTCTTCTTCCTGAAAACCATGTGTAATTTACGTTGAAGCCATGTATAATTTCCGTTGATTCCATGTGTTTCGTTGAAGCCATGTGTAATTTCGTTAATTTCAACACATTTTCGCACAATTAATTTTCATTTGCAACGAGCGATTGATGAGAACTCGATGAGGGTGGCGAGCAGCGAATGATGTTAAATGGACAAAAGCAACGATAAGTGGATGAGGGGAGGATGGTAGCGATTGGGGGAGGGAGGGGATTTCCATCGATGGCGATAGAGATGTCGGAAGTGAAGCACCCTCATGCAGCCATCTTTATTATCGTTATGATGGCCACCTCCATCCTCCCTCATTAGCTCCATTTTCTCTCTCCCTCCTTGTTGCTCTCTTTCGTTCTCTTCCCCAGACAACTTGTCTCAATTTCCTGTTTCTTTCCCGGCAAAGCATGAAATCCTCATGCCTTACGAATTGTTAATAATTTCTAATTATTTTCAAATCTATAATTTTCCATCATTATCCATTCACTTCGTGCTCCACAATTCTAGGAATTTCACTTCGCTTCTCCTTCTTCCTTCTCTTCTTACACTAGAGTGTAGTTAATCTTATTTTGACAAATCATTTACTCCTATATCCTGTCGATCCTTCTGTCTGGCGCTACTTCTCGCATTTCCTTCACGCAGGTCCTGCCGATGGTTGGATCTCGCTTTGTTCGAAACCGCAGCGAATCGCGGAAATCGATCATGTCTCTTTCTCGCCCCCGCGGCCGATCCACGAACGGCAGCCGAGATGAGAAGATCGCGGGACCAAGTGCGAGGAGGAAATCCGATGCCTAAACTAATCCTCAGACACGCTGCCGCTCGCTTGAGTTGGGGAGGAGGCGGCGTTCGGGGGCGTCAGACACCGGGACTCCTCGGCGTGTTCCAGCAGCAGACTTCATGGGCGCCGCCGACACGATTCCCTGAATGGTGCCCGATCACACTTTGCCGTGGTGCAGTCCGTCTGTCTGTCTTTCTGTCCGTCCGTTTGTCTGTCCTTCCATCTTCAAACACATGTTTTGACCGCACGAATAAATCATCGCATGTCAGGCGTTGCGAGGAAGACATACGGAAAGTGACAGCTCGTTTAGGCATCGTGCGAGAAGACCACAAAGAGACGGAGGGCGAGAAGAACTCAAAGAGGAGGAAAACACGACCACGCACTTCCAGAATGAGAAAGAGATCGGATGGGATGGGATCGGTGTTAAATTGTGGGTGGGGACGTGGAAGCGGTCGATATGCAACGATATGGTGTTGTTCCATAACAATTGCCGCCGATCGGCGATGATGAAACGAAAAAGGATGGAGATAGAGAGAGATCAGACTCAAATGATGTATGGGATGATAGGATAATATTGTCTACAAAATAAAATTCAAGTATTGCAAATGAAACTAAACAAAGTAATTAAACTATATTAGACAACTACTATACTCTAATTCGTGTAGAAAAATCTGAGAATAGAAGATACTACAATATAATAGTACATAGTACTCATAATCCACCACAATCCTCACAATCCAACACCATCCTCCCAGCCCACACTGCTTGTACCAAAGTGTGGAGTTTGCCACACATGGCGTTGGATTTCGACACATCACTTCCAGGAAGTTATGTCGGACACCATGCACACAGCATCTTCACAAGAAAGTAATGATCGTTTATGAATTTGTAATTGGATATCGTTTTTGCTCGATCGTGGTGCACCAGAAGCCGCCACCGACATGGCGAACAGGAGCAACCAGACACTATGACTATGGCATCAGTTGCGACACAGACTAAATGGTGCGTACGTGAAGGACATGGAGGAGGATGGAAGCCGCAGGATGGTGTGCGATGGGAGTGAATGTGAAACGAAACTGAAAGGATATTCCGCTGAGCAGACAAAGCGAAGCGAATAGGAAAGTGTTGGGACGTGTCCACCTCTGGCGCCGATCGAGACGTGGATCCAGTGGACGATGAGGTGGCAGCAGACCGAAGCGAAAGAAAATTAATGACACTTTTCATGGCTACTTGGGAAGGCTGGGAGAAGGAGAGATGGAATAGGAGAGACGGATTCCCAAGAATCGAGGAATTGTGAAAACTTCTACTGAATAATTATCATGAGCGGAGAGTTTTCAAGGGCTTGGGGTATCTCAGAGTCTGGTCCCTAGTGAACCCAATTAACAATCAATATAAGAACTTCGGTAAGTTGATGAGAGATGCGAGGGTCGGTCGCCCGAATTTAATCAGTCGCTAAGACGTTGAAGAAGGCGATGAAGCTTCCTCAATGAGTGATTAGAGGGAAGCGTTATTTTCCTTCACTACTAAGCCTTATCAACGAAGTCATGTTTAGAACAATTACAGACGACGAAGCAACAAATCTTTTAACGACTTTCTTGCTCCACGTCTACTTGCCTTAGGAGAATGCAAGAGAAAGGGTAGGCGAGTTCATCGGTAGGTTATCGTGTGTGTTTCGAAAATAAAAATGAAAATTTATGTGCCTAATTACAAGAGATTAGCTCGATGCTCGATGAGGAAAATCATCTTCTCCTCTGGACCATTGGAATGGTCCATGGAAATGGATTTTCTTTGGGGAGAAAACCGATAGCAGAGAGAGATGGGGCGAGTGGTGGTGGATAAGGAGGAAAAAGAAGGAGAAAATGTGCGACAGGCACTCATGCGTTATTCCGTTGATTAACAATTTCAATTACGCGCATTAAACTGGGTCCCTCGAGTCGAGCCGAACCCATTCTCCATCGTCCTCGGGAACCACGACCTCATCTTTGTTGTTGTTGTCGTCATTCGAGTTGTTGTTGTCGTCATCCGAGTTATTGTTGATGTTATTGTCATCATCATCTTGTGGGGATCGCGATAAGGGCTGACCTTGGTGATATCCTTGGTAGGATGACTTTCGATGTCGATTGCCCGCAGCCCTCAGCTCACGATGGACTCGAGAGCCACATGGTGCTGCTTCGGTGGAGTGGGCACGATAAGAAGAAGACTAAGAACAAGGCGATAAGAAGAACCAAACAATTATTGCGTATGAATGTGTGCGTGTTTGTTAAACGATGATTTTAATCATGAAGAAATTGAAAACTTCAACGCTTATGAAAATGCGATGATTTATGAAAATTCGTTACGTTATGAAGTGGAAGAATATCAGATAAGTGAGAAAATTTCAATGTAAATATATTCCACAGAGTAAATTGAACCTTTTAATGTCAATTACAAGGCATTAATTTCTCATTCAGAGACATCGACATCGAAGTGTTGCCAACACAATGTCTCGGATGCAGGTTCCTCTTCTTCAAATTCTTTTTGCCTATCCTCACCGAGACACGCAAGCTAATTATTTATCGCCTTCGATTCCTCTTCCTTTCGATTTATCGTTCGAGGATTTTATTTCATTACAGTTTCACTTTTGGTTTATTTCTTCGCTTTTTGCTACCGAACAGGAGCAGCATCAGCGTCCCATGTTGGAGTGGAGTGGAGCACTCCTTAATTCAATTGGGAGTCGACAATTAATTGCCCGTCTAAGGGGCCACGATCACAACGATCGTCTCGACCAACGTCTTCAGAGTTCTTGTACACAGCGAGAAAAATATTATGGGGCAGAACTATTGATGCTTTGAACGGATTATAAAACCAGTACTTTTGATAAATTTTAAAATATAACAAAATGCTATCATATTCAGAAAATATTCTACTACTAAATGAAATAAACCGTTACTTACTAAATGTTTAGAATTGTCATCCTTTAATCCAGTGGAAATATGATTTGTAGTTCTGTAAAAAAATATTGAAAATTTTGAATTCATAAATATTGTATTAAAGGGAAAAATATTAATTAAACTATGAATTGTTATTAAATGTATATATTATTATATTATTATATAACTTGAAAAAAACTTGTATTAATTGGAAGAAATAACTTCATAGCACATATGTAACAATTATAGCAAATCTCCATAATTATGTAAAATTTGTTTTTAAATTACAAAAATTGCTATTCACTACAATTTATTTATTTTGTGAAATAGTCCATTAATAAATGTTTATTTGAACCCAAATATAGAAACCTACATTTTTACTTAAACACCCTACAATCTATGGAATTATCCTCTCAAGGCTTCCCAGAGTCAACCAAGCCTAGCAGCGGAAACAACACCAAGCCAAGTTCACGACGACTTATCTCTTGCTCTATCTGTATGAGAAACAAAGAAATGAAAAAGTCGCGACTCCCACACATTCGCAACAGCAACAGTTGCTGTTGCTCCTGGTGCTGCTGCTGTTGGTTCCACGGAACTGCGCTTGAAATAAAAATTTTATTAATTAGATTTTTATGGGAAAATTGCTGGCATGATTCTCGACACGCCTGCGCAGAAATACAAGAGTCGAAGGAAGCAAGGACAGAGGGACGGACGAACGGATGAAAGGAAGGCTGGCTGCAAGTGTTGCCAGACGTTCGTTCGAACATTCGTTGGTTCGCTTTAATGCGATAATTGCAGGTGATTTGTTACACAACCACGTCCCAGGTGTGGGAGGGGAAAGAGGAGCCGCCGCAGAGGAGGCGGAAGAAGTTGAAGAAGAAGGCGTCGAGGAGGCGAAAATTGCAACCGACAAATGTGTTGCAACATGTTGCAATCATTAATCAGCAGACGCTGGCAATAAATTACACGCCCCAAAGAGGCGGCGGAGACGACGACGACGGAAGGGGGCGACCGATGGTGAAAATCTGAGAAAAACTCAACCAAAAGTAGTAGTGAAAGAGGGAGATAGCGTGAACTGGAGTGGCTGGATTCTCTTGATTTATTTGGAAAAACAATTTTCGGTGTAAATTTCGGTTTTGTCTTGAGAATTTGGCACGCATCACAACTGAAGTGTTGCTCGGGTTCTTATTGTCTTCGTATTGCTGTTGGTTGGCGATCTTCATATGGTTGTTGTTGTTGCCGTTCTCTCATTTCGTTCGTGTGTCCGTAAAGAAGTGTGAATTTCCAGTAGGTGGGCGTGGGCTCAAAACAATCCCTCTGCTTCTGAGACAATGGAAACCCTGCTCGCATTTTAAGTGTTGCTGTGTTGTTCTCGGAGATGTTGGCTATTGTTGTAGCAATTGTTGTTGGTGTTGCTATTGTCGTTGTTAGTGTTCCTGTTGTCGTTGCCGAAGCGCCAACAATGGCCTCACATTGTTCGAGGCCTTTGTTTGGTGCTGTGCCCTTTGTCCACGGTAACACATAAACACTCTTGTATACCGAGCCTCACAGTTGCGTTTGTGCATCTGCGATAATTGCAATGAGACCAAGTTGTTGTTCCTGATGTGTTTGTTGTTGTTGTTGTTCTTGCATGGTCACCTCTCTTATCAAGTGCAGCAGCTTCGGTGAATTCTGTGAAAACCATCGCATCAGGCGTAAATGCTTTTTAAGTGAAGCGACCGACGCCCTTAATTGTCGGCATCAAAATATAGCAAAAGGTGTTTTTCGAACACAAACAAAAGCGAAGTTAATTCGCGTGACATCCTTTAGCATTTATTTGGTGTTTTTGACCTGCTCATTTAATGATCTCGATCGATCATTTGATATCCTTTGACAACGATGTGATTTGATTCCCTAGAATCGTTGTCTCTTGTCCTTTCTTGTCCTTGCCACACATTGAAATCACTCCACTTGTTCATGAAAGGACGCCGCCTCGGTGTCTGAGCATGTAATTTCAAGTGTTTTTCTCTCAAAACTCTTTCAGCGACATCGATTTTAATGTGACAATGGGTTCTATGGAAAAAAGTAGCCTTTACCATCGTCTGTGGTCATAGATTAATGTGAGTGGTCTTTAAGGAAATCATCTACTTAAGAGTATAAGTAGATTTCAAGTAGGACCAGGAGCTCTTTTTTACAGTTTTTAGTACTTTGAGTATCAATTGAAGAGTTTGAATTGCATGAGGAGTTTGTATTAGGAGCTAACTGAAGGAACAGTCGTTAAGAACTCCCTCTAAGTAGTTCATTTTAATGTGTTTACTTTAAAATGTTATCTATAAAGTGAAGTATTTTGGCTCCTTAGGTATTGACTGATGTGTTAAAAATGTGATAAGGATCATCTTATAGGATAGGATAATAATTGATAGAATAAACAAACGATCCCTTTACAAACTGTACTATATATAAATATATAAAACTGTCATAAAATACTAAATTATATACCAAAAATTATGCCTACTGAAACTATTCTATAGCTTATATCAACATTTCTCTATACCAACACTTCAGGTCTATAAAAAAAGTAACGTCCACAGTTCTCCTCCATCATAGAGCACAACTCAATTAACCATTACCATCATCCTCATGCCCATCTTTGTAGAATGACGATGGTTTCCATATGCAAACAACCCCGACTTTCTCACAGATCCATGACTGACCACAAGGACGTGAACATAAACAAAAACCCCATAATTGGCAAACTCGTAATCCAATCAAATATACAACCGACGGGTGGACGGATAGACAAACAGACGGACGGACAGACAGGCAGGCAGACAAGTCAAGGAGACGAATAGATTTTCGTAGCAGATGATGGAAGGGGAGGGGGGAAATAATAAAATCCTTTGTCAACCCGTATAATGTTTGCTTTATTTATAGATTTTTCACCATAGATAATAAAAACTCGAGGCACACATAAATGGACATATGTTCGGACAGGACACAGCGTAGGGTGCTGGCACCAGAGAAGACCGAGGAAACGTTGGCAATTTTCGAAAATTCAAAACCCGCTCATTATCGTGCGAAAGCCGAGGCGGTGGAGGATGCTTATCATTTTCTTTCAATCTTTTTCCAAATTTTCCGAATCGTTTTGATTTGCGTTTTCTTCTTTCTATCATCTGTTTTTGTTTGCTTGTTTGTTTGTTTGATTGACAAACGAACCACATCACAGAGGACGAGCGGATGGGGGTGGGGGTTGAACATCCCTCATTATATGGGTTTTATTTCTCGTTTTGCGCATGCAATTGTCCTTCGTGGAATACGACTCCCTCCCCATCCTTTTCTTCCTTCATCAATCCATCCATCCATCATCGTTCGGTGGCTGTTGCTGGAATTTAATAACAACGACGACGATGATGATTCTAAACTCTGAACAAAGCCAATTATGCGTGGATTATATAGGTGAAGTGGGAGAGAGCAACCAAGCAACCCACGCATAGAGAGATGTAGCTGGGATTATAATTGATTGCAAGTCGCGGCCTTCGAGCCACCCTCTCCTCTCATCATCCTCTGACATGTTGTGGGAAATCATCACAATACAGATCAGTCTCAAGTACCAATAGGTTCCCCGATGATAGGTCCCTATCGTAAAAGCCGAAGTGTGAATTCCAACAGTTTCGCCACGTGATGCGATCATAAAACTCTTGTCCTTGTTGGTTTTAGAAAATCGAAAAATTGGTACTTCAACAACTTCAACATTGGATATTCAGCAACGATTTTCTGCAACAACAAAAATCTTTCCTTCGAGACTTCATGGCGTTTCGCACAATACCGTGAGGTGCGAGAAGACTTTAGTGCACCCTGGCATGTGGTATTCGGAGGCATCCTCAATTCGAGTGCAATTACATGAAAACAGGTTAGAACTAGTCTCAGGACATCGAAAACAAAGGACTCGACACAGCGGGGTTGCGATCGCAGCAGACATTTAAGCGCCGCTTCGAGAAATCTTAAAAGTTAGGATCACATTTGGTATGCTGTGCACCGCAGGACTACTTGATGTTTTATGGAAGGTCGCCGTCGTCGTTGTCGCTGAGAATGCAGCTGCTCGGTTTTGGCAGACAAAGCGTCAGCGTAGGATTCGTAGATGTACACTGAGAGAAAGTCTAGAAAGAGAAAGGAATTTTGATCTAATAGAAATGGAATTCTATCTCTTCTATTTATGTAGTATATAGAAATGATTACAATTATTACACATTTCTCTAGACAAGAAGAATTTGTTCAAAATAAAGTCAAACTTCTCGAGAAATGTTCACTTTACTCTTATAAATAACTACTAGATTTAAAATTTGTTTAATTCTCAAATTCTGTACTCTATTAGAAAGTTGGAATTTGTTCAAGAGAAATGCAAACCGTTCTAAATGCTAACCGTTAGAAATGACCACAAGTTCTATATTTTCTTCATTTTCAAAGAAGACAAGAATCCCATAAGAATTACTTTAACAATTTTCTCAAATCTAGATTTTCATAGACTAGGAAAATGTTCGATTTCTTTCAAGAGAAATGGAAATCTTTCTAGAAATAATAAAAGTATTTTTATTTTTTTAAATTTTACTTTTTTAACCAAGAACCTAAAATTTGAAACCTTGCATTTGTTCTAGAGATATTTATCCATTCTACAAATCTGGATCTTTACTATAAGAAGTGACTACAAGTTCACCATAACTTTATCTACAACTTCTCTAACTTTTCTTCAATTCTTCATTTATATTCTCCCAATGGATTTCTATCCCTCAATCCTCCTTGTCCACCACCTCAACCTCTTGACCCACAGTCGCATCCTCTTCAAGGAACACAAGAATCACATTCGAATGGCTTCCAAATGCCTTCCTAATTCGGTTTGAATGCTTCAAACAACATCGAATGACTCCGTGGCGAACTCCATGGCAGATCGGCAGCTGCTCCTGATCTGGCTCATGACGCAGACCCAAGGCAACGTGTTATGTTTATTGTTATTACCATTGTTATTGTCGGTGTACGTTTTCGTTGTTGTTGTTTTTGTTGCTCTTATCCTTGGCAAGCGTTGATTACCCACATCGAATGAAAGATGCTCCTTGCGACGATGCAGGATCCTTTCCTTATACCGGATCCTTGAAGAAACGTTTGGGTTCTTTTCCCCTCTGATCTTCCTTCTGCTTCTCGCTCTCTCGATCGTGCGCCTGCGTGACTGATTGGCGGTTTTCATTGGTGACATTAAATGGGTCATTGATGACCTAACGTCGTCCCCTCTCGCTCTTCGGAGTCGGAGTCAACGGCAGGACCCAACAAAGGGCCAGCGATCGACGGTGCGTCTCGAGGCGGCCGACGTCTATTGTCCTTGGAGTGCGTGTGTTTGTTGCGTCTCGGTTTGATATCGACTCCCTGATTAGTTCATAGAATTATCGATCACAAGACACTGAGGCAGAGGCAGATGCACTCTTCCGTTCGTTCCGGGTGCCTTCAGATGCCAATCGAAGGATCTTCGAGCTGAACCACTTTATGGACACATTCATCATGTTCAATGTTTATGGATTGTTTGGATCGCAAGGCTGCATCTTTAGCAGTTGATTGGCGGGACAGATAAGGCGGCAAGATTTCGGAAATATATATCGCTTTATGTGGTAATATATCAAATGATAATGGTTTCAAGAAGCTGTACAGCGTCTGAACGCAAGGCAAGGAGACATCGCAAACAATGATCTGAATGATGGAATGAAAGACTCGGTACTAATCCTCTTGTTGCCTCGATGAGGTCCACTTGAACTTGGTGACGTGCCATGGGCGAAACAATAGATGCGAAAGATGACTTTTTGGAATTTGTATTTCTCGCACACACGCATACGATCACACAATGTTAATCCCGTTTTCCTTTGGAGGATCTTTGGACCGAACACTCGAGCGAATAATGGAATTTGATGAAGTGTCCGGTGTTGGTGTATTATTAGCCAATTTACAAGAAGCCTCCCTTTGGTCAGAAAAGGTTCTCCTGAGACTTTTGTTTGCCTTTCCACTTCAAGTCGAGTCGAAGTGAAGTCAAGTCACTGGCACGTGAGGATTTTCCCCGAATTCTGAGGGCCATTGTTGGTGCCCTCGTGACGTGTGCTCGTGTTGGTTGGCACACGTTGTTGAGCTGAGGGTCCGTCATCGAGGTCCGAGCCACCTACAAAGACCCACATGGTCCACTCATATAATTCGTGTCAAACAGCTGTGTGTCGTCGTCGTTGTCGTCCCATGAGTAGTCACATATTCCTGATGAATCCGTCAATTGAATTCAAGAGGCAGCAGTCGAGGCATCATCGAAAATCATTTGTTGAAAATCGTTAAATAGGATTAAAATTCGAGAAACAAGCGATTACCATGGTAAGATGATTGTCTGAACTGGTTTTGCTGGACATTGGGTAAGAGAAGGTAGGAGGAATTTTTGCAAATCACAGCAGATGGCACGATTGGGAGGAAATGGCCAAAGGTCAACTGGGGATAGGGAAAGGAATTTGTATATGGAAATTGGTATTCAAATAAAAATTTTTTTTGTATTACTATTTATTTCATTTAGAAGGAATAATTTCATATAATATACATTGAACTGCTCAAAAACATTTTTCTATTGGACCATTTACACTCATATTAAAAACCTCTTTGAACGTCGTTTCATCTTCTTCACCTTTTACCACAAAAATCACCAATATTGCCCCCAAATATATTTCAACAACATTCAAAGTACTTTCGTATATCTTGAAAATTACGCAATTTCCCGCCACTGAAGTGTCAAATTTCTCTACCTACTCAGATTCTCGAGGTAGGTTCCGCCTCATGAAACGAGAACGTGCCAATTTTTCCGAGACAGAAACATCGAAGACTCGCCAGACAAAGAAGCGTCGGACCCTGTTTCTATCTCTCTCACTCCTACTCCTCTTGATCATCTGTCCTTGTCTAACATCTTCGATCAGCCTCTCTTTATGCGGGCTGCGCAACGAGGTGCAAAAGTCAAGTCAAGCTGTGCGGTTGCGAGGGCTCAAAGTCGAACTGAATCCAAGGCAAGGTCGCCCAAGAAGGAGACAAAGACCAGCACTAGGACCTCAAGAATGCATGCAACAAGGATCTAAAAGTGAGGATCTTCAAGCGAGGATCTTCAAGCTAAGCAGAAAATAAGGAGAAAATGAAGAGTCGACTTTCGGTTCAAAGGTAGAGGAGAAAAATCTGCTGCAAGTAGAATGCAATTATTCTCAAGTGTCAATACAATGAGCATGCCGGCGGGCGAAAACAAAAGGACGAGGCTCTGGTCATAAATGTCCTGCGGTTGGCAGCGTCCTCGAGTGCCTGGTGGGAGAGCGCACAAACAGCTGTCGGCCACGAGAGGGAGGATGGGATTGGAAAGGAGCGGAGAGGAGAGGAAAGAAGAAAAGAAAGGACAACGAAGGCACCTCAAGTGGACGCTTGGTGGGGGGGAGCGCGCCAAGGATGCCACGAGAATTTGCAGGACATGCAAACGAGAGATGAAACCCACTCGAAAGGGTCGACAGCACCAATGGTAAGGCTAAGTGGGAAAGGTTTGCTCATTAACAGGGTCGACTTTTCGACTCAGAAGACGGTGATAAATTTACGAACCACTTGCGACACTTGGCAAAGATAAGAGCAACACTTCAGAAGGGCTCCAAGAGGATGCTCCTCTTTCCCTTCTATTATCGCCAGTCGACGCCGGCGCTGAAGCCGACCAAACAAACTCAGACTCCAACACGATGATGATGATGATGATGGAGGTGAATCCTCTCATCTTGCAACAATTAATGTGTTATTCGTGTTCTTCGAGCACTCCACGGCTTCTTGATGCCACCTCTAAGTTGACTTAACCATTGTTGTTGTTGTTGTCGTAGTTGTCGTCATCTGGCCAGCAGCAGCAACAGTCAACTTCACAAATAATCGCTAATGGCCGCGCACAGTCACTCAATTACTTAATTAAACTGAACTCACCTCATCTCAAACCAGAAGGAAGCCTGTCGGTCCTCGTCATCGTCAACGTAATCATCATCATCGCCAGCATGGACCTCGTCTTCGCTGCGATCCCGTCGATGGGTCAATATTTGCCCACCATCGATGGGTTTCGAGGGGTTCAGGGGGTTCTGAGAGAGGAGCTGTTGGCAGTTTTGTTGGCGGGTTGACGCACTTCTGTTTGCTCTGAAACTGATTCAGTTCAACTGCTCGGAAGTGAATGGACTAAGGTACTCGAGGGGAAAGTTGGTAACAAAATTCTTCTTCATCTTTTTGTCGATTATTTTATTTTAATAAGAAAATATTCTTGAAATGCTATGAAGTAATATAAATTCAGAAAAAAATGAAAATTTAATTTTTTAATTTTTAAATATTACGACAAATAAATATTTGGTAATATTGTATTTTATAGTTTTGTCAAAAAAAATTGCAAACAATAATTTTCTAATTTAAATTATTAAATATTACGAAAATTCAATATATTTTAATTTTGTATTTTTGTATTTTATATGTACATTTTTTTTTAATTTTTTTAATTCGATAAAAAATTTGAAAAATTGGTTTTGCGCTCATTTGCTATTTAACTCTCCTCAAAATTAGATTTCTGTACTTAAAGATTAATTTATTATCTAATTCCAATTTTTCACTTTCCTTCCTCGGTGACCTTAACTTCAGTGCTTTATTTACAATTGCAACTCCTTGACGAACTTCAACTGCGCTACGGCACCAAATGTCGATGGTGTACAGAAAGGAGAAAGAGACAGTGAGATAGAGAGACTGAGAGAGATAGAGTAAATGTTGGGGGCAAAGAAGTTGTTGTTGTTGTAGTTTATTCGTCTTATTTGTTGTTGAAAGGAAAACAAACGAACGGCTCAACAGCAGCCGTTAAAAGCAATTAAGCTACGCGTTGCCGCCTGCTTGCAGAACTCGATCGTTTGGTCTGTCGATCGTTCGTTCGGTCCGTCGATCGTTCGGTCGGTCGGTGTCGGTCGATTCAACTTCGAGGGTCGGCTTCGTCGATGGTCCCTCGTTCCTCCATCCACCGTCGACTCTTGGACTTTTTGCCGGTGCTTGGTTCATTCAGGTTGCGGCGTCTGCCCTCATCGTCGTTGTCGTGGTCACCGTCGGCGTCGCCTTCGCGTCAGACGGCAATAAATTGTGCATTTGCAATGCGTTTCGTTGCTAGAGTCTTTTGTTTCACGTTCGTCGTGGTCGCGTTTTGTTTCTTCTTTTATGTCCCATTTCGAGAAAATAAACAAGAAGCGGAAGTCCGTCGTTTCATCGTCACAGCGTCCATTGGTCGGTCAGTCAATCCACAGGTCATTCAATCCATAGGTCATTCAATCCATAGGTCTTTCAATCCACTAGTCATTCAATCCACCGATTATCCAGACAACAACCAAATGACCGATCGTCAAAGGATGGTTTGAAAAAAAAACTCGAACTGAGCTTTCGAAAATCAGATCGAAGTGAAAACGATTTTCGACTTCCGCTCGAGAGGCGTTGAGAAAAGTTTTCGTCTGTAGATGCTATAAATCTGATGAGAGGGCAACAGAAACAATCACAAAAACAATACGAGGCCAACAACAAGCAACAACCAACAGTAGCAACAATAATAGAAGGCCAAACAGTAGCAACAACAACAAGAATAGAACACCATCAGCAGCAATAAGAATCGTTCAAGTGACTGTTTGTTGTGTCAATTAGCGAACGTCGAAATGACACCAAAGCCACGAAGTCCGCACGCTAAAAGCCCAAGAAATGAAAAGGCTGTTGACAAAGCGCAGCGCAGCACTCGCAACGAAACAATTGGCAACATCATTGGCAGCGCTGTCGTCTGTGGTTCAGTCGCAGACTTTGACTCAGGCTCAGTCTGAGAGTCAGCATCAGCCTCATACTCAGGTTTAGACACAGCCTCAGCCCAAGACTCAGACTCAGGTTCAGGAGGCAGTTGACAATTGGCCACAATCGCAGAGAACAAGCACGGCCACTGTTCGCAGCCCATGGGAGGAGATTTGTTTACCGTCGGCGGCAGTCGTGATCACAGTGGGCAGGGGCAAAGAGAGAGAGCCTAGTCTATGGACGATTGATTGCGCTATTTTAGGGCCTAATGAAGGCCCAGTCGACGTTGCTGGCGCGCCGCAAATTGGCAGCAAGAAATGCTGCTAATTTGTTGTTTGTGTCAATTGCAGGCGACGACGATGACAACGACAGCGGCGACTCAATTCACTAGAACTTGGTGAAGGGAAGGAAGGAAAAGAAGGGAATAACTGGAAGTGTATCCAATATATTAATATCAGTAAAAGAGAATACAAGAAAATATTTACTTCTACTTAGAATTTATGTATTTCTGAATCAACAAATCCATCAATAAAATTAATTAAATAATCAATTAAAAAATCGAAATTTCATTTGACAGATTCCCCAAAAATCCTCTGTGAAGCGTCAACAGTACAAACGGAAGTTGGAAATTTGCTTCACTTGGCGAGAAGGAAGCGGAAGTCACTTGCCATGTACGGTATTGAGTGGGCCGGAACGCCTGAAAGCAGGCAACAATTAATTACCCGCAACTAAATGATGGCAGGCGACCTCACAAATGACCCAAAAACAACAACAAACTAGTACAAAAACAATAACCAACTAGTACAAAAACAATAACCAACGACTAAATCAACAGCAACAACACGAAGAATAATGATGAAGTAAATAGAAAACGACGTCATTGAACAAAGAAACCCCAAAGCAAAGAAATCTCAGCGTCCGACCTCCCCCAGAAGGAAAGCGGTCTTTCTCTCTCTCTCTTTCTCCCTCTCTCTCTCTCTTTCTGTGTCCCTTTCTCCCCCTCTGGCGAAATCAAACACCACTCCAGACGCCACGACGCCGACCCTGAGCAAACATGAAAAACAATCAAAATTCATCGCTCCACGAAAACCGTAATAAACATTCATCGGAAGCCGAAGTTCCTGCCCAACAACTGCCACCACCTCCCGCCCCACCGGCTGAACCACCCCAAAGTGAGAACGACAACAAACATACGCTCGCACACCCGCAAGGCAAATCATTGGCCCAGCCCTCGTTCCACGGCCAACAGATTCCCCCAAAGGACGAAGAGAACGTTGGAAAAATTGTAAATTGAATAAACGAAGTTAAATGGTTTTAATGGCGCAACACTCTAGACAATAAACGATTGCTGAAGGGCGGGGTGGGGTGGGGTTTGGGTTCGGGATGGGTTTTGGGTTCGAGGGCACGGGTGGCAACCGGTCCAGATTCACTGGAAGATGCGGCCTCTCGCAAGGGGGCTGCGTTCATGCATGCATAATGAGCTCGATTAGAAGCCACGAGGGTGTCTTTTGAGAGGATTTTCTTTCTTCTACGTTCTTATTGTTGTTAAAGTTGTTGTTACTGTCGTTGTTGTTATTGTAATTGTTGTTATTGTAATTGTCGTTGTTGTGTTATCATTGTTGTTGTAACTGGTCGACTGGCTGGAGCGTGTTACCGTTTATCAGTTGGGCAGGATTTCAGGAGGGTTTCTTTCTTCAGGAGGAGGAGAAGCAGAGCATCACAAGTGGTTTAGCCTTAATTCGATTCCGACGAAAAGACAATCTCTGTGGTGAGATGGTGAAGAGTACTGTGGAGTCGGTTTCTCAGGGATTAGGATGCTGTCGAAAGTTGTGAAAAAATATTTGTTATTTTTAAAACTTTATGAAATTTTGTATTTTGTTTTGTATAATTGTTTATTACTTTTATTATTTATTTATTTTATTCGATTTTAATTTTATTGGAAGTTTTTAGAAAATATTATTTTATTTTGATAAAATTGTCTATATTTTGTATAGAAAAATTTTTTTTATTTTGTATTTTTTTTTTCTTTAAATAGTTTATTATTTTCATAATAATTAATTATTATATGTTTAATTAATGAATTAGTATGAATTTAATTCTGTATGATTTTGTAAATATTTATTTATTTGACCAAATTTCAATTAACATTTATTTTGATTTGTTATTTATATTTAATTTTATTTTTCTATTAATGTTAGTTGTTATTTAATTCTTTGAGACTAAATTATTTTTTTTTTCAATTTAATTTTTATTTAATTTCATTTTTTCTATAATTGTTTGTACACTAAATTTGATATCTCAAATATACATATAGGTTTAATAGATCATATCCATCTAATGAGCTCACATAAAGTTCTCTTCACTGTACTCTTCTCAAATCTACACAATCACTCATCCTATTAGAGATATCCTCTGATCTCCTCATTCCATTGAAATCCATTCCGATGTGAACCAAAAAGTCAACATTATCAAATACAAATATCTCCTCCCCTTATGAGATCCCTTCGCTTTCACACTCATTCGTTTCCTTCCTCCTCACTCTCACTCGCTCTGTCTCACACTCTCACTTGCTCTGTCTCACACTATGTGCTTTCTCTGTCTCACATTATTGTTCTCTCCTTCACCGTTGTTGGGTTGTTTGTTTATTTGATTTGCTTCGCTTTGTTTGTCAAACATTTGCGCCACCCTTCAAAGTACCTTCATCTCTTCAGCTTTCTCTCTCTCTCGGTTGCCTTCTTCCCATTGTTATCGACGCAACTCTCGACTCTCATCATCATCATCATCATCAACATTAAGAACAACGTCATTATCAACGACATCCACAGCGAAATCATAAACTTCATCATCGGTCCTCATTCTCATCATTCTCATCATTCTCATCATTCTCATCTTCGTCCTCTTCGTCCTCATCATCCTCGTCCTCCTCAGTCATCTTGCGAAAATGAGCAGCCGAGCATTCATAATTCAATAAACGCGCCGGCACCAGCAGCCACAACCGAAGGGGAGGTTTATTTGTTAGTCGTTTGGCAACCCCTGACATTGCCTCGCCTCCGATTCCTCGTCACCCGGACCCATCCTCTCCCCCGACCCATTTTTACCCTACCTCTCGCCTCATGATTCCTCTATTGAGCGCCGCCTCAACTTCTACAAAACGGCGACGACGTCGAAGAACGTTATGAGTTTGCGAACGAGGAAGAAGAAGGGATCATTTGCCACAAGAGGTGGAGGGCAAAGCGGGTGACATCGTCGCCACTGAAACCCCAAACCACCCACCACCCACTTCTCGCTCCCAGCAGGACCCCAGTCAGCCCCAGAGGCAGCAACAGCAACAAGAACTCCCAGCAACGATTTTACGCACAATCAGGATAATGAATTTTGCAAATCGCACATTCGCAAGAAAGAGAACGAAAAGTGTGAGGGTGAGAGAGAGAGGGTCATTGAAGAGGAATCCTGGGAGCTCTCTCTCTATCTCACTCGCTCTATCTATCTCTCTCGTTCTCTCCCCCTTTCTCAGGAGGAGGGTTGCTTTTGCGGTCGACAAGCGACAAGCGAGAGACGTCGGACGGCTCGTCCTTCCCTCCCATTGATGGCTGCGCGTCACATTTGACAGGAGACATGACGACAATGGGCGCTAAAGAGGGGAAGGAGGAGGACCGTATGCATGTGTGTGCGAGAATTTCAATGTGTGTGTGAGTATTTCAATGTGTGTGTGTGTCTGAGTGACATTCACTCGCGCTTGTTGTGAAGTCAACGAAGGGTATCATAAGTTTCTAATGAGGTTTTCAAAAACTCCTCCCTCTCCATCACTGGGTTTCAACGACAATGGTTTTGTAGTTGGCTGGCATTGGACGGGGTTGCCACTGGACGGGGTTGCCACATGGATATGGAACGTTACCTTGTCACATAGGGTTACCATAAGGTGAAAATTCCTTATGCTACCAAGCAAGCATAATTTCAATTTATGACAATCGATTATTTTTATACCGCACAACTTTCGTATGAACTATTTAAGGAAATGTCATGTTTGGTCGATTAGCAAGGAGACCTCATGTGGCAGGAGGGAATGAAGACCCGACAGGACCCGAGGGAACGTGCGAGGGGTTGAAGGAAATGAGGGGAGGAAATGTTGGATCGAAAGGGTTGAGAACCTCGAAGTGGGTTATTCGCATGTTGTCTGGGAGTTTAGCAGGATAATGGAAGGTAAATCTATTTTTCCCGTTGACTATTGTTAAAGACAACTTGTATTAAGGGAGAACAATTGGTAATCAATCTCAGGTCCTGTCTGGATCCGCGGATCTCTTTCGAGTATTCGCCTCTCTTTCGAATCCTCACGGATCTCATTCAAGTCCTCACGGATCGATGAATCCGACAGACTCGGCCGCGTGTCTGAACCACGTCGGGTTTTAATTTGTGGAGTGGAATATGAAAGAAATATCAACTGATGCTGAATTGAAATGGAATTCTTATCGGATGCCATTCGTGGAGGATCATAAAATTTCGGTTATGAATAAATTCGGGTATAAATAAATTTCGCACAATGCGAACGCTGATTGTCACGTGAGTGTGAATTTCGAAAACGAGAACGGAAATTACGAAATTTGTGATTCCGTGATAAGAACTAGCGAGGGATGGAGTCAATCAATGGTGACATCGAAAGGGAGGAAAGAGAAGCGAAGGGAGAGAAAGATGTGAATGATGAAAATTGAATTATTTCCAAGCGATCGAATTTCCAACGGAGAAACAAAAACAACAACACCACGATGCGAAAGGATGCGTTCTCAAGGATGCGCTGCGGTTTCGCTCACGGCGCAGGTCGTTAAAATCAAAAACGAATGAAACCAAAACCAGCAGCGAAAAAAAATGAAAAACACACCCTTCATTCGTTCGTTCGTTCGCTCATTTACGAGAGCCGACAAGCGCTTTATCCTCGTGTTATCTCGCACATCCTGCCACCACCCCAACCTCATTACAGACGTTCGCCCCTCAAGGACCGACGATCGAGAAGGACGAAGGGGAGGTAGGACATGTCGGGGTGGTTTCCTCGATGGGTTTCTCCGTTAAATGGGTTTTAACGCCGAATGAATTGTTTCGCTAATATTGATAAATGACTTATTAATTTGCTTAATTCGCACAAGATGGCTGCCGTTTTTAATGAACTGCGATGACGAGAAAATGTGCGTGTGTGAGGATAACTTTGTTCGAGTATGAGTGTATGATAGGAATAGCGAATGGCTGAAGTATCATCATGTTATTTCCACGTGAATGAGAACTTGATGGAGATCGAAAATACACAAAATGTTCTGAGGGTTCTACAGTGATTAAAGTTAGTACAGAGTCGGAAGTTGAAAAATATTTTTTATTTTCAAACTAATGACGGAAATAAAATATGAAGTTATCAACAAAATTATTATTTAAACCACGTGTCAGTATTTTCATATATTATATTTTCATATTGAAAACAATATTTTTTGTTTGTAAATATAATGATTATTAAAAATTTTCCACTTTCATTAACGTTTCACTTTTCTCACTGTTTTCATATGTAATTTGTATGTAGACAATGTTGAATGAGCTTCTTATAATATATAACTGAGGTCAAACAACTATTTTGTTGTTAAAACCTACGTCCCTAATTACGAAAACGAATCTAATCACAGCGAAAATATTGCCGCTAATAAGTGAGAAATCGACATTTGATTCGTGCGTAGATAAGGGAAAATAAATTATAGGAAGTCAATTACAATTCAGCGAATACTTGACCTCAACTGATAATTATTTCAAAGTTAATTTGAATTTAATGAAACAAAGAAAATAACGAGCAAAACCAATAACAAAGTGTTAATGTTGCTGTACGCGTGTGCGCAAACGTGTCGATTGACACAACTACAAAGAAACTCTGTTGCCTCAGTCGACAACAAGTCAAAACAACTAAATAAATAAATAATGTATTTTGATTAATTCCCTACGAGCTGATTATTTGCTAAGAGTTTTTTAATTGCTTCGTCAGTGAAAAATATTATTAATTTTTAATTTGAATTTTTCTTCATTTCCAACCCGCGCTGCTGCTGCTGATAACTCAGCTCAACGGAGTCACACTCATTTGCTGGGTTATCACCAGAGAAAATGAAAAAACGAAAATAAAAGAGGAAATTTTAAAAATAATACAGTATACGAATAGATTATATATATATATTCGACAAAACGTGCTGTGGAACTTTCGACTCGTTTTTCTAAATAGATTTATGGGAAGACAAAAGCCCGAATCACTTTTGAATATCATCTGACCCGTAGTGCAACAAAAACAAGTATTAAAAAGAAAAAGAAGGAGCAAATCGAGGAACAGACGAAGAGCGATGGAAATAAATGTAGAAACAAATGAAATAATTAATTGTTAAATGACGATTGGAGCGCTGAACTTGACTCTTTCCTCTGGCTCCGATACGAGCTTGAACAGCTGTGCACGAAAATCATTTCGACATTTTTTCCCAATTTTTTTTATTTTTTATTTGTTCTTTTGACTCATTATCATTTGACAATTTTTTATAGACATTTTAAGAAATTCTTGGTGAAATATAGTCGAAACCACGATATGTATTTTCAAATCGAGCGTTTAAATATTTAAATTGAGAGCTTTAATATGAACACGACTATATGAAGAAGCAATAAATTATTTAAATTAATGACAATCAATTAAAACGCCTCTGGATTCGCCAGAAGCTCATGCTAAGTAGGCGAGGCGCAAATCTATCAAGACACGAACATCTTCGTCTGATCTTCCTCTCTTGGTCTTCGTCTCTCGTCCGTTCCACAAATCCACGTCACCCACCCGTCTTCGTGCGACTCGAAGCCCATTTATCACGAGGCCATCGCCGTTGGCGGCGGTCTTCAAAAGCTTTTCGCGTCGGCGTGTAAAAGTTTACAGTTGCTATTAATTGCACTCGGTCGCCCCACTGTGCACAGTGGTGCGAGGGAGTGGAGAATTCGAATTTAATTTGCGTTCGATGAAGTTGTTGGCGGAAAAGACAACAACGTCTCGCCATCCGCTGACGAGGCATCATCATAATTGGAAGTGAAAATATTGTCGATGGCTAGGTTTGTCTTTCATCTACTCCGACTGAAAGTGGCGTGAGAATGCGGGTGCGAGGGGAAAAAGGCATGTTGGAATTTTGAAAACACCTTGAAACATTTAACGAGATTCCTTAATTAATTTGTTGTATTAGAGTTATTTAATGAGGTATATTGTCTCTCATTATGATCCAAAAATAAAACCTCAAATACAGATTCAAAGTTCTTGGTAGAATCTTCGTGGAATGAAAGGACAATGAGTCGTGAGAATCTCATTCTTCACTTCGATTGAAAAACCCATCGAGCGAAACAACAGACAGGAAGATTATCTTGCGAAAGATTCTAATTAACTTTTCTGCAATAACAATAATATAGCAACAACAGCATCCAAACACCATCACAAAGCAAATAATGGAAGGATGAAAATCTCCTCATTCAATATAAATAACACCAAAAAGCAGTCAAGCGAATGAAATCCAAAAAAGTGATAAAATAATACGACCGAAAAAGGATTGAAAAATAAAAGCCAACCCAGAGAAAGGAGGCAAAAATTACCAAAATCATCGGATCTTTATTTCACCCCGAAAAAGGGTAAATAAAATAATTACTACGAAAATGGTGAAGGGAAGAGAAAGAAAAGTAATTTCCACCAATAAATAAAACAAAGCAAATGAATTTCTCTCGCATTCAACGATGGCGACAATGATTCCTTCTCTCTCTTTCTATCTGTCTGTTGAACTTCTCCCACTTCACGTACAAATAATAATCACCCTGTGAACTAATTGAAAGCGAAGTCAGACCGAAGGACGGATGGACAGACAGAAAGGAGGAAGGACAGAGGGGGACGAAAAGTCAGGCCGAAGGACGACGAGTCTTCGCCACCCGATTCATCGCAATTCCGGGACAAAATGCCCAAAATCACCCGATTTCCCCCAACCCCTGGAAGCAACCCTTTATTGTAAATCTCTCTCTTTCTCTCACTCAATGTTTCTCTGTCCCTCTCTTTTCCTAGCAGCAACAAACATCTCTCGCATAATAACCCTTGAAATGAGTTTAATTTGTGCGCTTCAAATTGTTGTCCTGGGAGGACGTGCGACGGACGAACAAACGGAAACGAGAGGGAATGAGAAGGATTTTCTCTCTCACTTTTAGTTCGCCACCCACCTATTTTTGTTGTTGGGTTGTATTTACCGCTCCTTCCGTTGCCGCTGAGCAACAATTTCATTCGCCGAACAACAAAAGAAGTCGCAAAAATATAATTTCCGTTTTTATGCTGCTCGCCATCCGGCGGAAGAGCGACCTGAACGAAGTCTGGCAACGCTACGACAGGTTCTGAGGAATTCTAACGAAAAAAGAGGTCGTGGACGAGACACAAAAGTTTTGATATGCCACGCCCTCTGAGAAGAACCTTCCATCAACATGAAGAGACTGAAAAATAAACTCTAATCCAAAAACACTTTGTTGATTTCAACTCCTTTGTCGAGGTCTGAAACATCCTCCGTAGGGTGCTCGAAGGACGAGAACCTGCCGACTGATATGAATCTCTCTCTCTCCCCCTCTCTTTCACTCGTCCGTTGCTGTGGCAACCGTCATAATGAGCAGGATGTCGCCAAGCACCAAGAGAGAGAAAGAGAGATGGAGCTCCGTGATGGATAAAGAAAAAGTGGGGACAAGAGTGAGAGGGCAAATGCAGAGAAAGATAGCGAATGCTCTGTGCGTTGGCGTTGGAATTAATAATCGGTTTATTGTGACTTCTTTTTGATTACCTTTTGTTTTTTGTCTACTTTTACTTTTTAGATTTTCTTCCAATTTTTTCTTCTTTGTTTTTCTTAAAATATTTTGTCTTTGGTTTTCTTTCTTTTATATTTTTTTATTTCGTTCATTTTCTTTTGTTCTTTCAATGATGTAAGTTCCCCTTCATTATTGTTGTTGTTGCAATGGGATTTCTACAGGAAAGTTTCTTTCGCTTCAGAGAGATGAGCGATAAGTGAAAGGAAGAAGGAGGAGAAGGAAGAGGAGTTCAATAAAGGCTAATGAAGGCGAGGGATATGGACAAATTTTTAATGAGCGAAAGATGAGATAGAGATGGGAAGAAGGAACAAACATTTCGAAGAAGAGAAAAACAAGGAAATTAAGAGATGTCATTGGAGGAGGAGGAGGATGAAAAGGACAAGAAATGATGTGAAAAAATTGATATTAATTAAAATATGATATTAATTGAAAAATGATATCAATTAGGTTTTATAACATCACATCAGGAAGATTACGAATTCAAAAGAGAAAATACAAATTAACGAGGAACAAAATTTAATTTTTAAACTCATCAAAACTTGTTTTCGAATACATCCCGATTACATTCAATAACAAGAGATCTGAAGTTACATAAGCGACAAAAACAAAATAACAAATTTATTTCGAAATAAATCGTGTACAATGGGCTAATTTAAACAAATCAAGCAAAAATAATCCAATTAAGAGAATCACAAAAGAATCAAGAAAATATGTAAATTTGTTTAAATACTTCAAAAACAACAAGAACGAAAAGAAGAAGAACAAAAGTAAATCCAATAAAAATTCATAAAATAAAAACAAAAATAGCAACAACAAAAAAAGCAACAGCAAAAGGAAATAACAACAAAATGAAAAACAAAAGCAAGGACAAAAATACAAGCAATACTAATAAGAGAAATAACAACAAGAAGAATGACAATAATAACAAGAAAAATATGAATAAAAATCAATGTAATAACAACAACAACAATCAGAACAAAATACAAAGAGCCTTAAAATACACTGAGAGAAAAATACGAATGAAAGAACGAGCGAACGATTGAAGACAGAGAGAATTGGAGACAGACATCTGTATGGAGGAAGACATACACATTGAGAACTTGCCTAGACAGGACGTCTCCCCAGTTATGGCTGAGGCTGCGGTGGAGACGGCGACTGAGGCAGCTAAAGAGAGGCAGAGGGGGAGAAGCAGTAGCAGAGGTTAAGAAGACTGAGGCAGCGGCAGCGGCAGCTGAAGGTTCCAATTATCTTCATACTCCGAGCGAATAGATGAGGAAGTCACCAACAACAACAAAAACGAAAAAAAAACAACACATATTTACGAATGAGCGAAAAAGAGAGGGAGAGAGTCGGGAGACAAAGACAACCACATACACACGACCGAGAGTTAGAGGAAGATGGCAATAGGGCGACACTTATTGCGACGATGGAGACAGACAGATATCAGCGTTGAATGAAGGAACGCGCGCGAATCGTAAAAGGAATAAAATAATAATAATAAAAAATTTACAATAAGAAGTGGTCGAGGAGAGTGTGAAAGAAAAAGTGTTGCCAACGTGAAGACCTGCGACAGACAGACAGATGAGAAGGCAGACAGACAGACAGTGATACAGATGAGAAGGCAGACAGACAGACAGATAGCGGAGTCTGGCCATGCTCAATGGCAAATCGGAAAAACTAACTACGAGAGAATTCTCGTGGAGAAATCAACAACCCAACGAACCAAAGAATGAATGAGTGAATGAAGGAAACCTATGTGAAAGAAAGACGCATGCTCTCTCGCTCACTCGTCGCACGTGGAGGAGAAATATCAACAACACTCGTCAGCTTCCCCTCGATATACAAGAGGGAATTCACCACATGAGACAACGAAACAATCCCACCACAGCCAAACACAGCGAGGCGCCGAGTTTCACCAACGAACCTGAAAAAGTGGGCGTCTACCTGAAAAACTTGTTTCTTTTTCCGATGCGCACAGAGCGACGAAACGAACATGAGTGAAAGAGGGAGAGAGAGAGCGATTGTTTGAAAAAGGCAACGGAAAAAAAGAGGAGAAATTTTCACGTTGTTGAGTTTCGACAACGACAAACGACGACGAGTCGAAGATTGGCCCGGAGCCAATGGGGTGCGAGCGAGAGCGCGTGAGTGACGTCGACGAGTGAGAAGAGCACGGCGAAGAACAATGTGAAGAACAACAACAAGCGGCGAACGAAATAAAAATGGTGCTTGTGGAGAGCGAGTCGCACGATGGTTAGACAGAGAGAGAGAGCTAGAATGAGAGAGTGAGTGGAAGAGTGAGAGCAAGAGTGAGAACGATAGTGAAAGAGTGCGTACTCACTCACTCCCGCACGGGGAAGTTGTGGAACTGGTTCGGCGCGCAACTACCACCAACAACTGGAAGAGGCAACAGCAACAACAAGAGCAAGAGCAGCAGCAACAACAACAATAGTGAAGACGTCTGGGCAACAACCACTAGGGGACGACGATCAACAAGGGTGTGTGCGTGTGAGGTTCTGTCTGTGTGTTTGTGGGAATGAATGAAGTGACCGAGATTGTGAGCGGCCGCCGCCACTCAGTTCAGTCGCAGACCAGTCGTGATCTCAAGAGGACGTGTCTGAGTTCAACGTGCGCCGCCGAACAAACGACGAGTTTTATTTTGCCTCAACACAGAGAGAGAGAAAAAAACAACAAATACTTGAACGATTCGATCAATCGATTAATCTGATTGTCATAAAAATTATTCGAATACAAGAAACGCGAAAAATAACAATTTCAATTGGGATTTCGTCTTGAGTTGAAATATATCAAAAACAATTGCAATTAATTTGTCGCCGAGTGTTTTCGTGTGAGAAAGAAATGAGAAACATGTGCTACAATTGATAAAAGTGAGATAAAAACAAAACGAAAAAAAAAAAACACAAGTTGATAAAAAGAACACAATTTCCATAAAAACACAAATTTATATAAAAACACAAATTTATATAAAAACATAAATTTATATAAAAGAGAAGAGTTAAAAACAAGTTTATAAAAACAAATTTATATAAACAAAAGCAAGTCAGGATTAACGTGAACATTTGTGCAATGTCCAGAGCCATTTGAGAGAGACAACAACTAAGAGAGATAAATAGATAGAAACATCGTCAATCGCAATCAATCCCCACCTCGGCAACATATCCTATATGTTGAAATTGTCTTCAGGAATGACTGTCACTGGTTTACGCACAGCTATGACGAGCCCGACGGTACCGCCGCAGACCGCGACCGCCATGACCGCCACCACGACCGTCGTCATCAGCCCCAGCGGTGGCAACCAACAACAAAATCATAACAACAACAGCAACAGTAGCAACAACAATGGAGGCATCACACCCACCTCGCCCTCCGCCCTGCTGCTGGCCCACCATCAGCATCAGCTGCAGCAACACCTGCATCCGCATCACCAACAGCTCCACAAGTCCAGCTCCCGCCTGAGCAACTTCAGCGTCGCGTCGCTGCTGGCGGACACAAGGCCGCCGGCGTCGGCGTCCCATCGCTCGCCCTCGCACACGCCCGACCACCAACAACAACAGCAGCAGCAGAATCAGTCGCATCCTCCGCCGCCGCAGTTGGCGCCGACGAATCTCTCATCGACGCCCTCGTCGACGACGTCGCCGGCATCGCAGGGTTCGTCGCCCGCCTCGCCGCCCGCTGCCCACCATCCGCACTTCCATTCGGCTGCGATGGCGCACCACGCCCACCTCCTGCACGCCGCCCACGCAGCCGCCGCCGCCGCTCACGCTCAGCAACAGCACGCGGCAGCGATGGCAGCAGCCGCCGCGGTCAACGGCTCCGCACCGCCGCATCTCCACCTGCACCACAACCATCATCAGCAGCAGCAACATCAGCATCTTCCGCATCACATCCGCCACCCGAGTCTGTCGCCGCTGGGCGTGGCACACAATGGCGCCCCCGACAGCGCCACGACGCCGCCCGCCTCCGCCAACTCGACGCCCTCGTCGACGCCAACGACGACCGGCGGCACCACAACCGTCACCGCCCTCGCGACAGCCACGCCCACCTCGACGGGACACAAGCACGAGCGTCACACGCCCACCGGCAGCTCGGCCGACTCGGAACTCGACTACGACGACGATGTGATGAACGATCATGAGCATGAGCACGATCATGAACGGGACGATGAGGAGGAGGATTCGATCGTCGATATCGAGGACATGAACGCCGACGACGACTCGCCGCGATCGACGCCCGATGGGCTCGACAGCAGCAAATCGCCCGAGGGCCACTCGTCCGCCTCGATGCCGTCGTCGCCGCACATCCTGTCGCCCGCCGCCCTGGCCGCCTCCGGCCACGTGCCCATCCGGCCGACGCCGTTCAGCGCTCTGGCAGCCGCGGCGGTCGCTTGGGGCGGCATCGGTGGCGGCGTCCCATGGCCGGGAGCGCGCCAGATGCCGCCCTTCGGACCGCCCGGTCTGTTCCCCGGACAAGGATTCGGTGGAGGAGGTAAGCATCAAAATATTTTTTTTCTTTTGTATTATTTTATTGTCATTCTATTCGTGAAGAGTTTTGGAAATCGAAAAGCCGTCGGGTTTCAAATTGAAACTTTCAATGAGTCAGTTTCGGGTGAAATTTGTGCTAATTCGTCGGTGACAATCAAAATAATCGCCCTTCACCATTGACTCGTTCTCACCATAATTGCGACCATTTATCAATTGATTAACGAGCGGCGGCGGCCATAATTTTCATCGGCCCCAACAGCCAATGACCATCGTCATCAAATTAACTGTTGTTCAAAACCAACCATCGTTCGTTGGTGTCGTCCACCATCTCAGTCATTGTCTCCACCATCATTATCGAAATCTCCATCACAACCATCTCTATCACCCTTATTGCCATCATCATCATCATATCCTCATGTTGTCCATTGTCCCCAAACACACACACACGAAAATTGTCGAAAATTTAAAGTCAGACGGAATTTTTCAATTACAACCAGAACTTGTTAATTGAAAGGAATCCCCCTCCGTCTGTCCGTCGTTTCGAGCGATGTCCGACAGCCCAATTTCGACCGACGTCAGGGTCGCTTCTTCCGCTGTCTCCGCCTCGTTGCCGCCTTCGCCTTGGGGTCGGCGATTAAATGGCAATTGTTGTCGCTGTCACTATTATTGTTGATGATATGAAAGTGGGCGCTTGCAATGTGATGTTGGTGTCACTGTTTTTGTTATTATAGTAGTTATTATTATTGTTCTTGTTATAGTTGTTATTACGTTTGTTATTGTTGTTGCTTTATCGCAGACGAAATGCGTGCAATTATCGTATTAAATAAAACGGAATTTGATTGTTTCAAACAATTTCAATCAATTGCTGCTGCTGCTCTTGCTGTTGATGATTCTTTCGCTGTTGATGGCGGCAGCAACACTTCAGTCTGTGCAATTGTAAACAACTGTTGTAGGTGTAGTGGTGGAAGGAGGGGGAGGAGGGAGAAAAGGAGGTTGGGCACCCCTTCTTCCGGTTGGCAATTGTGAGACTAGACAAATTTCCGCATGGAAATTAATGTGGAAATTACGAAATGAATCTCGATTGTTATGGCGAGCCCTCATTTGTGGATCGTAAAATCTCCATCGTACGATCCACTCACATGCGATTGCAGCAAACAATTCTTCTTTTTTGTGTTCGTTGGACCCTCCTTCGATTTGCATAGATTTCAATGATCTCTATCTGGCGGGGCAAATGCACAATTCACACTCCTGAATGATGCACTCTAATGCCGCAGTATCGCGTAATCAGCCGGCGAATAATGCATGAGGAGGGTTTTTCAACACAATCACCATCGCCCCAACACCTGTCAGGGATGCCACCAGTTTTTGTCTACCACCCCAACCCAAACGATCGCAGTCGCAAAAACCCTCGACTTGCGAACTCCGGCAAAAGCAAACATTTCGCACTCGTTTTTGTCGAGTTGCCACACTTTCTCGAGCCGTGTTGGGGGAGGCAACTAACAGTCGACGTCCAGCGACGGTTCAAAAGTCGCCGCAAAAAGACCGACAGCTCTTGGGGCGGGACGAAGAAGAGACGACGACGACAACAGCAAAAACAACAACAATGTTAACGACGACGACAACGATAGCAATGGAAGGATTTCACCCCACTTCGATTGCGAATATTCATTTGAATATTTTAATTGTCTGGAGTCTAGACTTCGGGACCTCAACCAAAACCCATCCCAACCCCGCTCCAATTCAACTAAACTCGATGTTTATGCAAATTTCAGGCTCAAATTTATGAACTGAACGGCGCCGTCTACTAATTGTCGGCATTGCCACCTGTGATTAATGATCTGCCCATCGACTTTGAGTCCGCCATGAACCATATCCACAAAGTCCAACACTTCCTCCGATTGCTTTCGATTGGTCCCTTCATCTTCGGTCCCTTTCCATCTCTCGTCTGTTTGACATCGTCGACATCTTCGACAGCTCGTAATACGTTTCACGCAGCTCGTAAACCAATCAATACTCGAGGGTGCGTTGGCGGAGTTGGGGATGCAAATGTCAGAACCATGGGAACCGAGATGATACTCCTTCTGTTCTTAGTTTTTATTGTCGTTGTTCATGTGTTGTTTCTTTCATACTCCATTCGTAATAGTTGGAGTCCTTGTGACTTCCACTTTTTCTTCCCATTGCTCCCTCGGTAGTTTATGGTGTTGACAAATTAAATTAATTTCAGATTTTTTCCTTCATCCTTCTCCCTTGACATTTGACGATGAGTCGTTGTCGTCTTCTCTTTCTCTCGTCCTCGTCCATTATTTGTCGTTGATTGGATCACGATCCATCGCTCAGACTTCGGGCTTTGGATTCATTTGAGCCGTCATTGCAAATGACTTTATCTGCGGGTTTTGAAATGAACTCCAGCGACGCAAATTTGAATACCACGGGGATGGACAGACAAACTGAAGGACAGACAGGTGCTTCAACTTCTCCTCCTTCTTTCTGGCCGTGGCAAATTGTCAACGGTTTTTGTTGGCCGGCTCTGGCCGTCGGCGACTCCTGGGGCAACAACTTGTAGCAGCAGCCGCTTGTTGTCGGCGCTTTAAAAACAACACCGGCGATGGATTCGTTCGAGTGTCTGTCGGCCGTCAGCCGTCGGGCATTCGGTCGGTTCTTCTGTTTCAACCTTTTGTTTGTCGGTTGTCCATCCGTCCGTCCGTCTGTCTGTCCGTCCGGTGTTCATCTGTGTGTCCACGCAGCATGTTGTCTTTGACAGCCCAACGTCTCTCTCTCGTTCTCTGTCTGTCTCTCTGGTTGTCTTTGTGCCAGCGTCGTCGACGGGGATCCGCTTACAGGGTGTTAGGTACTTAGGACCTCGAACAGGAGCCACACGTCAACTCGCACAGATGCGAACTCGCGATAAGATTCAATTTCAGCTACTGCTATTTCGGTTAGTCCTGTTGCATCTCTTTTGGTTGTTCCTTCTCTCCCATTGCCGTTGACCTGTGCCGTCGATGCACCTTGTTGTCCTCATCCCTTTCCAACTCTGGTGGCCAAATCTACCTTGGCCCTATCACTGCAATGTGTTTCGCTTAATTAAGTCGAATTAAGCCTGGAGCAGACCCTCCAACGAGCTGTCGTCTCACCTCATTTCCCTCACCACACCTCAGCCTCAGCCCAACTCACGAGTGCTCGTTATTTTTTATTATCAACATGGAATGTTTATCACTGCGTTCCACAGCACGTTGACAATTGGGTCTCTCTCTCTGCCTGAGCTGAGGCCACGGTGTGTATTTAAAATAGGTTCGATCGCACACGCAGCCATCTGATCGCACATCAGATCGGAACGGATCAGATCGGAAGGGAAAGGGAATGGGAAGGGACGGCTCAAGCTGGGGTCGGGGTCGACTCAACTTGGGTTTGGGGTAACAAAAAAAAAAAAAGAACACAAGCGTTTAGGATAAGCAGCGGTAATGAGACAATAAAAATGTGGCTGCTGCAGCTTGATATGACAGTCGTTTTGTTTGTCAGACAATTGCAGGCGGCCATTTTTATCGTCTCTTTTTTTATTGTTGTATTGTCTCTTGGTAGTAGTTGTGGTGGTGGTGATAGTGTTGTCTCTTGAACCCCTCGAGTGGTGGTTGTCTTTGCCTTATTGAAGCGACTTCAACTTTTAATACTTGAGCTCAAATGGAAAACTCAATGGAAAATTTAATTATTTACTTTTTATTTAAATTATTTGCTTTTAATTAAAATTATTAACTCATACCTAAAATTATTTGCTCTTAATTAAAACCATTTACACTTAAAATCATTTATATATAAACTCATACTTAAAATTATATGCTCTTAATTAAAATCATTTACACTGAATTCAAAATATTTACATTTCATTAATATGATTTACCTCAATTAAATTTATTTCCTCTTAATTAAAGTCATTTTCTCTTAATTAAACATATGTTCTTTTAATTAACATGATTTGCTCTTAATTAAATTAAATTCCTAAAAGTCATAAAAGGGTTTTCCATTCACAAATATTTCGCTATCTCACGACAACCTCGAGCCACTCGCACATTCCATATCCCAAGCAGGCTGTGCAACTATTTATTCCAGCAAATGCTAGATTGCGTCAAACAGATAGAGGCGTGTTGTCTGAACATTAGCCAGAGCTTGGTTTTTAATTAATTAAAAATGAGCTGTGAAAATTTCAATTTCAAATTCCTTATTTACACATTGCAACAACAACAACAGTAACAGCAACAACTAGAGCTCTTCACGCCTCTCCTTCACCCACTTTATCATTATCTACCTTTGGCCACATTCGTCTTCTCGTCTTTGAACGTCTCTTGTCTGGTCTCAAGCATGCGTTAAGCTATTTTCTCTTCATCATGTTTTCCAACCCCCCGTTTATCCTCCTCCTCCTCCACCACCGTTGGAGATAATTTGTTTTCCCCGCGCAAACGCGGACCCATCGGCCCCCGGCTGCAATTATAAAAATTAGTTTCCATTCAAACAATTTAATTCGCGATATTGCATTTGTCTACCACAACCACTAAAAGAGTGAATGTGTATGAAGTGCATGTTGCACGTGTGACTGCACATTGATGTAGTATGTGTGTGTTTGTGGAACCAGTTTCGAAGGTGTGGCCGACGCCACCCACCCATCAGTGAGAGAGGCAGGCACCACCAACACGCAATAATAATTCTTCGTTCGCTGTTTTCTCTCTGCAAACGTTGGCACTTTGCAAAAATTATTTGTCTACGGCTTATTTGTTTTAGCAGGCTGTCGACTGTTGTTGTTGTTAATCATAGTGTTATTGTTGTGTTGACTGTTGACGTCGCTGACTTCTGTCTGGCCTCCCGACAGGCAGCCACAACTCTTGCATGCATTTTAACACCATTTCACGCGAAGGTTTTACTCAAACCAAAATGGTGTATAACAAAATAAAATAAAGAATAAAAGAAAAAAATTTAAAAAAATATAAAAATAAAAATAAAGAAAGAATATAGAGAATGAAAACCAAAAGAATAAAAGTAAATAAAAGAGGAGAAAAAAATGGAAAAAGCAGAGAACGCAAGCCTTTCCGATAGCATGTCTGACGTTAGCTAATAATATTTGCAACTTGCACGCCATCCCCCGGGACAATCCCTCCCAACAACAAAAATAACAACAACGTCAATAACACCAGAAACAACAACAATTAAGGTCCGGTCACACCATCACCTTCCATGGCCCAAGTCTTTGCCGAATGATTAATGCCGAAGAATAATAATTTATTTGCTTTAAATTTGCATTGGACGTCAGCATTGTAAGGCGAGGCAAGGTTGCAGCTGCAGCAGTAACAATAACAACAACAACAAGAGTAAGACAACAATCACCACGAAGGGGGCGTGTCGAGTCATTTGTAGACAATTTAGCCATTTAGCTAATTTGAGTGCGAACGCCAAGTGTGAATTTGCCATTGCTATTTTTGCTATCCTCACTCTCTCGCGCAATGACAAAAGTCACAATTCTTCGGGGTAAAAATCACACCTTCCACAAGTGACAACAACAGCATTCCCATCGCAACCCAATGTTAATTCGTTCTAATGGCCTTTGTCGGCATCGCCAACACCTCGATTAACATGTTGTTGCTGCTGCTGCCGTTTCCGTTGCTGCTCCATTGCTAAGATTAGCGATTGAGACTAATTATCACAGGTTGATGACAGTTTTCCACAGCCACATGTCGCCACTGTGAGGAAATTCACAAGTGGATTGTATTGTTTACTTGTGATACACAAGTAAATAATTCTTCCTTTGTTTTTGTTCTTGTTATCGTCATCTTCTGTTTGTCATCCGGCCAACGCAATTGTCACAAACTAGTTCCGAAATTAGCATTTTCGCACACAACTTTCGCACACACAACATCTCGTCATAATCACATTTCGCAAGATAAAAACATGCACTTGATAGCTTGTACAACGAGCTCCAACTGATAAGGCGAGAACCAGAATCAGCAGCTTCTTTCGTCCTGCTTCTTCTTTCCCACTTCCACGTCCATCGTTCGCTGCTGCTGTCCCTCATTCCTGTCTAGGCGTTGTGCGTGCTACCATTTTTCTGTGGTAATTTCGCTGCTGTCGCTGCTGCTGCTGCTGTCGCATTTTTCGCTATAAAAATTACGAGTTTAACACGCAACGAATTAATTTTCATCAGTAGTTTGTCTCTCGTCCCGCTCTGGGCTTCTGGAGGAGAAGTCGAAGAAGATATGGTCAAGTATTTAGCCTCACTTTGTACTGTGGCAGCCAACGAAATGAAAACCCATTAAAATGCATGAAAACGGCAATTGCAACAAAAGCAAGAGGAACAACAAGAAGAATACTAACAACAAGAACAACAACGACACCAACAACAAGAGTATCATACGACTTCTATTGCCACCACAACATGAGATTAACGCTAATCCACTTACCATCCACAAACACACCAAACCATTCACACACACATATAGTTCTCTTTATGACCATATGTGTATCGGGTGCTCACACGCACACATGGGCAAATGCCATACGCATCGGATCGTAGGCAAGTCGACGCAAGAGCGTGTAAAAACGTTTACGTCTGACAGCACGTAGGATGCGCCAAACCTCCGATTTCCCCCACTCTGTCTCGGGCTCCAAGGAGTTGGTTGAGGTGTCTGTCTGTCCAGCTGGGTGTCTGTCCATCCCGCTGGGTGTCTGTCCATTTAGCTGTCCGTCCGCCTGTGTATGTCTGTCCAGCTGTATGTCCCTCGGTTGTCGTGGCTGTGCCTCGAGTCGCTGTCCAAATGCGTAAACACGTTATCGCTGTGGCGTAGCCATTGGCGATTAAAAATGCACTTCATTGCAAGTGGAATGCCTGCCTCCTTGGTGCCCTCGTCTCCCCCCATCTTCCGCCCTCCCCCCTTTGGCCCTGCCACAGTTGGAACAATAACAAAAACACGACGACAACAACATGCAATCCACGTTTCAACCGCCATACATAGGCCAACTTCAACCAGCCACTCGACCAACTATGGGCCAACCATGGAAGAGTGCAAAAAAAAGTAATGAGAGAGAGTGGGATAGGAAAAGAGAGAGAGTGGGATAGGAAAAGAGAGAGAGTGGGATATAGAAGTGAATTCCTTCACTTTGGCATTTCATATTTCTTCTCATTGTTACGACCAATTACGTCGGCTAATTAATGTTCCTCTGGGGTGAGATTAATAACCAGACATACCTTAGATCCTTTTGCCTTTGGCAAAAGCAACTTCATGCAATCCATACGAAAGTAGGTCGGTAGAAGAATTCAAATTTTCATCGAAGTCACTCTTACTCTCCTGCTCTATCGTTCTTGCTCTCTCTCGCTCGCTCTCTCTGTTTCTGATAAAGCGATAAATCACGGTTGACGACTTACAGTGATCTGCTTTAATTATTGTAAAATTTATTGGACTTCGGAAAAACGAGAAACTTGCATTCCACATCAGGTTTCTTCTAGGTTTCTATTGTTTTGTCCGATGGACATAATTCTAAGACAACAACAGCGCTAACAACAGCAACCACAACAGCAAGGTTACAACAAGAGGATTTGTGATCGCTGGAAAGAGTTTGGTTTCAAAGCTTTTGTTATTCAAAATCGAAACGACAAATTTCTTGCCACATAAATTTACAAATGAATTAATTTTTGTCTGTAAATTTGTTTTTATTTTTATTTTTCTTGTATTGTTTTGTGGTCGACAACAAATCTATGCTAATTCTCGGCTCTTACATGAGTGCTGCACGCCAGCGAATGATTTCTACGATCCATTCGAACCGATCCGATCCGACCGATCAAGCGATCGATCGAACGATCGATGGATCGAGAAACCGTAAAAGCAAATACTTGTTGGTCTTTCAAAAGAAACACAATTAATTAGCTGAAAGTGGACGCTTAGACAGACAGACGGATGGACGGACGGACGGATAGATAGCCGTTGACATGGCGAGACATATTAGTAGATTTATGGACAGTTCCATGCGGCCGACATGCGATCTGTCCACCTCGATGGTAGGACGACAAATTCCCATTATTAATGTTATTAATGAGAGTTCAGAATGGGTTGCGAAAGCGGTGCAGGATTTCGTTGAATTGCGGTAATTCAACTGGACGAAAACCAGACCGAGCCAAGCCAGCCTAAGCTTTCATCATCGCCATCGTTTTTGTCGTCATTATTGACGCTCATCATCATCATCATCATAGGCACCAAAAGCGATGACAACCGACAACAGGAGAAGACAACGGCAGCCAATGACGACGAAGAGATAATTTTATTGCAAAATTAATTGCTTATTTGTGGCTAATTGCTGGTATTGGTTACTCTCTCCCCCCAGCACACACAGAGATACGCCCGGCTGTGTAAACGGCACGTTATGCCTTAAGATTTCACTGTTGTTGTTGTTGCTGCTCTCCCATCTAGTTTCGTCTCATGAACATCCACCAATACATTCCGCAGCCGTCAATTGTGACATTTTGCCTATATTTGTCGACGGATTTCAATTAATTTGTGTTCCCCGGAGTATTGTTTGCACCGCATTGCCAACGATTGCGAAACCCTCCAACAACTTATCGTTTGTTACTCGCCTATGGAACGTTAGTCTATCCAATCAATCGATCTATCTATCGATCGCTCGGTTGGTTGTTTGGTTAGTTGTCCGATTCCAAACATAAATTGTTGCAATTAGTTTTTAATTTAAGTAGCGATCAGTTGTTGCTAGATGTTTTTGTTGCTGCTGGTGGTGATATAGTTGCTGATGTTGCAAGCGACAATTTTGTGCCTTTGGCGTCCAAGTTGGTGTCCATAAGAATCGTTTTACCTGCAACGATTTCATAACGTTCGCGCCTTATGGCCATAAGGACGGAGGCTAGAAGCTATTTTAATTAGAGCCAAATTTGTCGACCATGGGTTGAGCCAGACACACATATATACACACACACACTCATATTCCAGTCGTGCCACTTGTCCCGCTGCTGCCGGTTGTTGTACAATAAAATGACGATTAATTATTGGCAAATTTGGCAAACAGTAACAGCCAGTGTTTAACGATTGACTATAAATACGTTCGCTCGCATGCCTTGGGAGCGACTGGGTGGTCGCAGCAGGGCGGGGTCTGAGGGGTGTCCGGGGGGCGGGTGTCGACGTCGCCGTACCCCGGAGACAGTTTACGAGACGCTGATGGATCGCGTCGACGGAGTTGTTCATGGGACGCCGCGTGTTAATTTATAACTCCCTTATCGCGCAGGTGATTTAATTCAGTTCAGATAGCAGAGAGTCAAGCGCGAGCATTAAATTAACATACTAAACGTTCGCTGTTTCGTCTCAACAACTTTTTTGTCGCTCTCCTATGTTTCACTCGATCTAATATCGATGGAGAAAAAACGAACGAAAGAAAACAACAAAAAACTGGAGCCACATGCAAATAGTAAACAAAGTTGTCACAATCAAAAGCTATAAAAATCAATTGGTTAACAAACTCTGATCCCATAAAAAAAACCTAAACAAAAATAATAAATAGATATAAAAACAACAACAATAACAACTGTTAGTTAGACAACTCCTCAACATGCTAACGTTTTGTTATTGTTTTATCTATATAGTTGCTATTGTATTATCTAAATAGTTGTCATTGTTTTTTCCACTTCTCTGCTTCGTTCGTTCTCTCTTTCCGAAAATCTGGGTTTTGTCTTCCTATGTTTTGATCGCAGTTTATTAGCATTTTTGGACTATGAAACTTCCTTCGGTTACGTTTCCACCGTGTGTCTATGTGTGCGTGTGTGTTACATTCCTCGAACTCCCCGATGGCTGGCTAATTAAATTAATTTAAATTCCTCAAATAAATAAATGACAATTTATGCCGGTCCCCAGATTGAGGTGGGCTCGCGAGGTGGACACAATGATGACGACGACGAGTTTCTCCTGTTGCTTAACGTGATAATTTCTAAACGCTTCTGTTTGCTGGAAGCCCACCGCTTCTTCTCCTTCTTCCATGTGGCGAACGATCGATCGATCGTTTGATCGTTGGAGCCAGATAAGAAAGCGCGGATCAATAAAATTTTATTATAAACTTAATTAGCCAAAGACGAAGGAGATGAGGCTGGCGATCCACTGATAAACGATTTAGGATTTTATTTTGTTCATTATTTTTATTTTCATTCCTTCTTTTACATTGTTTTAATGGCAATATTCACTGATTGGTTCGATTTCTTTATTTACTTTTTCTATTCCTCGTGCTTTGTTGTGTGTAATTTGTGTGGGAGAGAGTTTTTTTTGTCTTCCACAAATCGCATTCCGATCTTATAGTGATTTTTTCTACTTCTACTCTTCAAGTTTGAATTCCCGACGGAGTTCGCTTCACACGACACAAGAATCTTGTGATAATAAAAATCGCATATTCTAAAAATCTTCAATATTTCTCATCGGAGAAATTCAATATCTTTCGTTGACTTTAATATTTCTCTCTTGCCTGACATTTCTCCCCTGGTTTATACATCTCCGCTTGGTTTTTATTTCTTCTCCCGGCTACCTATGGCCGATTGAGAGCTCACATTCGTTGGCAAACAAACTTGGTATTTTATTGTTTCGCTCCGATCAAAACCAGTTGTCGCTCGGGGCTCGTGCAACACTTCTCCTCTGTTGCTGCTGCGACGTCATCTGAGCAACGTTTAGGGTTCGAGGGTTTTGTCTTTATTGAAATTAATTGTGTATAACGTTAACGTGAACGTAACTCTGACATGTCACACTAATTATCGAACGATGCCCAAAGAGATCGAAGAGGCAGAGGAGATCACGATCATGATGTTGATAACGTTGATCACGATGATAATGATGATAACGATGCTGCTGCTGACGACGTGGTGTCTGGAGTTTGGAACGCAATTAAGCCACGTTCACATCTTCTGTTTAGTTCTCTTCTGCCTTCTCGACAATTAAAATGCATACAAATAAATTTCGAATGTGGAAGCAGTTGCAGTTCCGAGAATTACTTCAATTTCACGGCATATGTTTCCACGGTCTTGTGTGTTGTTGTTATTATTGTTCTGCTTTTGTTATTGTTGTTGGCGTCTCTCTTGTAAGCATATGACATAATGTGTGAGAAACTGTATTAAAATCGAATTTCGAAAATAAGATCCACACAACTGCGTGGCTCAATTAAAAAACAAAAAATATACAAAAAAAAAAATACAAAAATATACCAAAAAATATACACAAAACATACAAAAAATATATAAAAAAAAACATCACAAAACATATATATATAAAAAAACATCACAAAAAATATACAAAAATTACAAGAATGCGAGGGAGGAGAAGGAGGAGGGAGAAAATCGTGCCATCCTCGCTCGCCCCACTCAATTCCACGTCTCATTAAAATTAAATTCCCAAAATAATTGCTCTTTTGTAAATTGGGCGCAGTTTCGTCCATTGTTTCGTTCGCCTCATTTTATGCAGATTTTGTTGTTTTTGTCGAATTCATCCGTTTTCGTCTCCCATGCTCGTTCGGCATCATTCGCAATTTGTGAAATGGTGCAAAAAATTAAACAAACCTTCCGTTTCTTCTGCTCCCTTCATCCCCAGTCCTTTGGCATGCTTTTTTCCAACTGATTTATTTGCTCTTCCTGATTTGATCCCCATCCATCTCCCATCCCTCTCTTACACTATCTTGTTGTCTCTTGTCGTTGTCATGTGTGCGATCGTGTCGTGAGTGAACAAAGGAGGAGATCCTGCGAGTACAAACCACCCAATAAATTAAGCGATCTTTGTCTGACCCCATTTAATAGCAACATTTAAAATACCATCCATCCTCGCATAGCTCTGCGGTTTGCCCCCGGGTTCCCCGCCATTGTAGACAAGCCGACGGCGACTTCATTAGCATGTGCTACTGTTGCTACTGCTTCCTTCCAGCGTTTAAGGACCATGCCATTCCATTCCAAACCCTACTCTACTCCACACTCCACTCCGACATACCTCGGCGACATGATGCACGGCAATCAATGTCGCTGCTCGCTTGATCTCGGCCGCGCTGACATTAAAATGTTTTGGAAATTTCACTTGCTTTTTCAACAGCAGCAATAGCAACCAGCAGCAACAAATGGCAGCATTTCCAACATTCACCAAGGTCCACTGGCCGCAGCCAACGCCAATCGTCGTTGTTGTTGTTCTTGTTGCATTTTATTGCTACATTTGCGCAAACATCTGCGACGATTGCGGCTGAGAAAAATCGGCGAAATCTGTGAAAATCTGCCGGTTGTGGCAGCAGTTGTCGTCGTCGTCGTCGTTGCTGTTGTTGGTTCATTAAATGTTGCTGTTGTTCAGCAGCTGATCGCCGTTGATGTTGATGGTGACGATGGCGCTGTCTGCAGCTGACAGACAGACGTCTCCTTGTCTCACGTTTTCTTTCTTCCAATCTCTCGACCTATCTCACTCTCTCTTTCTGTTCCTCCTTCGGTCTATCTCGGTCTTCGGTGAATCGCTTCGGTGTGTCTGACAAATAGTTTGGACAGCGAATTTATTGGCCACTTAGATAATTGCCAACGGGATTTTGCAGCCGTGTTGTCATCGCTTCATCGCTGCAACAAAGAAACGAAACCAACGCCATTTGTTGAGCGCCGAAAATTATGCACTTGCGTGTGGAATGGAATGTCTTTGATTCGTTGACCTCGTCCCCGACCCGTTTCCTCTCCCATTTCCTTCACCCCTCGTCCATCGGATCATTTAATTGATAATCAATTGTATGCAAATTGCGAATCGCATACAAATTAGATAGAATGAAATGTTGATTTCATTCAATTTTCACCGATTTCGTCGAAGGCGATTATTTTTAGTTGGATGCGTTGACGGAGCTCATTTGTCGTCTGTTTATTTCAATTTTAGATTCTAGACGAGTCGAGTCAAGTCGCGAGAATTCAAAGTATTTTCAATCAGCACAGGTTGAGTTTCTCGCTAATTGCGATCAGTTCAATCGACCGATCGTTTAGTGGATTGTTCGATTCATCTTTCGTTCCAGCATCCACAATATTATTTAACGTCTCCATCGTTGTTTAAACTCGATTTGTTTCCCCGTCATAGTTGTTGTTGTCATTGCTGTTACACTCACAGTTGTTGTCATTGCTGTTACACTCACTGTTGTTGTCTTCTATTTACATTTTCATTTAACACTTTCCACATCATTTGGTTCGGCAAATCAAGCATGACGTAGCCGCAAACTCATCCCAATTGAACTCATTAAAGACGAGCTATTAATGATGTTCCCAACAACACTCACACACACATATACACATCGATATATACAATCTCCCCCTCTTTGTCCCTCATCGTTCAATGTCTGACGACAGCTATGAAAATATTCTCCCCTCCTCTTCCTCATACCGAAGTGTAACATTTGAACTAGGTTCGTCTACTGTTTGATCGTCGGCTTGTATCATGTTGTTCTTTTGTGGGTTTTCCACAAAATTCTCATTCGTCGTTAGGCCACCATCAGACCAACCAACCGTATGTCTGTCTGTCTGTCTCTCCATCTATCTATCCGACCCTCGCGCTCGCGGAAGATTTATGTTGCATTTCATCCTCAGTCACCCCTCACCACGAAAACGTGCCAGCTTCTCCGATATTTATGCATTTTTAAAAGCGGGAAAATGTAGAAAATGGAAAATGAAAAACACAAGAAAAATATTATTAACACTCAATTTAGTACGAGGCGCAATGCAGTGAGGATGAGGAGTGAATGAATAGGGGATGGTGGGCGAGGGCGGAGGAGGAAGACGAGGAGTAGAAATTCCAAGGGAGTGGTGGAGTGACGAAAGTGTCAGCCGAGCTAATGAAGTCATTAGTTGGGCGTTAAGCAGTGGCTTAAATGAGGGAAGAACTGCTGTGTGTGGAAAATTTATGATCGGAGCAAGTGACAGGCGACGTGGGGAGGACGGCGGGTGTCAGACATGAGGATGGTGCAACAACAACCAGAAAAAGACATATGTACGAGGGCGGTTTCGATTTCTGAAACTCTTCCGAAAAGATTCAATTTTTTAAAATAAATTATAATATTTTGAATTGAAATATTTTGAGACAATAACTAATGATTTCTTTCCTTATTCTTCCAGACAATAACGAGCCGCCACGCATCAAGTGCAACCTGCGCAAACACAAGCCCAACCGGAAGCCGCGCACGCCCTTCACCACCCAGCAGCTGTTGTCGCTGGAGAAGAAGTTCCGTGAGAAACAATACCTGAGCATCGCCGAGCGTGCCGAGTTCTCGTCGTCGCTGCGCCTGACCGAGACCCAGGTGAAGATCTGGTTCCAGAATCGCCGCGCGAAGGCGAAACGTTTGCAGGAAGCGGAAATCGAGAAGATCAAAATGGCCGCTCTGGGACGTGGTGCTCCTGGCGCACAGTGGGCCATGGCCGGCTATTTCCACCCCAGTCTGATGCATTTGGGCTAAGCGAAGCAAGTTCGAGTCAAGATATTTCAACACCTGCCCTACAATAAAAACAAGAAGAACATCGTTTATCGTGCTGCGGAATCCGCGATCGAGCCCTGGATCCTGTGATGTTTCGACATTTCATCATGTGTTTCATAGTTGTAAATAGTTATTTATTAGTGATGAAAAAGAGAGAGAGAGAAATAAAACACTTGTGAGACAGAGAAAGAGTCTGCAGCTTGCAATCCGAGAATCAATTGTGTAATTAATGAGAGAAAAACAAATAGTATTATATACGAATAGAAGAGAGAAATGTTTCATAAATTGACTGTATAAAAAAATTGCTTTAACAATAAGAAATACACAGATATTGTAAATAAGTTTTAAGCTGAAGAATATTAAGGGATTGTTACAGATTTTAGAAAGAAAGTCAATAAAACCAGAGCTAGGAGGAAGGATCAACCTTGGGCCTTCCCAAATTTGGTTTAAATTACACATGTATACATTCAAAATTAGAAATCATTTATGAAAATATTTGATAGAGAAAATCTTAACAAAATCTGGCATTTTTTTAAATAGTTTCCCGCATCATGTAAAGCTTTTTGTAAATAGTTTCCAATACAACTAAATTTAATTTCCCATAAAAAAAAAAAAATAAAACGAAAAAAACTAATTTCTGTTAAGTATATAGTTATATTATATACTAGTTCAGTGATAGATATTTGTCAAGAAATATATGAATATCATGAAGGAAATGCTAAAGAGAAACCCCATAATAATTAATCTTGTGTATTACTAATTTGTATTAGTGTAAGTGACAAGAAAATATCAATAATTATAAATAAACTATTTAATACAATTGCATATAAAATAATTATAACGTAATTATATTGTAAACTATACTTAAGTTATTATTATATATGAATATGATAATATTGAAAACAAAGATTATATATAAAGCGTAAAAATATCAAAAAAGAAAATATTGCAAAAAAACAAAAACAAATGAAACAAAAAAACACATAAAATAAAATAATTTTTAATGAAAATTTAAATCAAATGAATTCTGCTTTCTATTGATTGGAACATTGAGGGATTTGAATAATGAGAGATTTACAAAGAACAACCAACTATTTGTATATTAATATAATGAATATACAATATGAACTGAATTACTGTCTGTAATATATTTATTTAGTTCCAATAAATATTGAACACTTAAATGCATAGAAGGTGGGAAAGGTTGATACCAAATATTTACGATATTCACATTCCACTTTTGTTAATAATTGAGCCCACAACCTTAGTATGGAACCGTTTACTTATACGGATTATTCCCACACAATCGACGCCACTTTAGCATGCATACAAGAGAACTATATGGCGGGAATCCTGAATTAAATTTCACGGTAAATTGCTGGTGAAACTTATTCATGAATTCAATTAAAACAATTTTTCAAATGCTGATGATTGAATGGGATGACACGGTATGGGTCGAACAACCGTGGACTTGATTTAATTGAAGAACATATCATTCTGCGGCAAGAACAATTTATTATGATCGCACAATAATAAATAATGCATACGATGTGAAGACCATGGACATATTTTCGAGACCATCATCGTCATCAACAACAGTGGACATGGTTAAGCGCCCCAAACACAGAAAGAGAGACAGAGACAGAACTGAAATGACTCTGATCGAGATGATCTTCGTCGTACTGAATCCATGATCTTGTGCTTTCGTAGTTTGTCATTGAATTGAGGTAACCGCTACAACAACAATGACTGCAGGAAAAATAATAACTAGCCAATACAACAACAAAGCATTGATGTCTCAATCAAACGGAGTCAGAAAGAAGCCCAGGTCTGTCTGAGAACCATGAACAATTGTATAATAAATTGACGGACATCGCGAACATGTTGTCGTTAAAGATGCAACAGCAGCAGCAACAGATGAGGAGCTCTCATGGTTCATCCATGGATTTCATATTAAATTATGCAGAGAAACGCAATTGGAATCGAGTATTTTTCTTCTTCGTCGTTTACTCAATGCAATTATTGCTTGGAAAATGCCGGAGGAAAAATTCAAAATCCGTTTCATGAATTATTCGGTTATCATTAACGCTCACCATGATCTTCAAAATCGTGATAATCGCGTGATTTTTTCGTCTCATTTGGTAGGAAAATTGGCACAATTATAGCCATTCTGTCTTTCTGTCTGTCTATCTGAAATAAATACTCAATTATTGCTATGTACATGTGCAGATATATTTCGATTAATGCTCGCTTGTGACATTGGATCGAAGTAAACAAATTGCCTTTTTTGCATAGAGAATAATCTTGAAATTATTTCACCATATCTGTTTTGGTGTCGATCCATAAAATCTACAGTGGGTATTACAATTTTTCCCACTGTTCTTCGCATCGAACCATCTGGATTTCTGAGAACTTCCATCATAAGCTAGAGCAAAGGATCCCATTTAATTAATATTTATATTATAAAATTTATAATTTGCATCATTGTGATCACAGCACTAAGGAGTCAATTGTCTTGACCTCCCCGCCAATGGGCACCACCTAACAAATCATTGTGCAACAATGTTGTCGTGATGAGCTGAATCTGAATCTTATCAAGAAGCAATTATAATTTAATGAACATTTTTATATGTTGCTGGTACATATACATAAACATCGACTGGCGCCTCATAAATAGCTCCAGACGATGGCGTTCTTTAAACAAATTACATATGAGTACCAAATAAAGAAAACATAATATGAATTAACAATGATATGAAATGCGAATATAATTGAATAGGAAATTAAAATGTAGCAAAACAAGAAGCTCTTTGTATATGTGCGTTTGCTTTAAAATGTATTAATTTTGTTGTATTTAAAATTCTACCTCGATGACATCGAGGGACGAGTTCAATAACGTTTTCTGTCGATCGAGAATTCGCTTTCGCTTTATATGTACAGTCAGTTCCAACGACGACTGTCTATTCGTCAGTGTGTCCGCTGATATGTCCGTCAAATCGTAGCCTCGTTATCAGTGGAAATTAAAACTCAATTAATTAAATTACAAATGGCAAGGGTACTAATCGTAGAACCTCTCGAGGACTTTTTACTGAGAACCGATTAAATTATTTATTTATTTGATTCATTGTTTTTGCCTTTTAATTATTCATATGAATTTCCGTTCGTTGTTGTTACCGATATTGTAATAAATTATTTCAACGCCGATGATAAGCAAAGTGTTGGTCATTGCAAAATACCGATTACAAAAATATTTATTAGCTTCCAGAAGTTTATTAGGTTAAAGCAAACAAACAAGTTCTGATTATTCTTCGAGTAGTTGTAGTTTTTGTTATTGCCATAGTCAATAAATTCGATCAGAAGAGTTCAGACTTCAGAGTCACAATCCGTCTTCCGTAAACAAGACAGCAATTGAATAAGTTTTATTTGTAATATTTATTAATGGACCTTCGTTCGTAAAAAGAGGTATTTCCCAAGTAGGCTGAGGTTGGGTGCAAAGATCAGGAAGAAGTATGATTCAATAAAATTTTTTAATGGATCCTAATAATATTTTTTTCAGAAACAAATTTTGAAATATTTCTTTATGATTATTATAAACAATTTTTTTATATATTTAAAAAATATTTTTTTATTTTGATTATTCAAATATATAAAATTTATTGACTTTCTTATAATTTGAAGCCCCTGTATATGCCATTAAGACCTTTAATCGATGCCCTCGGCCGCTGTTCAATCGCTTCGCTGGCGCCTAAACCCCATCGACAATATTCCAAATGAACTTTTTAATTATCAGCTAATTATTCAATCATTAAAGATTCCCGCTGATTCGTAAGCGGCGACAAGCCGATGATGTGTCTGACGCTGATGACGGTGTGTCGATGACCAAATCCAGATCCAGAGCCAGAGACCAAAGAAAATCGAATCCAATTAATTTGTCCCCCCGCCCCTCCACGCCCATTGTAAAATGTCGCATTGATTGCGTGGACAATTAATAAAACATACAAAATTATTGAAATCTTCGAGACCACGAATAGACCCCGAGCACATTAATTAGATCAAATAAATTGAGGTAAGGAAGAGCCGCAGGTGGTATGACAACGGCCTATCGACTCCTATTGGGCCCAAAGGAATCTGTGGGCAACAATTCCGTCGCTCTCAGACTTGTGATCCAAGAAGCCGTCCGAAACTCGATGTGAACCGAAAGAAGAACAACGAAATCGAGTCTTATGCCACAAAATACAAAGGGGGAGATTGAAAGAGAGTAAAAGAGGTTGAAAGAGAGCAAAAGAGAGTGAGAGAGATGGGGAACCACAAGCTGAAACGCCTCCCTGTGGCGTGGTTAGGAAGCAATTATGCGATATTTCCGCTTAATGGACCAAGGCGCCGCTTGCGTGCAACGTCGAGATTTGTTTTCTTCATTTGGCGTGGCCGACTTCGTTTCACGAACCCCAGCCCAGTCCCGGACCCCAGCTTCGTCCCGCACCACAGTCCCTTGCCCAAAATCCCGTCGTCCCCCAGTGGTCAGCGCATCAATGCGGCTGGCCCAACAACGCCTAATCAAATATAGAGTCCGTCCGTTTATCCGGCCGTCTGTCCGTCCATTCCATGGTTCGTCCATCGGTTGATTCGTCTGTCCATCCATTGGTTCGTCCATCCAACGATGGTCGGCCGGTTGGACGGTCGAATGTTGCGCTGCGGGTCGCCTTCGCCCCCGGCTGTGAGGCCGGCGTTGTTCACTTTGCGCCGCACGGCGAGACGTCGAGCGCGGCGTTGTGTAAACACAGCCACTTGGCAGGAGGGAGGAATGGAGAGAGATGGGGCATCAAAGAGTGGGGCTGGAGAGGGATGGGGCTGAAGTCAGCGGAGATCGAATTCAATTATTCAATTTCGTGGCTTAATGAGCGACTGATTGGAGTCGGTGAGGGAAGCGAAAGAACGGTGTGAAGCTAGTTTGGTTAGAGAAAGAGTCAGTGAATGAAGAAAGGAAACAATGGAAGTCATTTGTGTGGGGAGAAAGAGAGAGAGAGACATAGAGAGAGAGAGTTAGATGGAGACAGATTTAGACCCGTGTTAAGGAGTTTGAAACAATGGGCTCATTTAGCAATTGTTAACGAGAGGTATCAAAGAAGCACTTACCTCCATCCTCTTCTTCAATCGGGCCCCGCAGTTCGATTGCGTCACCCTGTAAATGGTGTAATAAATCTGTTATTTTAAAGTTTAATTTGCTATTTAATCTGCTATTAAAGTCATTACAGAATCGAAGATGAAGCCGCGAGCCGAAATATTGGTGAAACCTCAAAAATAAATGAAATAAAAAAAATCCAAAGAAAAATAACTCATTAACAAAATGAACAAAACCAGCTAAAAAAACCAACAAAATAAAAAAATCATGCGCACACATCGTGAAATTAATGAAACCCCAGAAATAATTACAACAGAAACAAAAATTTAATTCCATCCCTTCATACTTTGCTCTCTTCCCACGCCATGGCTTTTACCATTTGGATACGTTTATTAATTTTTCCACGAATTTCACGAGGAGGCAACACACGACGCTGTCTGACGGACAGACAGACAGACGTTCGGACAGACAGACAGTGCCAGTAGTTGGAGAAGGAGGCGCATTGGCAACTATTTCACCTTCACAACTCATTAAAATTTCCCCAAATAGGCCAATTATGCCGAAAAAAAGCGATTTCGGGAAATTAAACTGAGGTAGTGGGAAATCCACCCTCTCTATCTTCACCTATTTACTCTGGCAGAGTGTTCTGTCCTTCTCTTTCTGTAGATCTCTCTCCCTCTCTTTCTCTTTTATTCCCTCCTGTGTTTCAATTATGAATTGTGCGAGGGTCTCACGTTAGCAAAAGTGATTTCGTTCGAAATGAAAATTTAATTGACTTGAAAATTCCATGGAAAATTAATCATTTGCATAACGTTCTCGCCGACGACGACGACGTCGACTGATCGTGGAGGCTGCTGTCGGAACCTCGTCTCGTTTCACCTCACCTCACCTTCCTTTCCGCCGTCTCGATCTCATTCACTGCACGGTGTCGGCCACGTCGTCGAGTCTGCCGCGAAGTCGAAGACGAGACGAGGAGATGCAGACGGTGATGATGAAGTGGGCCGGAGCGAGGCGGAGTTCGGGATGTTGTCGTTGTAAACAGTGCCAATTGGTTTAATTTCTAAAAAAAAAAATATTAAAGACTGCGAAAAAGGCGCAAATGGGAGCGAAAAAACTATTTTCATAATTCAGACGAAATATTTTATAATTGCCGACGAAGTCAGATTGCCAGCAGATCCGATCCGTCAGGCCAGGTGGTTGTGGTGGTATTAGACGGGCTCGTTTAATGGGAATCGCAATGAACGATGGACAGACAGACAGAGAGAGAGAGAGAGAGACGGAGAGACGGACAGAAAGACCGACAGAGAAGTTCGAATGTATGAATGGGATGATATGGCAGGGATATGGGATGAAAATGGACGTCGATTCGGTTTCGGTTTTTTATGAATAATGAGGTGAAAACAATATTTTTACTACCTAATTACCTCAATTTATTCTCGGTACTAAAAAATTGTTTTGCATTTAATTATGATTATGACGTTCAACGCTCAAAGGCATTTGTGTGAAAATAAAACGAAAAAAGAGCCACATTTCTGTTCTACGGTAATGGAACGGTAATAAATTTGCACTTAAGGCATTTCCCTATATAGTTTAGTAATAAAATTGTGGTAATGGATTTTCTATTGCGATGGAAAGACACTTGTGAGGCGTTTTATGTGTGTGCAAGTGTGAGTGTGTGTGTGAGTAAGTGTGAGGAAAAATAAGCGAAAGAATGTCAAGGTTTGGAACGGTGAGAAACAAGTGGAAAAGTTACGATCTCTCTATGAGAAAGTTGTATTTTATGGTTTCGAATATCCTTTTTAGCATTTTATAAAAAATGTAAATTAGCATAAAAGAAATTTTTTTCCATTTTAAAGAATTTATCAAAGAAAAACTCTGTCATAAAAGGAATTCTTCTTCATTTCAATGAATTTCGTTAATTTGCGAGAAAATCTCCATTGGAAGAATACCAAAATTTCCATTCTATTCTCAATGGTCTTCTCCAAATTTGCTTTGCCCTTATTTTTCGTCCGGAATCAAAGGAAATAATTGAAGAAAAAAAAAAGCGAAGAATTATCGCATTTCTGATGTACGACGCATTTTCGCACTATTTTCACTTTTCATGCGAACAATTTCAAGGAATCGCGCATATCAAGCGCGTCGGCACGCTCCGTTTCGGGCCACAATTAATTTCGCTGAAATAAAATGCAACCGTGAGCGAAGGGAGGGGGCGTGGGGTGTGTGGGAGAGGGCAGACCTCAATGGGGCTGGTGGCCAGGGGCAAGAGGAGGTGATGGCGAACGTAGGAAGTGCAACAAAATGCCACAAATAAATAAATTAAACAAATACCAGAGGAGACGTAAAACAGAAGGAAGGAACAATAAAATCAACAGCAGCAGCAACTATAACAACAACTACTACAAAAAACAACAACAACAACAACTACTACAAAAACAATAACAACAACAAGAAAAATAATTGCAACAACAATAAACCACATGAGTGAAACAAACGCAAGAACGAATGTATTCGTTGAAAAATGCAATTTTCATTTTTAATTCATACGAAATGCAAGATGGAAATTTGTCTGAAGATTCTTATCGCCCGCATGTTGTTGCCGAGAAGGACGGACGGACAGACAGAAATGAGGAGACGTAAGTTGGTGCCTGAATGATGCACTGAGTGTCTGACTGCGAGAGTGACAATCACGGCGGTGATGACGAAGTTGATGATGTTTTGCTACATCTTCGTTCTTTCGCTTACAAGATAATTCACTTTGCTACAACAACAACTTGAACAGCAAATTACAATTGCATCTATCCAGTCGACGAGATCTCGCTCCAATCCTCTTTCTGTCTCTCTGTCTGTCCATCAATCTGTCTGTCTCTTTTTCTCGGAGGCAATAACTAATTACATTCGCAATTATTTCATGTTTTGGCCAATTTAGTGGGACAAATTTATCTGAGCGGTGTCATCTACTTAGAATTGATGGCAGCACTGGCGCGGTGACTGGCACCACTCGGCCTCCACCGACCCTCGCCCCCCCACGTTGTTGTTGTCGTTTCCCCCTCTCTTATGTGTTGATCTAAAAGCATTTGCGATTCACAATGAGGCTCCTTGTAGTGGATGTCGTTGTTGTTAGTTGTGTGTTGTTGTTATATCATTGTTGTTGTTGTTCTTTAATCGTTGTTGTTGTTTAATCGTTTCTGGTTGTTCGTTTGGTGTGATTGTTGTTTCTGTTACTAAAATAGTCATTACAAAAACCATCAACCACAACAAGAATAAAAATAAAATAAAAACAAAAAATCATGCTCCGCTTGGGCGCGGAATTGGAACAATTAAGATTTCTTAATTTGATTGAGGAACAAAATCCTACGATGGATATACATATATATGGATGTATGTACGATGTTTATGGCTATGACTATGTTATGCTTGGAGCGATCATTAGATTTAATTTTCAATTAAAATAGATGGGAAAAATGTGGTGTAGGAAAAGAGAGAAAACTGAAGGGAAACGATGGAAAACTGAAGGGAAACGATGGAAAACTGAAGGGAAACGATGGAAAATTGAAGAAAAAAGGGAGAAATAGAATACAAAAAACTGTTAATGATGGAATTCTGTGATGATGATTTTAAAGAAGGAATTCTTTAAAATGAAGATGATTTCCCTTCTTCAAATTGAAGAAGATTTTGCTCTGGCAAAAGTTCGTCGTGCAGTTGCTCGTAGTGAATGACTTGTTGTACAAGGAATTTTTGCTCTATTCATCACCCTCATCATCGGTTATCATCTTCTTCCTGCTCATTCCCCCCCTTTGTCGGGCCACATAATGAACAATTCCAGTTTGCAAATTGTATAATTTTATGAACGGGTTTGTGCTCATTCTACTTTTCCTCCACTTGTTTCATCATCCTACAGACTCTCGACCCACTCGTGTCCTCCCACACTCACTGAAAAACAGTTAAATACCCACAAACACACCCACACTCTGAACCGAAAATCAATGAAAATTAATTTTCTTCTGCCTTTTATGCTCTGCCCATGCCCTCGTTTCCTCCACAAATCCCAGCAACCGAACGTCGTCGCCCTCCCGGCCCTCGCCTGATGACCAGCATCCTCTGGCAATCAAGTCCTTTTACACCACCCACACAAGCATTGCTACTGAAATTCACTCACACAGACACGATGTCCTTGTCGATGTAGAGAGCTGAAAATATCCTTCAACGTGCAGAAGAAGCTTTGCCTCCAACCATCCACGCCCACCTTCCACGCCCACTGACCGACACCCACCATCGATGTCGAAAAGGAGAACGAAGACGAGGACGACGAGGCTGCAACCAAGAGAACCATGAAATTTCATTGCAAACACAAAGTGTGTTGTTGGCAACACTGGCACGAGTTTTTCTGCTCCGTTGCTACGTAATTACATAGGAAACTGGTGCAGGGCGGCAACACACACACACATACATACACATCGACATCACTTACACTTACCAACTCACCTCAGTAGCCCCCAGCAACAACAACAAGGATAACAATAACAACAACATGGCCATGCCCCTCATCAGGCAATTTGCGTTTTGTTGCAAGCAGTTCAAGTAGTTTTTAATTGCGCTTGACTGTCCTTGTTGTTGTTATTCCTGTAGTTGTTGTTGTTGTTGTTGTTATTCATGTAGTTGTTGTTACTACTGTAGTTGTTATTGTTTCTGTTCTTATTGTTGTTATTGTTGTAGTATGTGTAATTGTTGTTGTTGCTTCGGCTCTGTTGCACCCAGCGGACGCCATTTTGAACTTTGCCAAGTTGCAGTTAAATTGCCACCAACGACATACATGTGTCTGTGTGGGTGTGTGTGTGTTTGTGTGAGTGTGGGTCGCCCATTATTTATGACTTACAAAAGGATTTTATGTAGTCGTTGTGTGGATGGGGGGGCGGAAAGAAAAGGAAGGGGTTGGTGGATTGGAGAGTTGGAGAAGAAGAAGGTTGGAACAGAAAGAGAGAGAGATATGAAGGGAAGGAGCTTTGTTAGTGGGCGGCCCCGGACGATCCCAGGACGACGTCGTTACGTGCCCAGGACGGCTTTTGTGGTGGCGAAAAATTGAAACGTATTACCCGAGGACGTCTTACCAGGGTTGCCGCCCCGGGGTCGGAGAAGTCGGCTTCACATTGCGACGGAAGGGGGTCGAGAGTTAATATGATGGTAGAATGGGTTTTGGGTTGGCGTTCGTTCGTTCGGACATTGAGTAAAAAACTATAACGAGCAAAATCTAGAAGCCTTTTGTGTCGCCAGGCAATCAGAGTTGCCAACATCTGTGTTAGCGAACAAAATGTGATATAATCGTTGGGTGAAAGGTAAATAGGATTCCAATGAATGGGTTATTTTTATCAGTGTGTTGTGAGAGGTCGTTATAATGTTTCACAAGAGGTTGAAGATCTTCATCTTCATTTTCATCTTCAAATTCTTCATAAAAGAACAAATAATTACCCAAATCTTATGATCATTATTAACATTTTATGTGTCATTATTTAATTTTATGATAATTTAAATGAAAATCTAAAAAATCATCAAATATAATGATCTCACGATCCCATCACATCTTTTCAGGATCAGAAACCTCCTCAACCTCCTACCAGCAATCCTCCCACGATTGAACGAAACCACTTGGTAACTCTGGCAAAAGCAATTCTTCCGCTATCTTCGACATTCGAGCGAGCACTTCCTGTGTATCCTCACATTCAGGATCCTCAAACTCTTCTTCTCACCTCACAACACCAATCAAACCTTCGTTCTCTGATCTTCCTTTCTCTCCTTTTACTTCTCTTCACTCCTATTTTCAACCTCTTCACACCTCTTTCCCCCTATCCTCTCCTCTTCTCTTCTTTACACTTCCTTCACCATCATATTCCGCCATTGTGCTCCCGAGGAGACTCTGAATGGAAACCCTATTTCTCGCACTTCCTGTCTTTCATATTCGCAATTTTTATTAGTTGTGTACACCACCACTTGCCATCGCCGAGAAGAGAGCTCATCGCAAATGGGTGGCAACCCTTTTGATCGCCCACCACCGCTTACTCCACCGCTGTCTCCTCCGTTGGAGCTTCTCCTGAATGGCAGCCATTATTTACGCCATTATAACGAACACAGCAATGACAGAGACTGCGACTGCAACGTTGACGCCGACGTCAGACGCTAACGTCGACAGCGACGTCGTTGCCACTGATGGTATTCTTGTTGTTGTAGTTGGTAGTGTTGTTGTAGTAGTTAGTGTTGTTGTTGTTGTTGTCGCTGCACACAAAAGTTTACAAACATTTTTATAAGTGAGAGGAAATTTGTTACATTGTAATTATTTTCCACAATTGGACATATTGATATGGTTTTCACTGCAGCAAGGGACAACAACAGTATCATTCACACCAACAACAACAAAACCGCCTCCATCACCAACAACAACAACTGGCAACCCTCCTCAACCTCTACGTTGGCAACGCGGCTCTCGATTCACAACTGCTCCCAGTGACGCCATTGTTAGATCTGCTTCTGAGCAGAGAGAATGAAAGGAGCGAAGCTCGCATTGCTGTCTCGCTCGCACTGCTGCCTGAGTCCGGTGTCGTTGGCAACGCGCATGTCTATGGTCGAAGGTGGCCACCCCCCACTTCTTCTTCTCTGCGTCCGACACAACAATGTGGCTCGCTTTTGTTGACTTTTCTGCGCTCAGGGGAAGTTTATTGATTTCTTTCGTTGGGGACTTTCGCCCCATCCCAAACCTCATGGTATATAATGGGGAGTTCTATATATACACCGATATATAACGATTGAGATTCTCTGGCTTTTCCCCTTTTCTGGACAGTGTTGACAACGAGCGAGTTCGTTTATCTTCCCCATTTGTGTTTATTTACACTTCACATAGACGAGTCTTCGACTTTGGGTGAAGAGAGGTCGTCGGTGTGTGTGTGAGTGTGTGCAATATATATATGTATGTATGCGTGCTCCCGCTACAAATGAGCCAACGTCTCAGTTGGCCAGTGTTGCCAATTCTGGAGTCATTGCCAAAGCGACAGCGACAACGAAAACGACGAGTATATAAAATGGAAAATGAGGGAATAATTGTTTTTCTATGTACAACAGAGCTGTACATAGATACGAGTGTATATGTGTGTGATGGAGGATATATGTATTTGTAGTTGTAGATCCATCCATTGTTCACGCAATTGTGTGCGTGTGTGTCGTCGTTGTTGTTGGTGCTCCTGCAGGAAATACAACAATTAGAACATTATTAACCGTAATTAAAAAATTATTTAATTAAGCACGAATGTTCACAGTCGCCAAGGACAATGGGACAAAGGGGATGCCAGCGAGGGAGGAGGACGAGGAGGAGAATGAGAGAATTTATACTGAGAAAATAATTTGGCATCCTTCTGCGAAGGGAGGGCGACAAAAACCAAGCTTTGATTTGCAGATAACGGAGCAAAAGGAAGACAGTGGAAAGAAAAACTTTGGATGAAAAGGAAAATTATAATCGAAAATTTAAGAAATTTAAGGATTCGCGTTTTTAAATCGATTCTTTAAATACTATGATAAAATTCTATATTTTGAATTTTTCTAATGGAAATTTGTATATATCTAAAGGGGTTAAAATAACATAAGAAAGATTCAAGTCTTTAAAGACGATACTAAAATTATATATTTGGAATTTTTCTAATACAGGTTTTTATTTTTCTGAAAGGGTTAAAATAACAGAAGTCGTATTCATGGATCCCTAAATACCCTCGAACATTTGAAGCCCAATGACATCGACATCGGGACAAAGGGTCGATCGATTGTGTGTTTTTGGACGGAGTTATAATCCATCAAAGTCAAATTACAAAACTGAAACAAGCCCACACAATAGTCCTGCACGACGGGGTCGTCGTCACACATACTCACACACACACACAAGGGACCCTTGGGGACCTGAGAGACACAGGGCACTTGAGCAAACAAACAATTAAATTGTAATTTTCAGTGGAAAACAAGATTAATGCGAAAAATATGATTTTAACACCTTTCGTCGTCAATGGACAGCGTTCCAACCAGGCGAAATTGATGAGGTCCTTAGGACGAGAGAATGGAAAATCGAACAAAGAAGGATTGGAGATTGTTTTTTTTTTTTGTTTGGTGAAAAACAAATAGGATCGATGCGAACGGGAGAGAAATCGGAACAAGGACCTTAAGGACTTAAGGGGATCAGTCAGTAAAGCTGAAGTCAGTTCGAGCTGCTCCCTATTGACATTTGACAGATTGCATGCATGCGTGTGCCATGATCTCGAAAGTCAAAGGATCTCTAGTCCTTCTCTGGCATTGTTGGCAAATCCGATTTGCGATTTCAACCGTAAACCATCACCGAACTCGACGACGAACTGTGGGAACCTGGACTTTGTTTGTTGTTGGTGTTCTTGGTGCCTTGAAAAGGTCAACCTGCAACCTGCGACTGAAGTGGCGATCGTTTTGTCCTTTGAGAACTCGACAATGTTTTTGTTGTTTTTGTTGTTCGGTCGAGTGGTTGGACCCACCGTCACGTCTAATCCATTTAATTTAATCCCAATGCGATTTGTATTGAAGTTTAAGTGGTTTTATCACTGAGGTAGGATCTCAGGTACCTGTCACAAGGATCATCATGTTTTTTTGTTCATTCTCCCATTTTATTTGGGTTTCTCAATGTCAAACGATCTCATGTGATGGGTTTTCTCGTTTATTCGCTTTCTCTCGTTTATTGGTCTCCTCTCATTCTGTGGTTTTTCTCATCACTTTCCTATTAATTCATCATTATTTAGTTGTCAACATTTTCGGTTGACATCTTCTCGTTCGTTATGCTGGTCTTCTTCGCATGTTGTGGGAGACAGAAGTGTGTGTGTGGTATTTTCTAATTTTCTGATGATATTTTCCCTTTTTTCTGATGATATTTGACAATATTCTGATTTTCCCGCAGTGATACCTGCATGAAAATCATTCCCAACAGTTGTCAATTTTAATTGAATCGACGATGCGTAGACTTGTGATGATCCAGGGTTAGTAGAAAAGGAGTTTGTACCCTTTGCGTGAGATTGGAACCCTTTTGGTAAGAATTGAATATTGAATTTGTCCTCATTTTAAACACTTAAAAATAATGTCCATTATTTCTAATACTCGAGCTCCCCAACTTTAACCCCGAGTTCAAACTTTGAATGTTTAAAAAACTCCAAAAGTATTCTCAAGACCACGAAATATTAAATGATATCACTTTCGTCCATTATTCTCTACACAAGATATGATATTCCACCCCCAGCCTCCTCCCTGGAACTTTCTCTACGAAAACTTCTTCAAAACGAGTCTAAATCCTTCGCACACACACACACATCGAGAACTTTTCGCTATCCTTAATTTCCCATTGGCCAGAGGAGAAGAATTTTCTTGTGCGTCATTATATTTCAATAAAACTCAGCCGGAAGCCATTAAGATAAATAAATTCGTTCCTCAGCTCGCTTCAATATAATTGCCTGCGGGTGTCGCCCGCTGTTGGCAGCCAATTCCTTCCGCCACCCACCCACTGGGAATAGCTTAAGATGGAAAGGGAGAGAGAAAAAGAGAGAGAAAGGGATGGCGCATGGAGTCGTCGTTGGTCATGATCGACGCCGGTTGCAGGCAGGACACGCGCTTCTGAAGCTTATCTATTTAATATTTATTGGATTTTGGCGAACAAACGTCGGATAAGATTTCCTCCGATGGCGAGAGATGTCTGTGGGGTGGGGAGAGAGAAAGTGTGTGATGGAGAGGGAGAGTGAGGGAATGAGATAGAGATATCTCTAGCAACACCTCGATGTTCGTTGAAATTCACTCACACACGCGATTTAACCGTCGTCACTTGATAAAAAAAATTTTTAATTAAATAAATAAAAATACCAAAGAAGAAAATCTCAAACCAAGATGTCGTCGCGTACGTTTCCGCCAAGTGTAGCGCAAAATAAAATGGCAGCTCGTGCAATAAATAATAATTAAAAACCATTTCGTGCTTGTTTAATTTGCGCCACCACCAGTGAAAGCAAGTTACACCAACAACAACAACAAACAAGAACAATAAAACCAACACCAACCAGCCAACAACAACAACACGAACAATGAAAATAAAATGAAATCTCATCAGTAAAACGCAACGATCTGGCAATTAACTTTAACACCTCATTAATTTTTAAAACACCGAAGAGGGGGAGACCCCCCTTTGAACAGGGTGACCAGACGTGGGCGGCCGGAAGGGCGGAGCGACAGACGCCAGACGACGAGGTCGCTTCGGGGCAAGTTGTGTGAAAAATGATTCCATCCCTCGAGACAGAAGGGGATGAAAGGGAGCCTGTAATGGGTGGCGATAAAGCAACAATAACAAGAACAAAAACAACAATCCCAAAAACAAAAACCCGGACCATGAAGAACAAAACAAAAACAACAAGCATCAAAAACCATCGACTCAAGGTGACCAGCAGAGAATGAAAATACTATGAAAGAAAATTACATTCTCCCTGACATGAAAATGAGAGGCGAAAAATCTGGTCACTCTGGCCGCTGCGGAGATTGAGCCAAATTAATTGCCGCGTTGCCAATTGTTTTTGTGTTTTGGTCATTATACTCATATTGCTGTCCGCCCCTTTTGAAGCCAAGCCGTGATCCAACCCTCTGGCACGTGATTTGGCGATGGTGATGATGATGGCGTTGCCAACCGCACGACGGCGACGTTGCCAACATGGCGGACGATTTTCACTGTGTGTATACGTGTGTGTGTGTTCGTGTAGACGGACTTGCGTGCGTGCTCGCGAAGCTTAATTACTTTTGTTAAAGGTCACGCTTTGGCACCTCGGAGTCGCGGCAACACAAACACACTGACTAAATATAGATTCACACCATCACGCAAAATCTACAAACACATATACACACACACAAGTCATACACTCAAGCAAAACGGTTTGTCAACACCGTAAAAGCCAAAAATCAAGACGTCAACTGATGACGACCCACCCTCGGGCCTTGAAACGAACCCCAAGAGATTCCCCTCGTAAAAAGGGATCGTGTGTATGTGTGTGCGTGCGTGCGTGGGGGGAGGGGAGTCGATGGGGGGTTTCACACAAGTGCGACAAACGACGACGTTAAACGTTTAAATGTAATTAAGTGTGCAGAAAGATAAGTCGACGTTTATGCCCGAGAGGCGAGAGGACGAGAGGCAATCGTTTCTCGTCCTTTTTCTTGTATTTGTTGTTGATATTGTTCTCGTTGTTGTTTCACCCATTGTTGGGATCCCTTTATTTGGGGGGTTGTTTCTTGTTGTTGTTTCTGATGGTTGGGATGTTCCTAGTTGTTGTTGGTACTTGGGTTGAATTGTTGTGGCAGACATTATTGTTTGTTGTTGTTGTTATTGTAGGAAATTTGCTGGCAAATATTTGGATGCCAACCCGATGTTTTCACACCATCAAGTATGTATAGGAATTTTTCGACTGTAATATCTGTCTGTCGGCTAGAATGTATTTCCTGGTGCCAGAATTAGGGAGAAATGCTTGAGGTTAAACGGGAAGAAAGGGGAATAGATTTTTCAAATTTCGGCCTTGTTGAGTTTTTCTGTCAATAGGAAGAGGCCCATGATGCTCGTTGAGTTATAGAGAAAGAGAAGTAAAATAAAAACAGACAGATAGACATAGACGATGGTTCTTATATGTGATGTGATATGTGATCTTACTCAAAAATATGGTATTGTGCTGTTTCTTAATTCTACAAGTAAATCTCTATGGATCGTTTAATATTTGATACAATCTCTTGAACAGAGAACTTCATAGAGCCCAGATATCTTATAACATCCTCTATTATAACTCCATTCCCTTTATGTATACATAAAATCACGCTCAATAAGTTTAAATCAAAAAACAAATGAAGGACATGGAAAATCCCAAAGAACCCACTTCTACTAGGAAAATTTCTCAACCATTATGGGGTTGCATAAAACGTGGCAACAAAAACGTTTTCCACTTGAAAAAATAAACAATTCAAATTTTATAATATTAAACGATGTTGATGATGATGACTATGATGGTGTTGAAAAAGGCTCCCAGCGTTCATATTAAGCTCAGACAAAAAGCCTCTCATACACAACCACCACCAGCAACCATAACCGACAGAGCGCCGACATTACCATCAAAAGCAACAACAACAACTACAGCAGCATCACCAATAACATCACCGCCAACAGTTATATGAGGCCCAACAACAAGAACAACACGTTGGTTCATGTTTTTTTCTTCAGGGTCTTCCCTTGGTTCGGGAAGTCTTCCATCGGCATCATCGTCATCACCATCGGAGCGTGTGAAAACGGCAACAAGAAGCTCACATAATCTGGCTAAGATCAAATATCCGGCCTATTCCGCAATAACGTTTTCATATAATATTCCAGCTGAGCGAGTCGAGGGTGTCGTCGCCATCTTCGTCCTCCCTCCTTGCCAAAGGATATATTCACACAGAGTCATAAGAGTGTGTTTGTATGTGTGGTATATGGAGTCATACACACACAGTCTCACACATAAAAATTAAATGCCATTCAGAGTGAAACTTTTAGGTTGTTTGTTGTAAAGTAGACCATATGTGTGTCTGTATAAGTGTATATAGTCTATACTCTTGTAGTTGTAATGATGGTAATAATAATAATGCTATCGCTGTGGTTGTTGTTGTTGTTTGATAGGACTCGTCGTCACGTGATGGCATTATGTGTGATATCATGGCCATCATCGTTGTTGTCGAATTTTGAAGTATTTTCGGGACATTTTGTCAATGTGTAGCTGATGTTGTAGAAAATATTTACTAGAAGCATTTATTTGTGGCTCGCTCTTTGGTTACCGGAGCGGACTGAGAGTTTTTTGTGTGGAATTTTCAAACCATAATTTATTTTTGTGATTTTTACAATGGGGTTGCAAGGAAGGAAATCGATAGAAAAATAGAAATAGATAGAAAAAAAATGAATTTTTGGTTTCTAAGAGAAGTGTACAAATAAGATTTAATAAAGGATTGTAGCATATAAAAGTATATATAATACAAAAATATATTATTATTTTATTTTCCTTAAATAATTTGAATAATTCATATTTTAAGTATAATGAAATTAACGAAAGATAATCAATATAACCACATGTCATGGTAACATTTTATTTTGAAGACATAATGGTTTAAAATAAAGTACTAAATTTTATTTCAATTAAATTCAATAAAGGAAAAGATTATATAATAATATCTGCTTCAAATTTTGATAAAACTTTAAAATATATACAATCCCAAAAGTAAAGTCAAGTAAAACTTACAAAGGAAGAGAGCGAGAGAGGTAGAGTGGTGCTTTGTTTATTTAGTCCCGAAATGGAGCATAACTGGACCAATATCAAACAGTTTTTTCGATTTCCGACTTGAAAACCCACTACAATAACAACATCAGTAGTTGTAGTTGTTGGGGCCATAAATTATCCAACGCGGCCTCCATAATGAAGTTGGCCTACACAAAGTGGTAATAGAGAGTAAATTTTGCAGCAAAGTATGCGAAATTGACATTTATGCTTTTATAATATTTTTCGCATGTTAAGCGAAATTCGTTATATAAATTTGTTTCTCTATTGTTGTTGCTATTGTTATTGTTGTTCTTGTTGTTACTGTTATTATTGTTGTTGGCAAGATGGTTTACCATTTGAATGGTTGTTTGTTCGAATGGTCGCTAGTTGAAGTTGCTGTTGTTGTTATTGTTGCTGGCATTTGTATACGGCTAATAGCAGTTAACTAGTTCAATTCCGCACACAACGAGTCCGCGCCGAGTCTGAATGTCTGCATATAAATAAAATGGATTTCTCGTTAGTTGGTTGGCCATTGCCCGGTAGGTAGGTAGATAGGTAGGTAGGCAGGAAGGTAGGTTTGGCCGGTGGGTTGTTCTGTCTGTCGGCCGGCCCGCCTGTTTGCTTGTCTGTTTGACGGTTGGTCGTTCGCATATTGGCCACTCGTGTATCGTGGCCAGCGTGGAATGGACGGGAGTGGAATGGAGTGGAGTGGAGTGGAGTGGAGTGGAGTTCGGTGCCAATCTGCGACACGACGCCACATGGGCCAACACTCTGCATAAGAGAGGCCGCGCCTGCTGCTGCTGCCACCGCCTACCATCACGATTCGACTTCTTCTCCTCTCACTCTCCCCCTCTGATCACCCCCTTCTCTCACCTCCTCCCTCCCCACGCCTCCCCCTCTCACCATCTCCGCCCATCCGCCTGTTATCCGTTCTGTTATTATTGCTGCTGCCTTTGTTTTTGTTTCTTTTGGCGGGAATTTAAAATTCATAATAAAATAAATCCGCGCGCAATTTAGCTGCTCGTTTGTTGCCATCGTTCTCTGTTGGCGTTATTGTTGGTCTTTTTGTTGTTGTTGTTATTATTGTTGTTATTGTTAGCTATATTCTTATTGTTCTTGTTGTTATTATTGTTGGTGATATTCTTATTGTTGCTACTCTTGTTGTTTCCATTTTATTCCTTTATCTTCATATTATTTTTAATATTTTATGCTTTTATTGCCATTTGCCACTAGCGGTGGCTGCGAAACAACCAGCATTTATTTAAATGGCGTCCTCTTCCTCCTTCCTTTCATACACAGGTTGTCTCCCTCTTTTGCTCTCTCTCTCTCTCTCTCTATCTCTATTTCTCTCTCGTTCTTTCGTCCCGGCCACATTTGCATCCATGGCTCTTGGTTCCGTTGGTGCTGCCGCTGTTGGCCGCTCGATGTCCTTCTGCCCGTTGTCGTTCGCTCCTGTCACAATTGTCAATATAAAAAATATGTATTTTTTTTTATTTTATTTATTATATTTTGTTGTTATTATTATTTTTGCTTTGTTGTTCTTTTCATTATATTTATTCCTTTCATTGTTGTTGTTCTTTTTCATTGCCGTCGTCATCATTGTTGTTGTTGTTGTTCAATATTTGTGGTGCAGTTGTCAATTATTTTAAATTGAATCCTTTTGTTGCGGCTGTAGCTGTGGCTGTTATGTCCCTTTGTCCATCTCTCCACTCGTCTGCCTATCTTTCTCTCTCACTCTCTTTCGGCCTCTCTGTCTGTTGGTGTGTCTGTCCCATCGTCTGATACAGCATTCATCAAAAGTTCATCCGTCTGTCCGTCCGTCCATCTGCTGTCTGCCTGACTACCTGACTGCCTGCCTGCCTTCTTGACTGGCTGTTGGCAATTTTTATCATTGTACTCAGTAAAATAATTGGACGCCGCAGACAGATTTTCCTCGTTCTCCTTTTTGTACTTTTATTAAAAATTAACATATATATTACAAATTAAAATGTTTCAATCGTCTGTCTGTCTGTGTGTTTATGTCTGTCTCGTGAGAACGAAGATGGGAAACTTTAAACTTTTCTGTAATATCGATCGATTATGGGAATTTCTTTGGAATTCTTTAAGGACCAATTAATGGAAAATATATCGATTTTTCTACAAATCTTAAGGATCTGTATTAGTTTCTTTTCAACTTTTATTTAGCATAGGAAATACAATAAAATAAATAGTAGTTTTTCTTTTATAGCATAAGTGGAAGTTCACTCTTTCTCCTTTTTCTATGGCGTACGTTTAAGTTTCTTTCTCTGGTAGGATTTTCTAATTCAACAGCGAAGTTCAAATGGCTGACCTCTATTAATTTGCCATCTGTTGGCCATTGTTGATCAACTTCAACCCGTTCCAGTTTGAATTCCACTCGCTCACTATGGAAGATGGAGTGAAAAAAATTCCAACCAAAGAGGTCTCGTCCCATGGCCTTAGGGATGGATCTAAAGCTAGCTTAAATAATTCGCGTACAAATCGCATTTTCACTAAAAAGGACTAAGCTTGCCATAAATGTCGCAGAGGTCGGACACAAGCACTTTCCTTCCACTGGATATGGTTTCGATTCGGCATCGGATTCGTTTCGATTTGGCTTTGGGTATTGTTTCGATATCATTACCATTCTTCTGGCCTTCTTACGCCAGTGTTTGTTGTTGACTGGTACCATATTGTTGTTGTTACTGGCTGGTACCATATTGTTGTTGTTCCATTATATTGTGGTTGCTCCATTATATTGTTGGTGTTTCATATTATTATTGTTGTTATAGTCGATGATGTTGTTGTGGAGAGTGTGTTTGTTTGAAATTTCAAAAATTTTAATTTAAGATTTTTTTCTCTCCATTTGTGCTCAATGAAGCCATGCAGAATGCATGAAGTTGTTGTTGTTCTTCTTCTTATTATTGTTGTTGCTATTGTTCTTCCTGATGTCCTTGTTTTTTTTTTGTTGTTGCCACATTGGCCATGTGACTGCGACCGAGATGAAGGAGCAATAGCTGGAAACCAAGTCATTGCAACCACATCATCGGCAACAGCAACGACATTGGATCGTGTCGCTCGTTTGTTTCTGCAGAAATGTTAAAATTCTCGCAATTTCATGTTCATTCCTTGACTGCGTTTCATCCCTGCCTCCTGTCGCCCCCATCGTCTGTCTGCCCTTGTCGTCTGTTGCTGCTGCTGCTGCTGAGGATTTGATGTTGAAAATAAATTGAATTGTTTAACGTGCAAAGTTGAAAACTCGTCGTATCGTCGGCGGTTCGCATATTTAAACAAATGATCTGCCGATTTGGCCAACTCAATGGAGCATAAAGCGTTGCCTTCCAGCGAAAGACAAAAGACAATAAACCCCCATCCGATCGGATCCGGACGGATTCGAGCAACCCACAGACGCGGACACGGGTCCCAAACGCTGTCTCGCTCAGTCCCTCCGCCACGACAATGACGACGACGGCGACGACAAGGGCAGACGACAACGACGAAGTCGAGGAATGGGGCGATCGTTTATTTGTTCAGCGCCTCTTGTGAAGAGTGAGAAAGTCTGATTGGTTTCGTATTTGCTTCGGATCGGTCTGTCGCCGTCGAATATGATCGTGCAGATCCATTGCTTTGAGCCATTGTGTGGAGTGTAGCATTATGGCAGGAGGAGAAGTTGGTCATTGTTCGGACCAGGATCCTTCATCCTTCCTCTCTTCTCTTAATTCATCCTTCCTTTGCTCACTTCATCCTTCCACTCCTCACATCATCCTTCCTCCTCTCACTCCTTCCGTCTGTCGGTCCGTCCTTCTCTGCTGTTGGCAGAAATTGAATTGTTTGTCAATTTGGTTTTGAGCGCCAAGTAATATATCGAAAATCCCAATGTCATTGTTGTTCCTGTTGTTGCCTGTTCCTGTTAACGTGGCCGAGACCTCGGCTTGTGTCAACAAATAAAAAAACATAAATATGCTAATGTATATGAAGAACAAGGTTTTCCAAGAATAATATGGCTTAAGTTGCAGCTCGCAAGTGACTTTAATTCGTGTAACCAAAGAGTCCTGGAGTGGGCAACTCGGTTCGGAAGCCTATGTTCGAAGAAAAAGTCAAAAAGAATTCCTGATACATGATCACAGTTGCCCACGTCTGGCTGGCATGATTTCAGCCTCACTCTGATGCCTTCCTGAGAAGTCAAGAAGCTCTGCTTCCCTTTTGCATTCAATTCAAAAAGTTTTCTTAACTCGCGACGCGATGGGTCGATGGGGGGAGGGGGAAGAGAGCCAATGGTAACCTCTCCCCATGCCACTTCTGTCTGCTGCTGCTGGTCCTTGCACACACCGCAGCATTGATGTCTCAATTCCACTCCAGAAAAACTTGAGAACTACAAGAAAAACGCTGTTCATGGCTGCTTACATCGCCAATGGGGCGTGGATCGCCTCGTCTGCGACTGAGGCTGGAACAATGTTGTTGTTATTGTTGTTGTTCTTACTGCTGCTGCTGCAGAGGCTGCTGCTGAGTTCGTTGCTGCTACTTCTGCTGCTGATTCCTTTTGCCACGCTGTGCAATGAAACTTTTACTCATTGTCAAGAATTGCAGTGAGGAAACTTTATTTGGAAATGTGTTGTTGTAGATCCTTTTTGTTGTTGCTGTTATTCAAATTGTTTTTGTAACTATTGTTGTTATTGTTATTCGAATTGTTGTTGTTAATCAAATTGTTTTTGTTGCCATCCATCTGAATTGAAGATACTTTATTTCGTGGAAATTTCTGACTGACATCGAAATGGACTTATAAACAAATTAATTCAACAATGTCATTCGGTCCGACAGACAGTCCGATGGACAGATGGACAGACACGTGAATGAGATGGAGCTAAACAGAGAGGGAGATGGAGCCAGAGATAGAGATAGAGAGAGGTTCATGTTGAGACAACGGTCAGGCGCTGCACGGACCACGTCTCGCACATGGCTGGCGTCTCGTGGACTGGACGTCGCATTTGCATTCGGAACCCGAATGGACTGGACGAGGAGAGTCGAGGTGATGTGGAGGACGGACGGAGCATGGGGCACAAAGTGGGGAAACGATGGCCGGGACCACGTTTCTGTCCATGGACACGTTTGGCGTTTACTAATTGACGCGAAACGAGAATCGTCGCCGGATGTCGCAGGTCGCGTCGATCGTTGGAGAGGATTTCTTCGAATGCGAACGCAAAGAGAGAGATATACAAAAAAAGAATTCGCTGTCGACTTTTGTTCTCACTAAACTGAATGGAACAGAACAGAATTCTCGCCCAAATGCCTCCTTAATCCTTCCGAATGGCAATTAACTGCCACAAGGATCACAGGCAGGCGAACAAAATTGCATAAGTGTGGCCGCGTGCCGCCCAAAAAATTCCCTTTTCCCATAATTGCCCAAGGATCCTTCGTCCTACACAAACCAGCTCCCACCCCCCGACCAGGCGCCGTGGCCTCAGGCGACATCAAACAACCATGCAACCGAACACGACAAGGCCAGGATCAAGCACAAGCAATTACGAAACGAACGAGAGAGAGGCAGAGGCCGAGCCAGAGACTAATAGAGAAAAGGCAAACAACAGAGAGAGAGAGAAAGAGAGGTTATTTTTCCGACCAGCCAAGGATTAGATGTCGGATGCAATTGCAAGGACTCGTTGTCGAAAAACATATTCTAATCCGATTAGCATTGTTGCGACTGTTGACTTTCACATGAAAACGATGGTTGGGGCGAAGGACGAAAGAGGGCAGAGAAGGACGAAGGGTAGAGAAGGACATGCGCAGGGGTTGCCATCAGCCTCATGCCCATATATGTGTGTGTGTCTGTCCCTGTGATTATGTCCGTCCTCGTGTTTGTGAGTCCTGACGCCCGTTGTTTGTTTGCTTTTTTATCTGCGTCGTCACCGGTCTCGTTGTTTTTGTTTTTGTTGATGCTGCTTCTGCTGCTGGTGATGAAGATTATTTGAATGCGTTTTTTTTTCTCTCACTCTGTCTCTCTCTGATTCTCTATTCTCCCATGGCTTTTGTTGTTATTTGATGCTGAAATTATGTTATTAGCGTATTAGAGCAGGAGCCCGAGTGAGCTCAAGTGTTCCCGGATGGCGGCCAGGATACGGCCGACGCGACGGCGTCAGGAGGAATATCGATGTCGGCGTCAACGTGGAGGACGACGACGACTGTGAGAAAGGCAAACAAAGTGCGCAACTTCGAGGGCCGATGGCTGATGGGCGTATCTGCTAGAGGCAACTAATAACTAATAACTAGTGACGTGAGCGATTATTACTATGATGATGACGAGGATCGGGAAGCGGATGATGGTCGTAATGCCGCGGAGGATGAAGTGAAGAAGTTAGTGGTGGTGACTGTTATTTGAGCTCTCTCTCTCTCTCCCTTCCCCCCCAATCACTTTTTATTAGCTTCTGATTTATGGTTACGCTATAGCCAGGCGTCGCTTTGGGCGTAGGTGATATTCTCTTATTACAACTGCATGTTTGCCTATGAATTTCAATGAGAACGCGTTATTAATTGAAATTACAAAATGATTACAAGCTCGGAGTGTGGATTTAAAACAAATTGTGGAGCAGCGAGCGACGAGGGAAAAAATGTCGATTGTTTTCTCACGCCTTGTACAGAGAATGAGTAGAAAGGGTGTAATTGGGGAGATGAAGGAATATATTAAGGATACATAGCTAATCAGAGAGAAAGAAAAAATGTTTACAAAATTCACGAACTGAAACAAGCTGCAAATTTTATAAAAAAAAAACAAATGTAAATTGAAGAAAAAGTAGATTAAAAAAGAGTAAATATGTAAAAAAAATTTAAATTTAAAAAAATGCAAATTAAAAATACATATTCCAATTAAAATATATTCAAATTATTAGAAGAAACCGGAAAACAAATGCCTTCTAACAAGATGCAAAAATATGTCCGAACACAAATTGACATGTCAAATGTTAAGATGTCATTGTCGAATGAAATTTCAAAATGATTAAGAAAACATTGTCGAAGGATTAGCAATAGTTGTGTGGTGGTAGTTGTTGTTGTTGGTGGACTCATCACTAGCGTTGGTGACATGTCAACAACTGAAATTTGCATCTTTTCATAAATTCTTCTTCCTTTCGACGCTGAGCAGCTGCCCGACCTGACTCTCAGGAGGCTTTCTCAGGAATCGCAAGAGCTGTGGATCGGAACAATGTGTTGCTGACGATGTGGTTGATTTTGTTGATATTCCTATTGATGTTGCTGTGGATGATGTTGACGTTGCTGTTATTGTTTCGGTTGCTGCGGCATGAAACCCACACTTAAATAATCTCACGCATCGACAGGACTCAATAAATTCTCAGGCTCGAAGACGTCGCTTCGCATGCAGATGCGTCGTCTCCATCTCCGACTCCATTTGCATTTCTTCTTCGATCGGCCAACATCGAGTTTGGTTCGAACCGGATGGCCGATGGTTCGTTTGCCTCGTTCCGATGACACTGATGAAATTTAAATAAAACTGTCAATTCACAAGTTTTGACGACGATCACGGTTTTTATGAACTATTCATCGGTCGAGGGGTGCAAAGAACGAGACGTGGATATGGTACGCATCAATCTGGAGAAGTGTCCGTCCAGACGATCGATCCGAAATCGAACTGATGGCGTACAGACAGAAAGACAGACAGAAAGACAGACAGTCGGACAGACAGAAAGACAGTCGGACAGAAAGACAGACTAACCGTCGAATGGACAGACAGACCGATGGATAGATATTCCTCAGGGAATAAGAGTAAATTGACATTTCAAGCGCTTGTTGTCAGTTTTGCTTGACATGTCAAACATGAAACATTTTCGCGACACATCGTCCTATTTGAATACGCAAAACGCAACGGAATCGCCTGCGAATAACGTCGATCGTGCATAAGTATTTTCTATCTCACTCCCTCACTCATTCACTCACTCGTGTTTTCTCTTTTATTCTCTTTCCTGGTGATCATGATTCTGTGGATGGCGTGAGTGAAGTGGAGAGGATGAAGAAGCCGTTGATCAGGATGATGCTCGGGTTGGATGATGAAGTAGATAATAATGATTTTAGAATTGAGGACTACAGAAGACGGTAAAGAAAAATAAATTGACTCTGGATTAAAATAGGGATGTAATAATCATAATAACGATGATATATCATTGATCATTTTGATAATAATAAGCAGAATTATTGGAATTAATAAGGAAATAATAATATATTCTTTAGATATAAATGTATGATAAATTATAACAAATAAGGAAAAAATGTAAATACTTTCAGCTTTTTATCATAAATCCATTGTTAATAACAATATCCATCGTAATGAGAAGTTCGATCCGGTTATAATTATATCAAATATATATTGGATCTTAAAAACCAAGTTAATACAAATCATGATATTCATGGTCATCTCAAGATTATGCCACCGACAATGATACATGGTAATGATGCTATCAGCAATTGTGTACAGTAATAAAGTGGGCATATTATCTCCAGCGATGATATTCAATGATAATGCTGTTCAATAGATCCTCGAAGTAAAGTTCATTATGATGAATGGTAACCGTCGTTCGATTTATTGTAAATGATGGCGATGGGAATGTTGTTGTCGCCGTGAGAAATGTCACAATTCTGGTTTTCCTGACGGGGAGTTTGAGAAATGCACACGATCGTGTCTCGGCTCGTCTCGCTCGCTTTTGCTCGCTGACAGGTTTCGACGACATTTCAAATTTTTGACGTTTATGCAAATTTTCTTTGCGATGAACCTGCTTCGTGGTGACATTTTGTCGGTGATAAATACACCACTGGCATGATCAGCGATCGTCCAAGCCGAGACGGACAAAACCATCACCATAACTTTTCTCACCCACCTCGGTCCTTCATCAACCTCGTCGTCGTCGTCGTCTTCGTTGGCGCCATGAAGACATTAACATAAATTGATGATGAATTTCTTTTAATAAAACGTGTAAAAGAGTTGCCAACCACGGATTGTGTGGGAGAAGCTTTCGTTGGTGACTTTCTCCTAGCATTTTCCCCGCATTTCATTTGAAATTCTAATTTCCTAGACAACGCTTTGCCATCTCTGTTACTCTCACCGGCTCTGCTCATCACAAGCCAATTTCGCAATGATTTTCAAATGCCGGATTTTCACCAAGCGCCCGAGGACTTTCCAGGGATTCCTTTGAGGCAAAGCGATGGCGCGACTCGATTTGCATAATAAAAATGTTTAGAGTCTTTGGGGAAATTCCTTCGTCGACACCTTTTCACTTACTCCCACTCTTTATCCCCATCCCTTTCCCTCTCTCTCTGTCTCTCTCTCTCTCTTTCTTTTTGTGTCTTTGCGCCTTTCTTTGGTTTTTTATTAGTCGTGAAAAATGTCATAAATCTCGAGAGAGAAAACGCAGCCAATAAAGCACAGCATGAATAATTGCAAATTAATGTAAATCGCTGCATTTAGGCAACTTTACCGCGTCTTCCATTTTATTGCCACACCCCCTCAACCAACGCCCCGACGTCTGGGCAATTTTCACCCAACCCTTAGGGGTTGTAAAAAAGCGAACAATAACAATAAAAATGTAAAAGCCTTCGCCGCAGTCGATGCTCCACACTCGGGGGCGGGTTTCGATAAAAAAAAAATGGAAGGAACGATGGGATGTGGGCGGTAGGAAAGAAGGGCACCCCACATAGACATGCGTCGCTTATCTTCTCTGCCCGAACTCAATTTCCGCGACGAGCCTTCACATCAAATTCAATAACTTCACCGTTCGCCATTCTGACAACCAATTCGGAATTGTCGGCAACAGAACTTTATCAGCAATGGCTGTTATTGTTGTTGTTGTTCTTGTTTTTTATTGTTGTTATTGTTTATTGTTGCTATTTTTGTTACTGTCACATCATCGTCGCCGTCGTCAATGCAAATTGTCATCGAATTATTTGTTGGCAAAACCAATCACAAAGTTTTCCACGTATCGTGCATGTAGGATATTTCCGCTAAATATCGTATTCAGGTGGAAAACGTACAAAATAACGGTATGTCATGGTAGATATAATAACAACAAGAACAAATATAAAAACAAAAACAACTATAAGACCAAAAACAACGATAGGACCAAAAACAACAACGATTGGACCAAAAAACAACAACAATCGATCATCAACATGAACAACATATCCGTGTGTGACATGTCGCATAGAGAGACGTCCATGAGAATATGTATATGCGGAAAATTTTGAACACGATAAAATTATCGTGTTGCCCCACATTACCAGGAGAAGTGGGAGTGAAAGGCAAATAGACCAAGAGTGAGAGAGCAAGTGAGAGAGCAAGTGCGAGACAGAGGGAGTTAGTTAGAGAGTGAGTTAGAGTTAGAGAGGGAGTGAGTGAGAAAGAGAAATAGTTAGATAGACAGGTAGGTTGGTTGGCCAACGACTTGTTGTTTGTGTCGATGGCGACAACAGAAGCTACAGCAACATCGTCAACAACTAGAATATCAATAATGGCAACTGTCAATGAGACGCAGTCATCACGAATTTCATGATGCCAACACAATGACAATACAGGACTTTGTATACGGAGAGATATAGAGATATAGATATGATGAAAGACACAGAGAGAAAATCAGTTATTCATAATTATATGTGTAAATAAGACATGAATTAGTTTATTAATCGAATTAAACTATATTTTAGCTACATATTACTATTACTAATTTCTCATAATATATCATAATTGATCAGGAAATTAATAAATTATATCAATATATAGTCAAAGGATCTAAAGGATCTAAAGTAGCCACCCTTAGTAACTCTCATCCCCTTCGATCTTCTCACGGGAATCAATCACCGCCTCGATCGAAGTTTGCCACTTGCCACTCAAATCACTGAACAATATAAAGTCACTTCCTAAGACTTCAAATTCCATTGTTCACTCTCAATAAGAGGCTTATTTTTCCATCCACAATACTCCATTCTACCTCCTTCCTCTCTTCCTTCCACAAACACCCCGAAAGTCAACGTCTCGTCACAAATGACTCCCAAAGCGACAACAAGGGGGAGGAAATCGAAGGCGAAAAAAAAATGACAGTCATCTTGACGAATGATCAGTGACCAGAAGCCAAAGCGAACGCCCGTGGGTCACGTGGCGCTCTGATGTGATTGAGAACGTGGTCGGAACCGGTCGGAGGTGAGTTTAGCATGTCAAATGGGATTAAAAAGGTACCTTCCGATGCATTTTTTTTGCCACAGCGCATGCCTGGTGGTGGTAACCAGCGAAGAGGCGATTATGACTGGATGAAGAAGGGCTTTTCAATGTAATTTCCTGATATCGAGGAAGACGAGGAGAAGGGGTAAACATAAAAAAATAAAAAATTGTCAAAGCGATAACATTAAGGATTATAAACGATCCTGGTTTAAGGACCCACCAAGGATTCCATTGACACATGTAATTAAAAAAATGAGTTTTTCTAAACACGAAATTTACATTTTCAACACGACTTTTTAAAAGTACTTCATAAAAATTATTATTAATATGTATTTAAAGTGTTACCACTCCACATTGACCACATTGGTCGACCACATTCCCATTAACCCATAATTAATGTCCATCCACTCGTGTACACAAATTAATAAGCTAAAATCAAAATTATGTTCAAACAATTGAAATATTAGAAAAACACTTCAGATGAGACTAATCCGCACATAGAGAAGCCGCTGCCGACAAAACTCCTCATCGATCCACTCAAATGTTCTCTCCTGTCCTCGATCACTCCACTCGTCTCGATGTCCACTTCAGCATTTGTCAATAGCCAACAATACAATAATAATAACAACAAAAACAACCACTACACCGACAACACACAACACATTTCGGCATCCTTGTAATCTTCGCGGACACAAAAGACACCGCGCGTCGTGGACAAACAGCGACAGGGACATCTGAGCGGCAGCAGCGACATCGTCATGGAGGATAGAAGAAATAACATCATCATCATAGTCATAATTTTCATCATCATAGGGACAAAGAAAGCACTTGACAAGGAGAGGAGGAGGAGGAGGTGCTCGTGGAGAGAGCTAATATATTGAAAATCGGTGGAAAGTCCCAACGTTTCAGCCTTCGACAGACACGATAAATGAAGGGACAGCGACAGAGCCATGGACAGGACAGGACGGTAGTAGAAACATCGACGAGAGTGGAGAGAATCATAATAGGCAAAGTCGAAGAGGAATCAACAGAGACATCGGCAGCCGAAACTATATGTTGACAAATATTAAATTCTTGTCGCATTTCAGTCAATTAACATCCTCCTCGCAGCGTTGATGCACGCACCTTGGCAAATATTTACAAGTGGCCTTTAGAAGGGGAGGGAAACAGATAGACAGACAGACAGACCAATGACAGCTGCCAAATTGAAAGCGGAAGGTTTTGAAATCGTTAAACCGAGGATCCGTGTTGATCGAATGTGGCTTTGTTAGGTGGAGAGGACAACACAAGAGGAATATTATTGTCTCTCTCGAGTGGCTGAGAAGGGTGGGATTTCATTATAATTGGATGCCATCCATAATGGGAAGAGTCCAACATTAGAGTTATCATCAAAAACATTTCTATTCAATTCGGGGGTTTCGTTCTTATTGAATTCAAGGGTTTCTTTCTAATTGAATTCAGGGGTTTCTTTCTTATTGAATCGAGTCGAATGTTATCATCGACGAACAACGATCGATTTATGTAAATTCAGAATAACGTACGATCAATTTATTTAATTCACTCATCAAGGCAATTATGATTGTGTGGATGATGTGTTGAAATGATTTGATCAATTGTGTAAATAAAATTAAGGAAAATATCGTATTACAAAGCAGCCGCAGCTGTTAAAACTTACCAAATTGACTTCAGCCGATATAGAAATTATAATCCATATCGAATATCAGTTAATCGGTTTAGGTTTGCCACCACGATTTGGGGAGATTGAGAAACCTGAAATGAAAGCGTTTATTAGGAGAATTCTTGAAATGATTTTGTTGTTTTCTTAATTTTTTTAATAAAATACCCGAAATTTGCATAAAGAACTAAGAGAACCCCAGTGATTCCTCTGCCAATGGGACACCTGAGCTTGGGTGCTATGCAAATCTCAGCTATAAACAGCAACAACATCTGACGTACACCCATACAATGTTCTCCCGCCCCCAAGTCAAACGAAATCAAAGTCAACATAACGACAACGGGAACGACGAATCGAGTCGGGCGTCAAATTGAAAAGCGATGCCAGCCGTTGACAACAATAACAACAACGATAACGACAAGCGTCTCAAACCACCACCCACTCAATCAATGCCGCCCTCTTTTCGCCCATCCTCGAAAACAAGGACCCTTCAATCCACCCTGCCTTCCATCGAGGCACAATCAATGTCCAATAAAAGAGCGAAATACTACGTGTGATTTTCTACATTTTTTGATGAGGACGTTGAATTTGCATGTGAATAAAATCGAATGGCGATGAAACGCACTGAGCGAAATTACACGAAAATTATTGAAAATTTTTAAGAGTATGAAAAATATATTAATTTCTTAGGTATTTTTTAATTTTTTGAAGTAAGATATTTTTATTTCAACAAATTTTTTTTAACCGAAAATTTTTGAAGTCAAAAATTTCTTTTTTAAAATAAAAAATTTGTTAATTTTTTTAATTAAAAATATATATATTTCTTAGAAGTAAAATTTTTGTTTATTTTTAGAAGTACAAAATTTGTTAATTTTAAGGGAAATATTTTTTTTTAAATTTTACCATTTATTTAAACTACATATTGAAACCAATTCAATACTGAAAATATTTATATTTAAAGAAGCTGAATAATTTTCAAAAATATATCATTAAATCAGTTTTAAACTAAATTTATTTATTAAATACCGAAACATATCATTAATTTTCTTCAATATTTAATATTGAATTTCTCCGAGTGTAAAAGATTGTATTTGAAGATGTTTTTTTTTCATTTTATATTTATTTTCTGCATGTACACCTAGTCAGCTGCCTGTTCGATATCCGTTTCCTCTTCCGTTTTATATACTCAAATTGAGTGATTTAGATTAGAAATCAATTTTCGCTCCTTTCACACTGACGTCCTCCTGACGCCCCAGAGCACTGCAATTGCCTCCGTTTATATGCAAATCCGCACACCGAGTGACGTGAGAAGGAGGAGAGAAGATGTAGATGGAGCCTGAAGGCAGAAGTCATTGTGAGTGTGGAATTCAATTTCATGTTTGGCAACAAAATAACACTTTGGGGACTCGTTCCATTTCAATTTCAAAGTCTCTCTCTTTTTTTTATTCCTCTTTTTTTTTGTGCTCGCTCCATTTGATTTGCTTCTTTATCGTTGCTCGCACGAAAGGAAGTGTTCGTAGAGATTCCTGTGATATTGAAAATTCCTTGATTAAGATGTTGCAATAAAATAGAACGTCACCAGATGCAGGTTGTTCGCATCGTTGTCGTCGATGCTGTTGGTGTAGAAACAGAATTTGCGATCAGGTCTTTCAATGTCCTTATTTTTCAACCGCCAATGACGTCCATTTTGGAGTCTTCGTCAGGCGCCCAATTGGCATTCACAACTCTTGCCACATGCCGAACTCCACCATTTTCCATTCATGAGACTCCGAGAAACCCATTTCGACCGACCATCGAACGATCGATCGATCTGTCTTGATGTCTTCATAACGAATGGCCAGAACCTGACCAAATGCGTCCAATGGTCCTCAGTCAATCCTTCCACGGACGGTGCAACCAATCAATTGACGAGAGTCCTCTCGCTCGTCAATTGACATTTTTCTCGGATCGTCTTCCCATGACTTGGTTAAGACTCGGTCGGACAAGACTCGAGGATCAATCACGGTGATCTCGCGGTTTAGGAACAAATTTTAATTCATTTTAGAACCGGGCATTTTGGTTCATTCCGAAATGTTTGCCTTAAAAAGGAGTTCGTTATTTTCTATAATGAACGCGCCATCGATTCCTCTGCTGCGTCTGTCTGTCTGTTTGCCAGCTTGTGTTTATGCCCGTTGACTTGTTTATCTCTTCGTCGCCTGTCCGCCCGTCTCTCTATCTGTCTCGTTGGCATTGCCATCGATCGATGCTCATCATTCATGTTCATCAACAACTCAACTGCAACAAGAGTTGAAATTATTGTCGAACGCCTCGATTGCTCCTCAAGTCTTCATCTCGTCACCATCACCGTGGATCCGAGAACCGATGTCTCCGGTGTTGTTGCACAAATGTGAAGGACATCGATGGCATCTGAGTGGTTGATTCATTTTATTTTATTCATGCGAATAGCAATGAGGCATAATGATGAAAAGCAACAGACAGACATCGATGGAGAAGAACTTCAATGAAGAACGTCGATGAAAAAACTCGATGAAGAACTTCAATGAAGAAACTCGATGAAGAACCTCGAAATAAAACCACATATTGTTAATCCTCGAACACTCAATTCGTCCCACTGTGCACTAGCATCGTTCGCTGTCGACAACGATTGTCAGTTGAAATGTTAATTTTTTTGTTGTTGTTGCAGTGAGCATTGGTGTTGTTGTAATTGTTGTTGGTAACGACTGGAATGTCATTTAGTTTGGCAAACAATGAAGAATTTATCATCCATATATTTCGCCTTAATTTCATGGCGCAGGCGTAAAATTCGAATGCTGCACAAACACTACGATGAATGATGCACGCGAGCACAGTGGGCGGATACGATAAAATATTAGTTCGAATACCGTGTGTCACATTTTTTATTTCATCGCCACACAATCCTTTGATCAACATCGGCAAAAGCGGTACAATCAAAATACAAAGTATCGAATTACATTTCCGCCGGAAGTCGTCAAGCGGAAGTGCGACAAACAGACAGACGGATAGACGGTGCGTCGACAGTCAATCTCTCTCCTCTGATCTGTCCGTCGCACTTCGACTTTCGCTGAGATAAACGCGGAGAAAAGAAAACACGAAAATGCGGTTAAGCTTAATAATCCACTTGGGAATCGACGGGGCAGAGGATCAGACGATGGATGGGGTGAGAGAGAGACGAGGACAGGGGTTCGCCAAAGAGGGTGACAAAATAATGCGATACATATTTCGGGCGCGAGCAACAGCCGAGAACGAGCCACGGGACGTCGACCACAAAAGGACAATAAAAAACTGAGCTACTTCCGTGTATGCATTGCGCAAAATCATTTAATTTCCGGCCTCCAGTGTGTGCGACTCAGAGTGTCTGTCTGTCTATTCCCGCTCTATTCGTCTGTCCTTCCTACTCTTGTTTGTCCGTTCGTTCGTTCGACACCAACCCGAGGGAGTGATTTGTCCTTTTCGCCAGAGTCATGCCGTCGTGGTGATGTTCATGTGATGATGTTCTCCTTTATGATGATGATGTCTGCCTTGCTGATAACTATGTTCGACGAGAGGATGTTCTTCTCAATGCCAAGGAACTTCCATCTATACAAGATGATGATGATGATGGTGTTGCATGCAACAAACCACCGGACTTCGTATGCGAGACCCTAATTCAATTTGAATAATTTTTATTATGAATTTATGATGATGACGAACCGCTCATGATCCCTCCGATGCTGCAGTCGTCGTCGCCGCTGGCAGCCGTCGCCTTTCATAATCCTCGTGTAAGCCAGAACGTTGACGGCAACAAAATTTATTAATTTCCCCTCACACTTCTTCGGCCACTTCTTCGTGTCCAGGACGGAACGATGGGAACATTCACATCGTATTTTTCGCCACTGTCTCTAACGATGCTCTCCCACTATATTTGCATAAATATTGCATTTAGAGCGTGTAACCACCTCCCACCCTTCAGCTGATCCTGTACACGGGAAGGTGGTGGTTTGTCTGAGGGACAGACGTTCGAAAGAACTACGACGACGGTCGGTCGCCCTGTCGTCGTTGAATCCTCATCATTTTTATTTTTTTAATTAAATTATATTGTTTATCACTGCATGCTGTGAGTAGCGAACTCCGGAATGGGCCACCTCATCGTCAGCAGAGAGAATCCTGTTGCTGCGTTTCCATCCATCCGGTCGTTTGGTCGCTCCCTCAAGTTCGTGACAACAACGAGAGTTTTATTAGCATCTCTTTCGGTCGGTGTTGGTGACAAAATGGAACTTGGGCTTCGCCGTATTCATTCATAATTGCGATATAAATAATTTCAGGTTGGCGAGGGATGAAGGTAATATATTGGTGTATGGCTAGAGGGCGTGAAGGACTTTCATAATTTGCATAACGATGGGACAAATTTTAATATAAATTATAATAGGCTATGCACGTGGTAGACGAGTGATGATGATGGATTCATTAGAACAAAGACTCATGATTATCATATTATCGGTAAAAGTTTTTGTAATAAAAGTGCAATAATCCTGAAATTTCACATTAACGAAAATTGATCATCACACCTTCTGAGGGCGATATTTCAAAATGAGTAAACATTAATTTCAAAAGGAGTTAAAATTAATTTCCCGATTGCAATTTCCTTCGACAGAATTATCTTTGTTCTCTTTTATTTTATGATCACAATAAAGTACCTCTTCTTCATCTTCTTCTGCTACTCCTTTTACTTCTCTTAGTTCCTCTTAATTAGTTTCCACAATTACGAGCAGCTACAACTTTGAATATTACACCGTTAAGGCGGCAATGATAATAATAACAAACTTTTCACATTCAATTAATACTCTACTCTCCCTTCTTCTCCCTCAAAGTTTCCTGCCACCAACCGACTCAACCCACCATCGTCTCGATAACGATTCTCGGTAGCGGGAAAGTAAAATCCTTTTCATGGAAAACAATTCCAAATGATTAAGTGATTTCGGCATTTAACACCGCGCCACCCACACCCACGTCCTCCCCTGTCTATAACTCGCGGGTTGTGGAATCGTGTCCTGCGAGGTAATTGGATTAACATGCGCATACATCAGCAGAAAATCAACACGAAGGAGCAATCATAACGCTTAATCGTCTCAAAGCATGAGCGAGACGGGGGATGCGGTGGGTTGGAGTTTGGTTGTGGGGGAGTCGATTAGGTATGGTTTCGGTGGGGTTGGCAACCCCGGGTTAAATGCTTTCGCTACGGTGGTTATCGCAGAATCACTAGAACTTAATCACGCGTTGCCATGTGACCCAACGATGGAGGGGAAGGAAAATAGAAGCGAAGGGTAGAGAAGGGAAGCGAGAGAACTAAAGGGAAGCGAAGGGTAGAGCAGGGAAGTAGGAAAAGGACCACGATCCGTGTGAGGGGCGTTGGTTCACTGTCATAACCCAATTACCAGTGAAAACATATTTTCCTTCGCAAATACGACAACTTCGTCGTCCTTTTTGATGGCGAGAACGTGTGCGTGAGTGTCTGAAAATGGGGTTGGCATTGTATGGTGGTGTTGGTGTGGGTTGTGCGCACACAATGGGATTATGATTAAGTTGTTGTAATAAGGGATGGCACGTTGTTGCCTCTGATACTATTGCTACTGCCTCTGCTACTATTCCTGCCTTTGCTACTATTCCTTCCTTTGCTATTTCAGTCTTTGCTACTGCTGCTATAGTTGATGATGATGATGAGGTTGAGTTTGAGGCTGTGATCGTCGTTTGGTCGTCGCGATGCGTCGGTCGGTCGTTCGCCTGTCGGAAGCTGTAATTTGATACATTTAGTTAGCGACATCGGCCAGCAGCAGCAGCAGCATGACTGAAGGGTAGATAAGTGAATTTTTATGAAATTTTACGACTTGACAGCGTTATATATTACCATGGGGAGAGATGGATGTATGTGTGTTGGTTGGCCTTGGAAACTATCGTATGTTGATCTGCGAACGCGGAGGAATTCCGTAAGTTTTGCCACGCATCAGAGGTCGAGGCGAAAATGATGGGGATGGAGGAGAGAACTAAGAGCAAAGGTAGAATAAATTAATAAGGGAAAGTTAATGATTAATATGGATTAATGTGTAAGGGAAATCGATTTGATAATTTTATCAGGATTATGATTGTTTTCCCAGATTATGACAGAGATCCATCAGGGGATTTTTGCAACATAACATAGTTTTATCGAAAGATTCAATGTGAAATTGTATCATTCTTTTAAATAAAATTTTTATTATTTATTAAATTACAATTTACAAAATATTTGTACTTTGATAATATTATTAAAATTATAAAAAATACTATTTACTAAACCATGTTTTATTAAACTATCATTTAAAAAATTATTGAAATATATTTTTTTTAAATTTAATTAATTAAAAATGTTAAATATTGGAATTTCAATTAATGACTCCCCAATTTATCGTTTCCTGCCTCCAAAAACCCTTCCGCTTATTCCCCACAGCTACTTGTTGAAATTCTGAGATCATTTCAAAATAATGACTCACATTAAGATGCGAATGGGTATGAGTTGAACAACACAACAACAATCAAAAGCGCCCGAAAGTGTTCAGGTATGTGATTTCGACTTCAAATTAAGAAAGACAAACATTTCGAATACCGCGAGCATAATGGACAAATAGGACTAATGTGTTGGGCACACCACAATCGACGACGACGACCACAACATCATCTCGTTCTCCATATGATCATCATTATGATCATTAAAACCATCATCACCACCGAACGATTGTCCACGGCGACGACGACGACGACGAAATACTGGAAGTCAGCAATGAAAGGGCTCGGGAACATGAAGAGAATCAGCAACAGCAGCAGCTCCCTTTGAACACTAACGAAACACACAATTTGTCGGAAGATGGTAAATCCGACAAACAAATATGCAAACTTCCAAACAAACAGATGGACAGACGACAGAATGGACAGACGACAGAATGGACAGACGGCTGAATTGACAGACGACAACTATGCGGAGGGACAGATGAATAAATAACAACAACAACAACAAAAACAAGAAGAAGGCGAATAGCAAACAGATATCTGTGAGATATCCAAGCATTCGAGCATTCGGCATTTAGACGTTATGGCCAAATGAAGAACAACAGAAGCAGAAGCCGCTTCTGCAGCGACAGCGACACCAACATCGACAACACCAACAACAATATCAACAACAACGACCGCCACCACTGTCCACCGATCACTTCAGTCATCAACACCGAGCCGAAAGATTGCCTCGAGTTCCTCCTGGTGAGAGAGAGAGAGAGAAAGGGATGGAGTCGTCGGTGCTGGGATTTGCCTATAGGTATATGTTGTTATTGATTCTTCGAGAGTCGATCCCCACAACGTATTATTTTGTTTGCACTCAACTCAATTTAGCCGAAAAGAGTGGAAAAAAATCGGTGTGATCAAAAACGAAACAAAAAGAAGGCCGAGAGAGACAAAGACAGAAAAACCGCCTCAAAAAGGAAGCCGCTTCCAATATTATTTTTGGTAGGTTTTTAACGTGTTTTTCTTTCACTTGTTTGCGTCTTAAATGCGTTTGTATTGCGCGCATTATTGGCTTGAGTTACTTTTAAGCATCATTTTTTTTTTATTTTTGTTTCTTTCATTTTGTTTTGTTTTATTTTTATACTCTCATCGGTATTTGTTGTTGCTTTTTGTTTTCACAAGCTCAGCTGCTCACAAAATTACTTAATTTGTTTGTGAAACTCGTTATTTTATTGATTATTTATAGCTCGTTCTCACTCTCGCCGCGCCATCTCATTTCCTCTTAGTAATTTTTTATTTTTTGGGTTTTCCTTGTTTGATCTTAATTAAAAATGAAATATTTTTAAGGTGTGTTGTCAAGGGCCAAAGGTGTGACGAAACTTTTAAATAGACCTCATTACAATTGCGAACCCTCGTCAGTCTTGAGCATCCTGTAGGAACTCTTTTTCATTCTGCTGACTCATGTCATTGAGTCCACCCATTGACCACGTTGGTTAAGGAATTCGCCACACTTGCACTCTGTGAACTTATCATTTTTTTACCCTTCTCACCTACTAACGGACTCCCCCACACTACCCTTTGTCACTCCCCCTTCTGATTTATTCATCATCTCCGTTCGAAATCCACCCTCGACGTTCGCTCATAAATTGCCTCGTGGTTCGAAATAACATCTTGTTTCTGTTCGCAATAGAATCATAAATAATAAATATAAAAATATTCCGCCCATCGATGGTCGAAACTTTCACAAGCCCTCTCACTCACTCATTGTAATCCCACCAGAAGCCAATAAGGATCATTTTTCGTCGGGGACAAAAAGTTTTTATTAACATTCATAACGTTCGCAAAAATCGTTCAATCTTCCACTCCTTCCACTTCCAATGAGACTTCCTTCGATTTGTGGGCATGAACAAGCGGCATCGATGACGATGATGATGAGGGTGGAAGGAAACAACCCTTCGTTAATAAACTGTAGCAGATTTTCCCATGTCAATTTCAGTTGGTCCCCCTATTTTTTTGTGGCCAACGACGTTTGTCGTAAATAATAAATAAATTATTTTCATAGGATTTTCGCTTCTTTCCCATTGTGGAAACGGATTTGATTTCTATAGGCTTAAGTCGTGAGACCACCCTCATGCCAAATCAAAGAGTGAATGATCAATGAATGGGCAGAAGACAATGAAGACCGAAGAAACCAATTAAGTCGTCACTATACTATGGCCAACGATCGCCGCAAGATCCTCAGCTATCGTACGATCGAGTAATATTTGTTTTAGCAATGCTTTCAGCTACCTGTTTTAGACTTCGCATTTAAATAAATGTTTTCCTTCCATTGGCTAGACTAGAGATCGTCTTCAGCTTCCTCTATCTCTCGGCATCGTCCTCCGTTTCGCTCGTTTACTCAACAATTAACATTGAATTGGGAGCAAACTATTAATTGACACCTTCGACTGTACACTTTCGTTTAAAAGGAAACCGAACGAAGGCCGTGGAAATAAATAAAAACCCCAAACGCACACACACGCAGACACATCGATAGCCACACAAGCCCACTTCTGACAGGCGATCGTATGTAGGTGGCATCGCTCACGATGGACGCCGAGATCAAAGGCGCCGATCGGGCTTTCGAACGGAGTTGCCGTCAATTAGATAGAAAGTGTTTATATTCTAAATGTTTCTAACTGGCCATCATAACTGAGGTTTTTAATTTTCTCAGTTACTTAGTGGGTTATTGTTTTCGTTATAGTGGGAAGTTGCTGTTGTTATTCCCACTGAATGCCTTTTGAGGTTTTCGTCGTGAACGACAGACAGAGAGAGTGAGAGAAAAGACCAACCGATAGATAGAGAGAGAGAAAAATACCGACAGACATAAAGAGAGAGATCGAGAGACGATGGTTAGTCAGAAGGAACCGCATCGTCGTGAAGAAGTGTTTGTAAATAAATTAAAAATAATTATAATTAACACTTTTTGATATCGAATTTTTGTGTTTTTTCGCCAATATTTGATCAATCGATTGATGTCGACGTGGATTTGCTGTGGGAGGAATAAACGATTGAAAGCCAGCTGGCAGCTGGGTGTTGACAGAATAATTGGATATTGATGAAGTCATTATCATCGCGTGCGTTTCGTGCTGCGGATCGTGATGCCACCAAAGAAGGTGATGCAATTCAATAGCGTTTATGAAAATTCTGAAAAATTGCATCGCAATGAGTACGACGCTAGGTAATTATGTGTCACGTGCTGTATTAGTGAGCACAGGGCCATAGAAGACCACGGCGATGATGATGCTGATGACGACGACGTCTCTTGCGGCTGGAATAAATTATGGATGGTGCTTTAATTGTTTAACGATGAGTTGTCAATGGCGAGAATCATCTTCGATGGAGTAAAACAAAGAGAAGAAAGGAATGAACAAAGATCGACTTCATTGAAAGTCGTACGAGGAACACGCAAAGATCTTGAGAATATCGGGAATATTCAACACCTCGTCTGATCGGCCGTCCCGTGTGTCGGCGAAAATACAACGCGATAACTCACTAAAAAATAAAGCCAATAAAGCGTGGAGATCGGAAACTATGTAAATGCAAGCCGACCAACATAAATTTCGCATTTCGAACAAAATGCGAAAGAGATTTGTTGAATTTGTTTAAACGTTTGTATTATGCGTTCAGGAATCAATAAAGGAAGCCGCCTCAGACGTCGCCGCCTCTGCCTCTGTCGTTGCTGTCGATGCCGCCAGGTTCAACACAGATGATCGGCGATGTGAGATGAGATGATAAGCATCGGCTGTGGAGGAAAATTCGAGCGGATCCTGCGAAACGAAGGAAGAGAAGTTTCTATTTCTACAGAAAAACGATTAATACGCACAAATACACATACACAGAGCGAGAAGTAGAGAGAGAGAGAAAAGGCCACAACTCGAAAGCAACTACAACATCGGCACGAAAAGGCAGAAGATTTTCGCGCGTAGGCCACGATTATTCATGGGTTGCCGCCGTCTTCGCTCTGTCGCCCCAACCCCTTTGGTCCCGCATCCACGATCGCATTCAATTCGAACGATTATGTTGCCAAAGAACAAAATCCAAATCCATCCGACTCATAAATCTCCGAGAATTCGACTCTCGGCTCTCCGATGGGCCTGCAGCAACAGCAGCAGAAGCAGCGCCGTCGACAGAGACAGCGACAGCGACGCATGCGCACCGACTTCAGAGTGGGTTTTCACTAAAAATTATGTTTATTATAAACTTTTATGTTGTAATTTATTTCCATAAGCGTTTATTTTGGAAATTTGTTTACGGATTCTAGCCTTTCCATTCAATCGATATTCCTGCCGTTCCTGCCCCCGATCACCGGCCGATCTCACAGTTGGAGCCCATTGTTCCGAGCGCTATCTATGGGACCGAATCTCCGCCGACGGTGATCTTCAGATATCCGATATGCATCTAATATTCATGTGCGACATTTTTATATTTTGTTTAGACGCATAATTTCTGAACTGGAATTGATTTTCGTTTTATCCGCATTTTTTATTATAACTTTGTTAAACATACTCACTCACATATGTGTATATGTTTAAATTTAAATAATTTCGGAGATACGGCGTTTGAGATAAGCAATCAAGTTGATAAGCTTGGGCCGAATGGAAACGAGGACAGGTGCAGCTTTGAAATAGATCCGCCGCTTGAAAGCCTCGAGTTTATTTTGGGAATCATTTTGTGTCACTGTCATCAACTGTAGTATTTCAAAAATAGAAGCGATCTGTTTGACGCTTATTAGCGAACTGTTTATCATCAAATAACTTCTGTTCACGTTTCGATATGGATCGCCCTTTATTATTTGCAAACTATGTATTTAGAATACTGGGTTCATTAATCAGATAGATCAAACTACCTTAGAATATGTTTTCATTTCTTTATGGCTTTTATTTTATTTGTAAAACGTGGTTATCATTCTATTTTGAGTTCATATGCCAAAAATGAAAGATATCGTCTTGGTCGGATTTATAGTTGGATTTACGATAAACGAGGTAATTAACAAGTATGACTTTACAGGTATAATTAGAAGTGTTTATAATGAACTCTGTTGCATGCCAACATAACCGCAGAAGCGTTTATTGAATCAGTTCATAATCCGCTAAATCGATAATAAGTATCATAATAATTGATTGTGATTGATGATGATTCTTTTGCAACACATTTTTTTTGCAAAAGATTTCAAATTTTAAAGTTGGAAAAACTAATTTTGTAGTTTCGATTTCAAATTAAGTTCGTTAAATTAAATTTAAAATATTCAGGACATTACAAAGAATTCATTGTTTACGAACAACGAGCATGTTGATTGCATGCAATGTATCGTTCGCTTAACATGTTTGCTATAATTATCGGATCTACTGTACCTACGACTTAGTTTCAACATGTACTATAACCACCAATATAACTTCCACTGGGCCGGAGACGGTGAAAACAAGCTTGTAGAATCCTGGTATCAAGTGACTGGGAAAGCTGTCTGTGGAAATTGTGCATTTGTTAAGTGTGTAGAGCTTGTTTTCCAAGACTGGGACCTCCTTGCCCTTGGCCTGCGGCAGGTCAGAGCAGTCGGCGAAGCTCTTCATGAATAGGTTCTGGTAGGTGTTTTCTACATAGTATTTTGCTGACTGCTTGGATACCTTAAATGGGAGCAACTGGTAGTTGTTGTTACCGGAAGCACTACGAAACATTTGGCAAGCGATCTGGAATCAAGAAGCAAAGGATAACTAGACTTAACTGGCCCTATGCGAAATCGACTGAAACGATCGTAGGTCAAAAATAATTAACTAACATAATATTCGGACCCATCGCCGATGTTAATAAGCATGGTACCGGAAAACGCGAACGATCCTCGGTTGATGCGAACAAGATTTAAGTCCCAATGTAACACTGATTCATTGGCTGACACTGAATTAATACTTAATATCGTGTAATCCCAGGTTTTCTGTTGAAAGGCAAAGGCAAAAGTAAGTCCTTCTGATGACAAACCAAAGTTCACTTAACACCTTCATCAGTGTAGCATCCATTGGTAGGACGGAGCCCAGGAAGCACACAGCGATCACTAGTGGAACCATGCTCGTAAACGAGAGAAATACCATTGTCTGAAACCACGTTTGTGGCTCATTTATATGGTTGGATTTGAAACAAACAAATAAATTAAGCAATCCAGAATGATGTCGTGATTTGAAGATTATTGCAAATGTTGCTTATCGCTGCACGATAGTTTTTAAATACTATGCTACACATGTTCTATAGATTATCTACTGCAATTTTATTTGTTATGAGTTAATATGAGTTGTCATGGCAAAAATGGAACAGATCAGACACGTTCACCCACCTCGATCTGTACCTAAACTCACATATAAACAAATCGCATAAACAAATATTTCTTTCGGCGAGGAAATATATTGGGATCGATAAACTAACGCTTGTTAGTATTACTTATTGTATGACTATAGCGTGAAAAGTCTATTAATAAAATAACAGCACACGTATAAAAATCTGCAGCTTCGAACAAAGCTAAACATGAGGTAAGTATTACGTATTTTGAATTCTGTTTTGCTTTTTATTCCTAATGAACGTCACGACATACTGTCTGCCGAAATTTCTGGGGAACTTCGAGGTTGGCTTCGATGATGTTAAACAACCATAAGAAGTGTTGACAAAAGTGATTAACGACATATCTGATGTTTTGGCAACACCGAAGCGTTGAATATGAATTGGTTGCACAAATAGAAGCCCAAATTTGTGTATTCGAACTTCAGTTGTTTGGCTTCACAAAGTAACCACCACAACATCATCATCACCATAACATTTTCGATTTTAATGTCAAACATTTTTCGCTGCATCGATGCTAAGGCAATAATGATGTTGATGGCACTAATGATCATCATGGCAGTGATCATGTTTTGACTCGTCACACCTTAGATCGAGATTTTATGCATTTTAATTCTCTGTTTTTATTACAAGCAACCGTTGAATGTTTTTATTAGTTTCTAATTTTTCTTTCATTTATTTTTTTTATTTTTCATTATGTTGTTGTTGTAATTCTATTGAAGAGGTTGTTGTAATATAGTTTATGGGTTAGGTAATATAGATGTAGCAATTAAATTAATTAAATTGCAAATTGCTTCTGACTGAACACAATTTGTTTGCCAATAATTAATTAACATTACATGCAATAAATTCTAATTAGCAAATATGACGGAAATTTAAATACCAGTTCCGCAAAGATGACGATGAAGAACAGGAAAAGTCGAACAAATAAAATATATGATTCTATGACCCAAGCAATTAGTTGTTGAGTTGGAAACGAATTCGTATAGAAGTAATTATATCCATATTTCAATTGATTTTGTATAAATAAATTATTTCTACATAATCGTAGTAAATAATAATTCAGTATCGATTTATGGTTTTAATTTAAAGAAAATGGTTTTGCAAAGAAGTTGAATAAACATTTCATCGCTTCACATTAATTGATTCATTTAAAAATAAAGCCACTCCCCCATCTATGTATTGAAGAGACTTTTAAAGAGCATCAGTTCATAATAAATATATTATTCGACCTTCTGGAAAACTGATCGCATCATTGCATCTGTTTCTTCCTCCTGACTAAATATGACCACATCCACCTTCATGATTGATGTTTCAGCTACTTCATCAGACATCAGAACTCAATTACATGGAATTCCATCGATCAATTCACCCAACAAAAAAGTGTCCCAAAATTCAAATGAAATCGAGATTCACCTGCACCCACATCTCTATCTATTTCGAATGACAATAAATGACGTACATGTCTATAGTAAAGGATCATGATGAGGAGCACGCACAATCAATAATGAGAATGGTTGATCATACGACGATAGACGACAATCGCTCATGCATTGTCGCCGACGACGTCGACGTTTGGCGACAGACAACAAACGCCCCTCCCGTCGACGCACCACATAAATGTCCGCCCCTCTGATGGCGCTTGACATTTTATACAATTTAATAACTTCATTAAGTACCAGAAAAAAGGGCACGTTTTATAACCAACCCGATACCGATCGGCCAACGACTTCGTTCCTAGGTCCGATTGCTACAAAAAGCCTTATCAATGAATTAGATCAATGAAATAATGTCCACAAGACAAGAGCGAACAGAACACTTGACCATATCCTTCACTTACCTACGTGTGGCTCAACCGTAGACAGGGGCAGGGCCAGGACACGCACGGCGAGGGGATCATAGAGAACCTTTTCGGGGTTCTGAACTGTTGACGGTTAGGGTGCTGCCCACCGAGACTGTCTTTCACTACCGAAGTAGCACGAATTTATGATGTTAGTAAAACGTTAGCAACACCCTCTTTCCTACTGTCCGACGATGGCCTCTATGTCTGTCTCTCTGTCCGTTTGTCTATGTCTGTTTGTATGGTAAAAAGGCCGACAGACAACAGTAGTCAAAACACCTCCAACGATTCCAGGAAATTAAACGCATGTAGCCAAGTTATTCGTTGATAACAAGATAAAACATTGATGAGGGGAAATTCACCCGAACATACCATACCTACATATGTTGATCTTACTCTAGAAACTGGATCAGTAGAGAGACGAGTGCGGCTTTAAATATATGTGATCGCCATAAAAAGGTGGGATGGCATTTGGGAAAACTCTTGGACACATGCTCTGGAAATGACGCTTGTGGCATTTGGAATGAATTTATTTGTTCATTAATTAGTGCGCCGAATTAGTGGCTCATTTTAAGGTCAGTTTTTTTGGAATCTCCAATGATTGATCGCGGTCCCTTGTCCAGTTGGCTCGCGGCATGGCTTACTTTGGCTCATTATCGAATCGAATGCAAGTGTTGATGTCTTTATACAGCTGGGAATTGAACGTCTTCTCATCTTATTGTGGCTATTGTCTCATATATTCGTAAATAAATATGGTGCCAGATGCTCGGATTTACTTCAAATTCTATTCACTCTTTGACAAATAGTTTTTCTCAATATGAGTTTAAAATAGAAATATAAAACTAAAGAATAGAATAAACTAAGACCCGGATTAGTAAATCATTTTATTCACAAAACCATTCTTTATCAATCGTATCGTTGTCCGACTGTCGCCAAAATTTTCGGTTATTCTTGGAAGAGCGAGCATGGAGACGATTTATGAAACACACGCCGACCTGAAGTGGAGCCAATACAATGGTAAACATTCCGACGGTCGAACGATTTTGTCAAAATTCAATAACAATTAATTATACCGAGAATTAATGATCTGGCCTTTGCATATTGCGAATCTTTTGTTGTCCCTTTGTTGTCCGCATTGTTTTTGGCAAAACTCGATCACTCGATGCGACGATCACAGTTAGAAGATCAGCAGAGCGCAAATAAAATGTCAATATTGTTTCTGGACGAGACAGGAGCCTGCTGTGCGGTTTATTGATATGGCGGACGATCACAAGATCGTAAAAAAACGTGTAGAAGAATTTTTGAATACCGATGAAAGTAAAGCAAGTCGAACAGGATTTTTATTCCAACATACATACATATGTATGTTTGAAAATTCCGGTACACACAAAACGAGAACCGAAATAAACACGAACAATTAATTGAAAATGCTCAAATAATTAGTGCTGCGATCCCAGGCTTTTATCTTCATCCCAGCGAACAAGATCAAGTGATCGCCGATCGAGGGAACAATGCAACACCTTATAAATGAAGTACTCTGCTTCTCAGCTCCATTGACAAAACGATCAACTCATGAATGGACACTCGATGTCCATTCAACAAGTGTAACGAAAGAAATCGTCGAACAAAAACCCCCGAGAACAATGCGCGATTTCTTGAGAAATCAAAAGTGTGTATAAAATTCTTCACCCAATGTTGCGTAAAAATAATAATCGACAGGCGTCTTTGTGCATTTTTCTACACCAAGAGAGGAGGGCAACAAGAAGAGGGCACAAATTTCCCACATACCAAACCCGGCACAAGTGAGGATCGCTTGACCGTTGGCCGTCGTCGTTTCTCTGTTGTCTGTGAACGGGAAAATAGAGGGGAGGATCGTCTATGCGACGGGTCCGCCTTTCGATTGAGTTTTCAACCAAGCAATACTAATTGATTTATGGCACCTGATGCCCGGCGGCACAATCGGTCCCATGCCAAACGAGAACGAGAATGAGGCTGAGGACTCGTCGTCGACAGAGATCGGTGCAACGGGTCGAAGATCTGTACCGAAAAAGTAGGCATGGTCGTAGACAACTCGAACGGTAGACGAACCCTCGGACTGGGGACAAATTTTCTGGGCAATTAAAATGACACAATGTCGTCTTGGGCAAACGGTAGAGAATGGAGACAGGTAGCAGTAGAATGGGCACTGATGTAGAAATCAGGTAATGAAGATGTTAATCCATGTGATTGTGATTGCCATGGGCGGCATTCGAACTTCCCACGATCGTCGACTGATGGATGTTGGATAAATTTGTTCGAGTCATAAATTTCAACAAACTACACGATCTTAATAGCGACCTACAAGATCAGAATGAGGACCTACAATATCAGAATGATGACATAGAAGATCAGTATGACGACCTATAAGATCACAATGAACAATTGACCAAGAAACACTTGGAAACTTGGTCCTGAAGCCGACGGAATAAACGATCCTTCTCTCGTAAATTTCGATCCTTTTCTCACAAAGTTTGATCCTTTTCTTATAAAGTTCGATCGTTTTCTCTCAAAGTTTTTCATGAAGTTTGATCCCTTTCTCACAGTGTTTGATCATTTAATCACAAATTTCTATCCTTTTCTCACAAAGTTCGATCCTTTCCTCACTTCTTGTCGTTTGCGTATCAACACAATTTCGACGTCAAGTCTCCATGTGCCAACGTCCTTCGTTTTGCAAATACCAATACCCAATACCAAAACGCCTGTGTGTGCGTATGTGTTTGCGTCATATATTTATCTCGTCTGACATATGAGCTCCTGCTTCGATCGCCTCGCTTTTGCTTTTTCTCTTGGCCGCTGTGGCTGTGGCATTGCGTGATTTAGCGAGTTTGATAAAGCGTTAATTATCGTCGAATGTGTTTATTAAATGTGACTAATTAATATTAAAGCAGCGGGCGCCCGCGAGCAATAAATCTCGCACGAATAAAGCGGCTGCCTTTCGTTTCGACGCGATGCAACCGAGAGTTTCTTGCGATTTTTGCATTTTGTTGCTTATCATTTTTATTCTTTTTTCCCTTACGATTTTATTTCGTTTTCGCCATGCGTCTTTATTTCATTCTTTTTTTGGGCTCGTTTTCATTTCCCACCGACAGCGGAGACATTTTAATCAAGTGGCGCCTCGAAGGACGGTGTTTGTGCGTAGTTGAGTGCGTTGGAAGGAGTTGATGGCGATGTTGTTGTTATCGTTGTTGTTGTAATTGCGACTACATGTCGCGGTTTGCAGCTGCGATTTTAATTAGCAACGACACGGAAGCCGTCCGCCAGACGCCGCCGCATTTGCTGCTGCTGCTGCACAAATTATCCTCTCAGTACCTGGTCTTGAACTCGGCCAAGGAGAGAAACTCGGCCGAAAGTCTCGCCAAATATTTACTTCCTTCCTTTCTTCCTTCCTTTCTGACCGGATCCGATTCACTATATCCTGTTTACAAATTGTGTGTACGGATGTTCGAAAGGATCAACTTTTTCGAATATATTTGCACTTGGCGGCGGCAAAACTTTGAAGGAGTTCAGTCGGCATTTGTCAATCAGTCACTCAGTCAACGAGCAGAAGGAGTTAATGTTGTCAACTCGAAAAAGTATTGATCCTTTGTGTAAACATTTTTTTTTTTTGTTCGATACACAAACAGACAAACACACACACACGGACAGCAGGTGACTACGAACAGATGTGAACAAGGATTTGAGACTAAAAGTTGTCATCGAATAAAACGAAAACACCGACGGATGTTCACAACTTTTTTTCAATTATATTATAAACTTGACTAGACCATAAATCATCCTCATTGACTAGATCTATCTAGGAATATAACCAGTATATTAGCCTACCTATTCAATGAAGCCATTACAATCCGTTCACTTCACTTCTCCCTCTCCCCGACTCCAGCTGGGACAAGGAACGACCTGGTCACAATAATACACAACCGAACAAGTTGGCTCGCTTAACCCACAAATCGAATTAGTCTTTGGTCGGTGCTCGATGCCGACCGACGTTTTTCCTTTCCCCTTCCTGCACCTGGCCTTCCTGCACTTGTCCGACATTCTAACTACATGCATTTTCATATTTTATTACCTTCGCCGTCGTTGAGTGGGTTATCTCTGACGATTCAATCTCCGCGTCTCCACCCGACAGAGCTTCCCGAGAACACAATTCGGCCCCACAATGATATTTCTTTCGCGTCGCTGCCGCTGACGCTGCTGCCTCGATGTCGATTTGTAATGTTTATATTTCGCTCAGCTAGGTAGTTTTATTGATCGCTGTGAACGTTTGGAACGTTTGCGATCGCGCTTCGATCGTTCGAATCGCATTGATCAATTCGATACAACATTTGTTGTACCGCTCCACAGCTCCGTTCGTCTCTCCAGCACATGTTGTATTCTTCCTGTCTGTTTGTCTGTCCGTCTGACTGGCTGTCTGTCCTTCTGTCTGTCCAACTGTCTGTCCTTCTGTCTGTCCTTCTGTCTGTCTGACCCTCTATCTTCTGGCCCCTGAGACTACTAACCACCCAGCCTCTTCGCCCCTCCTTCGAGCGCCCCTCCTTCGAGCGCCCCTTTGGCAAGTACTTATGGATTTCATATTTTATTTTATCTTCGCCGCTTTCCTATATATATGTATGTAAGCAACTCGTCGTTGTTGTTGTTGCTGTTGTTATTGTTGTTGTCGATATAGTGGTTTTCGATTTAAATTGAGTCGTTACAAATTTTGTTGTTGGTTGTTGTAGTTGTTTGTCGGCCATACCAAATGCAGTCAATCTTGGCGAGATTATGATCTCGTGTTTGCTCAAATGTTGTCAAAATAGATTAGCTTACTTTTTGTTTCATCCTGTTGCCAAAGTAGTTGTAGTTGTTTAGTTGTGCTTGTTTGCATTTTGTTGCTATGGCGATCGGTTATATCCATCTGTCAATATGCCTGGCAATACCTTATATTCGTTGTTGTTGTTTGGTTTTAACATTCATCGTGCTGTTTAATCGTTTGTATTTTCTTTTAGCAGTTCGGTTGAAGCTCGAGCTATGAGCTCTTGATGAAGTTGTTAGCAATTGCAACGAGCTTTGGCAAATGCAAAACAAGTTTCTTTTATTGCTCTCTCGTTGATCTAATGAACTTTCTAATATAGAGTTGGGTTGAACAATTTTTATTGGTTCACGGCAATGGGCAATAACCAGAGCAACAACGACTGCGACAAATGCTCTGGTTGGTGAAGTTGTTGTTTTGTCGTAAATGTCGTTCTCATAAATCATAAAAATAAATAAATCATAAATGGTTTGATGTGAAAACAAACGCACAAGTTCATAGCAATCGATATCAAAATCCGTTTCAAATCACTCCCAAGACGTTCAGATCTCATCTTAATCGCTTTGGTTCATGACCTATAAAGAATAAATAAATTTAACCGTTTTAATCCAAAAAGCTAATCATCTCTCCAAAGGTAGGATGAAATCTCAATGGCAACCCACACATTTAGCCACAATGTAATTAGGTAGTGATCGGAATAACTCGTCAGACAACATGGCCCATTATAGCCCTCGAACATCGGTGCAAGTCTAATTAACCCATGCTGCACTGTGTCCAACACACACATTAATGACCCAAAGGAGGGAATGTTATGAGTTGGTCAGTCCAGTGGTACCATCGATCAATTTACATACAAATGCCATTACAGCTCCCTTCTCTCCCGATCTGAGTTCGATTGGTGGAGCATTTCTTTCCTCTGGACTACTCGGTCGGTCGGTCGATCGACTCGATTCGGTCGATTTCATTCATATTCAGACTCAGCTGGATGTGGCGCATGCGCCAGGCAACGTATAATGAGAAGATCAGCAACTTCTTTGTTGTTGTTGTTGTTTTCTCCCTCGTACAAATGCGGAACAAACGAATTTTCATACATATTTCTCTTCGCGACGATTTGAGCGTGAAATTGTGGTTTGATTTAAGTTGAATTCGAAATTTGTTTTGATAAAAATTCAATTTTTATTGTTTAACAAATGGGAGCCTAACAGGCTTTTGTTGTTTTTAACTCCTCTTTTTAACAGCAAGTGGTCAAAATATTTCGGGTTAATTTGTTTTTCAAGTTTGTTCAGATTAGTCGTGGTTTTCAATTTGATTGCGTTTTTTCCTAATAACAAACGACATTTTTGCTAATTGGATTCATATTTCGTAATATATGCAGAGTTAGACTATAAAAAGTTTTATAGAAGATATTAACGTTGATCGTAAAAAATAACAATGGTATAGCAGAAACAATGTCAAATCTTTGAATTTTTATTGCCGCATAATGTGATTTGCTTTTTCTTTCGTTTGATAACTTTGGCGACGATGTCAGATGTATTTATGATCGTTTCAAGATCATCAAATATTTTCTACATGCATCGGTCTATAAATAGAATTATTTTCTTAAAGACTATGTTGTTGAAATCGATCTCGAAGGTGGTCCAAGGTATGTCGGCGCTCGAGCTCTGATGTGGCTGGGTTGACCAAGGGAATCCTTTGGGCCACCGTCATCGAGGACTGCGATCGGGACGATGTCGGCTTGCTGTAGTTTAGTAGGTTATCGTCGTGTTGTTGGTTACCTGCCGGTATCTCCTCTGAAATAATTATCACTTTCACGCTCATTAAACGTGGTGTGCGAAAAGGTATGCGGGAGACAGAACTGTGACGAGATATGATTTCATTTTCTGTATATCTATAACGATTTAAATCTCTGTGTATGTATGACTTAGACACAAACAAAATTCGAAATACGTTAGAAACATGTTAATAAATTTCAAATTAAATATTTATTACATTCTAAGATTCAAATATAAAATTTTAAAAAATGGTAAATTACAATTTGTTTCATAAAATAAAATGCATATTTTCATAAAATTCATTAAATAAAAAATTAAATTTTGATTTTAAAATAATGGAACACTATAATAAATTTAGAATAAAATAATATTTTAATGTATATATATATATTATTGAATTTCATAAATTCTAAAGCTAAAATGTTTTTTTTTTAAATTCATCTTTAGAAAGAATACACCCTGTTAACCAATTGGATTCAATATATATATGTTCATGCCACCTGACGGCTAGAAGAGTAATCGAGGACATGGTTTGTGTCTTGGGTAAACGAGAATGGAACAGCATCCACATGGGTGTGTGGAGAGAAAATAACAAGTATTGTGGAACCTAAGTGGAAATTGTTTTCCACTTTCTTGAAACTTTTTTTAGAGTCTAGTTTTAGGCCGACTTGTTACAAAAACTGCAGAACAACAAAAATTCATAACCAAAATCTTTAAATGAGGAATTGAAATTTATCATATATATAAAACCATCATAAATCGAAATCCAAATAAAAGAATGATTAAACCAGAAATATAATGGTCTAATGCAGTTATCAGTACCTATAATACTTCAAGGGATTAACACCTCTTTCGATTTTTCAAGTAATCTTGAAACTGAGTCTCAAGGAAGTCTGTAATACTCCGCAATTTCAGAGCATTGGATGACTTAATCACCTTTAATAGAAATAGTACCATATACCAAATTTTAATACACATTTTTAATCCTTTAGTAATGGAAAGGTATACACAATTCAAATATGAACTCAGTCTACGAATCAAAGTAGATTATCTAATGTAAAAATATACAGATCTTTTAACAATAGGACTATATTAGGAGTAATCATTTACTCTTTACCCATTAAAAACAAACTTGTGTTTTTTTGATTTTTGAGAAATATGAACCCACATATTATTTTTAGTTATATATAGGTGTAACATATATATATATCAGTCTAACATTTTACGTAATATTTTGAATAGCGTATTGAAAGTTAAAAAAATATCATAGTAACTTCGTCGTAAAAAGATGGTATTGAACAAAAATCACAACTGTAACTTATATTGCATATCTTATAAGTTATTAGAGGTTTTAATTGTAACGTTTTTTCTTTCTTTTCACAGACCACTCGAATCTACTCAATGGCACCACATCCTACCTTCCCTCACTTCCGCAGTCAAAGTTGCGTGTGTTCCACTCCAACTCCGACTAGACGACGGACAAGAACCCGAAAATCGTTGTCTACGAAACTATTTAACAGTTTCCCAAACAAATTAGGATCGAAATTCTTTTGTTCTCAATACAGGACACAATATGTAGCATTTCCTCTTTCGCAATTTTTCAAAGACCATGGGTGACCGAGACCGATGTCCGGCATCGGTCGACGGTCGACGGAGACACACATGTGAGGTCATGAGGGCACTGGCGCCGCATGGAGGCTCCGTTGGTGGCGTTGGTGTACGTCACATGTGCGACGACGCAAAAACGACGGTTAACAAAATGTGCATGTCTCTTAAACAGAGCTCGCTTTTGAAAACGAAATAATGAGAGCAAAATAAAAAATTGAATTCAACACAAAAATTCAATTCAATGCAAAAATCGAATTCAATACAAAAATCGTCTACAATACAAAAATCAATTAAAATGCGCAAATTCGCTAAAATTTTTCGACAGTCGAATACATGGCGAACATTGGCCGGTTGGCATGCATCCCCCCAATGGAGAAAATCATACGTCAATTGAGAGGTGGAGGACGAAAAATTAATGGCTTTGCTTCCGACAAAAACCTTCAAACAACAACAACATTCACCGACGCCTCCGCATCAGAAGCAAAAACTTCAATTAACGATAATGTAACGATCAATTAGTCAAAGTTATCGCACGATCGATCTTCGGTCTGAACTGAAATGAAATGACTGAAAATTTATTATGATGGCTTTCTTGACTTTTTCCCTCACTTTCCCCCATGTTTTTCTTCTTTGCTTTTTGCTCTCATTGATTCGTTGTGTCAGTCGATATCGTGTTCGTCTCCGATCGATGCTCCACACCAATTGCTGCTGCTGCTGTTAGTCCGTTGTTGATCCCATAATATTTCCTGTATTTGTCCGACGCTCTTCCATCGTCGATATGGGGGAAGAAAAGGGTGGGATCTACAATTGTGGTTGATCTCTTGGTGCCCGACGGTGATTCAGAGTTTATCTTTCACATTCAGTGTAGGTTTTTTTCAATTTTCCATATTTCGTTATTTCCATTTATAACACATTCGTGGCTTCTAAGGCCAGATGCCATCACGGTTATCTCTGTATGGACAAAATACATTACGGAAAATATATCGATTTCTCGAAATAAAGTGAATCTTGCACGCATTGGAGATAGACGGAAGCAAAAGTAATTAAAACACATGTTATGTTCTAGATAAAAAAAAATATTTTAATAAAGAATTATTTAATTTTTGTTTAAAAGTTTATCTTAAACACACCTAAATTTTCCCGAAACAAAAATTGTGGAATTTCTCTACCTACTGCACAATTCGTTTCTTTCACCCCCGTCGTATGAACCAACTATCCCCATAACCTTGCACTTAAGTACTTTTGCTCAGGACAATTTATCTCGTCCGCCTTTTGCTTAATTGCTCTCGGTTGTTGTTTCTTTCAAATGCATATTTTTACATTTCTCATCTTCATCGATGTCTTCCTCAATTTTATTTCAATATTCTTTTCAAAGAGCCGCCGAGTCGAGTCGCGGTTGCATTCGCCGCTAAAGTGGCGTCATGCCGTTGCCCTGATCTTGACGTTACAGGTTGATGTGTCTCTCTCTCGCTCTCTGTACCCCCCGACATAACATGAGGAAAGGATGCTAGACACCATTTAAATGAGCTCATCACAAACCGCCGCCACCGCTGCTGCTCGCCCACAAATGCTGAATTTATTACTTTATATTAAGTGGATGGAATTCTATTTTTGGTTTTAGAGTTCTTGTAATTTCTAAGTGATTGGAATCGGTTCATTTTCCTAGTGGAGAAATTGAGCCAATTCGCCAGATTGAGCATGCGACATGACCTGCAGATGTGAAACCTATAGGTTTCGTATAAGTTTAACGAGGTTTTTTTACCACTGGAAATACTTTTTATTAACAACATAAATATTTATTAATAACATAAAAAAATATAAATCTACCTATATTGTTGAATTTTTCCAATTAATAATTTAAAATTTTTTTATTTGATTTATTAATTTAGAAAATATATAATTTTAAATATTATTTAAATTAGACTCGATTATATAGAAACTGTTTTTATTTTATTTTATAACACAGAAAATATATTTACTAATGACGGGTTTTAAATAATCTATGGAACTTAGGACTTGATTCCTGTTTAATAAATTAAAAAGTATTATTATTATATATGATATAAAAAAGTTATAACTATTTGTATATTCAATGATATATTTAATAGAAATTCTAGGTCAAATTCAAGAGATTTATAATATAGTTATAAGATGCACTTATAATCATTATAAGTCCTACTCGAAATACAAAAATCTACTTATACAAAGTGTTAACTACCGATAATCTAAACTTGAGATCCTTCAGAACCAATTGACAAGAAAAACACACAACCAATACAAATACCCCCAAGAACAAGAGTATGAACCAAACTCAAGTCAAGTGTGCAAATACTTTTGCCACTTTTCAATGAGTACTTCACTGCTACTACGGGAAGGAGGAGGAGGAGAAGAAGAACAAACAATCAAACCGTAATAAAAGTGGCAGTATAAAAAGTACTTCAAAAGTGATAATACCAAATAAATCCGCGCAAATGAGAACCGAACAAAATCGATACTGAAATATCCTAAAGAGGTCGCGAAACAAATAACAATCGACAAGTGGACCGATGACTGGATGAATAAATAAATAGAAGTTTGTACAGGGATCGTCGGATTCTGGATGGATGAGGGTAATAAAATGCGCATAAGTGCAGAAGAATCCACCCGAACCATCGGCAAGAGGGAGAAGGAGACAAGAACTACAGCAAGCACTACAAGTGACAGAATGGAATTTTTTGCGAGCGTCTAGAATCATCATAAGTGACCTCAAAAAGATTTAACAAAAACAAAATACAACAACATACACTGATGTTTGCAGTAGTAGAACGTGTCTGCAATGAAACTGAACGCTGGAATTCCCGCAGAGAAGACGCTGATTGGTTGAATGTGTAGACGGTTCAGCCATTTTTGATTTCAATCGTCTACCTACGGCCACAGCGGAGGAATGAAATGGAAAGAGAACGAGAAGCGAGCATGGGCGAGTGCGAGGGTGGATTCTTTGCAGTCAATTATGAAGCCAAGTCATGCATGGGAATTCAATCAGTTGGAAAATAGAGCTGACAAATTGCGGACACGCGCATAAGAAATGAACTGAAGGCAGTTTTGTATTTGTGTTGTTTTTTTTATTTGCGTGTCGATTATTTTCAATTTTATTTATTCCATTCACTTAAATACAAACAAAGATCACAAGTGCATTTGTGCAAAATATAAGTGATTTTAAAATATAAATAATGCCAATTTGATAACAAAGAATTCTATTGTGTTCGAGAGTGAAAATATTGAAATCGAAAATCTATAGAATATAGACGAAATGTTACAGCACCAGCAGCAGCCACAAACTCAACAAGGATACTACGACTACAACCATCCAAGCCCTGGCAGCTTGGCCAACTCGGACTCGCTGAACACAACGCCGTTCCTGGTGAAGGATATTCTGAACCTGGTCAACCAGAACGATTCATACCCGGGCTACGGACAACTCGAAAGGTTGGTTACCACCATCTCTCACTTTTTTACAATCCAAAAACCTGTCTCTCACCGTCTCGTCACTGAAATGATAATCCCCAGACGTATAGCATAGACCCATCCTCATAATATTTATCTTCCACGTCGCATCCTTGCCAAAGTCCGCCTCGGCGAGACGTCCCGATGTTTTCTTTTAATAACGCCCTATAAGAATTAACTTCTATTTTTACCAATTTTCTCAATTCTCAATTTCTTTCAAACGAAAAAATAATAATAACAATTCAATTCTTCCCAAATCTTTGACTGCACCGTTCCTAACCGTTCATCCTAACAAAACAAGAACCATGAGTTAGCAAACCTTTCTCCATAGTTTTTGACAAATCATCATCCACTCTCACGCGAAGAGGATAGTGAAAGAGAGACGAGATGAGTGTTAACAATAAGAAAAATAACAAAAACGGAAATGAAAACACGAGGCGTTTCGGAGATTCGCATGTCCAACATATGTGCGAGGTATGCTGTCGCCGTACCCTAGCCCAGGCCTTTGTGTCCCTTTTTGATCCTTTGTTGTCGTAAGGCTCGACCATTGTCATGCGCATTGTCTCTCTGACCGTCGGTGGACATTTCACCCTGACGCTCGACGCTCGTCCCTTTCGAATTTAATTGTTGTGATGATGCATGAAATGATGTCACCAGGAGTCTTTTTATGGCTTGCATGGGTTGCAAATTAGTTGTGCCCTCCAGGGAAAGAGGCGACCTTTTTTTTCTTATGCAACATGTGGGAGACATCAGTCGAAAGAGGTTGAGAGTAGGTCAAATCTCAGCTTAATATAGTTTTAAATGGGATTTAATAGGACATAAACAATTTTTATTTGAATTTCATTAACCTCATTTTTTATTTCTACCCCGCAGTTTGCACAACCCTTCATCGATGTATCCGACGGAGTACGACGTTCGCTCCTATGCCCACCAGGACCCGATCAATCCGATCGTACCCCATGGCTATATACCACAGGCGTCCCATGTCTATCCGCCAGCGTATCCCGAATATCCAACGACACATCACACTCATCCCTCGATGGCCGGAACTTCGCCATTGACCACCCACCATCCGCACCACAACCAAACCCACAATCACCATCATCATCAGGCCTACCAGACTCCATACAATTCACACCAATACTACGCGACCTCTTGCTCACCGACTGCGGTGCCGCCGACATCGATCACAACGCTTCCAGCTCAGCACATACACGATCTGCCCCAGTCGAATTACGCCCCGTACGCCTACAATGCCGATATGTATGCGACCACGCCATCGGGACCGACGGCCACGACGAACCTCGTCGATCTGGGGACGATTTATCCGGTGAAGAGCGAGGACATTCCCACACCGTATGTGACGCCGTCGCCGACTTTGGATCTCAATAGCTCCGTCGAGGTCGATGTGACCAACGGCGCCTCCAACAGCAACGCTTGTCCTAGTGGCGAGAAGACGAATGCGGTGATATCGCCCCAGAGCTCGGCTGCTGAGTGTCAACAACAACAGCAACAACTGGGCGTGACTTCGGAGCATGTCAAGTCCTTGGAGTCCATTTGCGAGTTCGATCAACCCGAAGACGTCAAACACGGCAGCCAACAAAGTAAGTTATCACACTTTTGCATGATGATATCATCAAGAAATAACTAATTGAAATTTTTTCTCGATCAGAAGATACCTCGCAAGTGACATCATCACGATCGGAATTGCGTAAAAACGGCAAACCACGCTCGAAACGCAAGCCACGCGTCCTCTTCTCTCAGGCTCAAGTACTCGAGCTGGAGCGTCGTTTCCGCCAACAGAAGTATTTGACTGGCGCCGAGCGGGAAGTGATCGCGCACAAGTTGAATCTCTCGGCGACACAAGTGAAAATCTGGTTCCAGAATCGTCGTTACAAATCGAAACGCATCGAGATCGACGGCGAGACATCGACGATGAAGTTGAAGACCGACCAGTTGCCCACGGATCAGCCCAAGTACAGTGTGTCGTGGAAGAAATTCGGCGACGAGATGCAAATGCAAGTGGGATCACATCATAGTGGGGGAGGAATTCAAATTGGCGGAAGTGGCCAGGCGTCTGCGATCACTTCCACGGCTGGAATTATGGCTTCCACGGGTCCTCCACCACCTCAGGCCTATCAGACAAACGACGTCTCTTTGACACAGGGCTATGGCCGGTTGTACGATCAGAAGTCGTATTGGTAGCGGCCACACAAATGTTTAGTTCAATTGCAACCTTAATAGTTTAATTTATTTTTGATTTTTATTCAGTTTTACAAAGATTAATTTATATTTTAATTCATTTTTGTTATAAGATTCATTGTAAATAATTAATTACATTGTAAATAAATGGACAATAATAAATAGAAGAAAGAGAGATCTGAAGACTTTTGTGTTGAAAAATTTAACAATGGGTTTTGTATTTGGTTTGAAATTGTTAAATGATGGATTTTACTCGTTTTCTATAGAAGAATTACTATGAATAAAATTATTATTTCCTATGCAATCCTCTTTATTATTCTTAAAACAAATTTTTGGAAAAAAAAAAAGTGATTGAAAAATGGATGGTATCAGATTTTAGACCTTGGATCCTGAACATGTTAATGTTTCTTATTCAAAATTATGATAATATCTTCGTCCTACGAATACAAAGGCTAATGAAATGGATACCGATCGACCCCGACCGACAAGTGTTTCCTCAAAAACAAAGAATCCTTTTCATAATTATTATTCAATGAAGAGATCGCCTCAAAATCAAATGTTCGGAGAAGAACAGTACAAAACTCTGACATTTATGACAGCTTGAACAGAAAATTAAGATGAACTCGTAGGGTGTGAGCGAGTGCTCGCGAGAGTCAGATCAATTACAAAATAAACACCGCACCCTTCACTTCTCTTGACTCCACCCAATTCCCTTCTGTAGTATAAGAGGAGAAATGGCATCAAAGTGCAGCTGGGCACATCAAATCAACAACATGTTGCAAGGCAAACATTTAAACTCCGAAGACAAACAGTTGCATTTCTTTCCCCTTCATACTCGAGAGAAAGAGAAATACAATTTCAGTTGGATTTTCATACGATTCATCCAGACGTAGATTTGGTGTAAGTTACTGTCAATCAAAAATTCTCTCTGTTTTTTGAAGACAAGTGTCAAACATGATGTAAGTTCAGCCTAGACATGGCCGAGAGGGCTGGACCTTACCAATGGTAAGTTCCTTAAACAAAACGCCCTTGTCGAGCGAGGACGAAGGAAAGAAACCAAGGAACCGAGGAATCGGGGCGTCTCGCTGTTTAGGGACATGAGGGCGAGACTGACCACAGCAACAACCGACGGCGCGTCGCCACAACTCGTACTCAAATTTCATCATGTCTACAGAGATATATTCGTGCGGACAATTGCACAAGTGGAGGTCGGTCGGACAGAAGAAACGGAACGGATATATCGTGTGGAGGAAATATATCTGTCTAGACATTTATGTCATGTACAGGGGCGGCCCGACGACAGGACTGTTCGAATACAAACTACGTAGAGCAAGCAGACTCCAACGATACTAGAGATTGTGCTGTAAACAAATCATAGACGGGAAAGGTTGAGCGCCAGCCAGCGCAGATTCCTCGTTCAAGTGGAAAAATTTGTCATTTTCCCATATTATACCGCATTACATAACATTGGGTTCAATTGATCTACGCTCCGATAAGAGAGAGAGAAGACGGAAAAATTAAATGGCGCTACGGTGCACATGGCGCCAGAGGATCAAAGACAACAGAAGCCGTTGCTGTCGTTCCGTCCTCCACGACAAATCCCCCATGTCCTCGTAGTTAAACCACACAGCTGATCGGAAATTTTCCAAATTGATGCGCTCGTGTGAAGCGACAAAGGCTGATAAAGGACTTGGATGCAGTGTAGGAAAGGATTCAGGCATCGAAAGGAGTTGAGAAATGTCAAATAAGCAAATTAAAATTTATTGCTTTACGTTGAGGAAAACTATACATAAACAAATTGCAAAGAAAATGGGGTTCCTGTTTGTTCTCTAAACTAGTGTTTTTGATAGGAACTCTTTTTTGTTTTGCCGCCGTTTTCTTTCTGATGGGGTTGGGGGCTTAAGGAGCTAATTGGTGCGGAGGGTATTTGACACGCTGACACTATAAACACGCACCATGTCAAGTGTTCTTTCCGTTGTTTTCTCTTCTGTTGACATTTATATCAACTCAATTGACTTTTATTCGGTTTTATTCGATTTTTCAGTTCTTCAGTTTCATATTTGATGTGGGAAATTTTGAAGTCTGGAAATCAAGTTCTGACTTTTGTAAATGCTTTGCGTCAAAGATTCGATCTCAAGTGGACATATTTTACTACGATATTAACTGTAAATTAATGAACTATGGCGCTACAAAATACTTCTTGACAGTAATCTAAAACTAATTTTCATATTTTCCCAACATGTAAAAATATAGATTTCTCAAAAATGTTTGAATATTTAAATTCATATAGTGATACATTTACTCGGCTCTACTTGATTATTTTTGATTGTGGATATTCTTTTTTATTTTTCTTATATGTATTCTATATTATATTACTATGTGTATTTTTTTAATAAGTTAAAAATATATCATTCTTATTCTTAGCGTAAGTTGGACCTATCGATACTTTAGAATGTATTAAAATATATTTATATAAATATATAAATGTAATATTAAATTATAACATAAATATTGTTAGATATTGTTAACAGCTAATTTCTACTTGTTACATAAAATAATTGTTATGAAATAATTGTTTGAAACATAAGCCATTAAAATTGTTATATGAAAATTTTGATTTCAAAAATAAACTTCGTTGATTGATACTCTAAAAATATATACAATTACATTCTAAAAGTAATTGTATATTTAAGTTAAAATGTGACTAAGAAATTAATTAATGATATGGAATATAATAAATTGCAAATTAATAAATTATATTTATTTATTTAATTTTTATTTATCGAAAAAATAATTTATTTTGTTTTTCACTTCAAAAATTTGGTTTTTACTTTTTTAGTTTTTCCGTTTGGATTTCATTAGCACAGCCTCAAACCATATACTATATATACCACTTACAATCCACACACAAACCACATATGATCCACAATTGTTTCACTTAGTTCAGCTATTCGTCGTCAGATGGATGAAAAAATTTGTTGTAATTAGGTAGCGTGGAAGGAGTGGTAGGGGGAAATCGTTCCAATTGGAACCTTTTTTAGTTAGAATTAGTAAGTAAAGAAATAATAGTTTCTACTTAAAAAAATGACTCTTAAAGTATAACACATAAAATTTTATCAATAAAATTAAATTATAATTATTTTATTTAAAACAAACATAAATTAATATGGTTAAATACGAATTACGGAAAATACAGAATTATAGAAATAAAAAATGAATAATAAAATGTATAAAATAAAAATATAATAAATTGATAAATATTCCTCTACATTACATAAAAAAGCCTTTACATATAAAATAATAAAACAATATTACAAAGATAAAATTTATAAAATCAATGGTAAGAAATCTGTTCATTTGCATTCTCTGCCGAAAAATCGTTCGTTTCTGTCGCAAACAACTGCTAAGCATCACTTGTTATAATGGATAGATTGTTTGCACAAAACTCGAAAGGATATCGAATGACAAACGATGGATTTCGAGAACACGCCACCCCCACCGAAGCAGCAAACGGGAAGGAAGCCCCAATGAATACTAAATACGAGTGGACGAAGTACTTTTTGATAATCCATTAAACGAGAACGCAAGTTGATGAAGGAAAAACGAGACGGCCACAGGAAATGTACATACATCCAAAGGACAAGAGCTTAAATTGAAAATGATGATCCATCAAAACAAAAATTAAGTTCAATGGCATTGAGGCGAAAATCAATATGCTACGTTAATCGAAGAGATATGAAGATAACAAGGAATAGAAAGAGCGAATGAAGAAGAAAATGAGAGGCGGAAAATAAATCCGGTAATGAGTATTAATAATGAAAGTTTTCCACGCTGATTATGTGGTGGAATTAAATGGATAAATCACACCAACTCTAATCCTATCAAAGAGAATCTAAAACACTTGAATTAGCAGCACATCGGCAACTACTTTTGGCATACGTCCGACACACGTTGGCGCCTGAGCATGACTTCCGATTCACACGTCGGGAGACCGACAGACATACAATACACTTCGATGTCCTATTGAGACGGTTTCCTGCTCTACTTCAAATACTTCATGTAAGAGAGAGAGAGAAAAGAACTGTGAATTATCAGCTACATCATTATAAGCTAATTACTCAAGTATTATTCCGAATCATTCGATCGTGAATGGTAACGAGTATCATGGTATGACCTACAACAATAACAACAAAACCGACAGAGGTGACCACAAAGCACATACAATGCAATAAAACCCAATGAAAACACCCCAACTCTGAACTCGCACTCGAACAATCGAAACTCGGCGAGAGGAAGAATTGAGATTTATTCAAGTTGCAATAAAAAGATTATCGCCTGAAGGTGTTATTTAACGAGTCGCATGAGTCGAGAGAACCCTGAACAATGTGAATTGAGAGCGCGTGGCCGAGAGAGAGGGTCGAAGGGAGGGTGATGGGGTGGCAGCACACATTTGGCTTTGAGTCTATTAAAAAGCACACAAAGACTCCCAGGGTGGTCCATGAAAAAATTCGGTGTTCATTTCTGTTCAAATAAATATGTTGGCACTCTGTGTGATGTGGTTTCCACACACACTTGTGTGAGTTCTGTTCGCATTCGGGTTGTTGTTGTTGTTGAGATTGTGAGCGAGAGCGTCTGAGCGCAAGTCGCCTTCCATCCACTTCGTTTCGTTGAGAATCAACACCGATGACTGATGCTTGCTTCAAACAATCACTCAGAGTCAACCATTTTCTTGCTCCTCGTCCAATCAGAGCACTTTCTCAGCGGTTGGGTTGCTCTTGGCCAATGGTAAGACTTTAAGATGTACTCAGTCGCCTACTTTGGAAGATTGTACGAGTTTTTGTTTTAGTCTTAATAAGTGAAAAGGAAATTGAGGAATGGAAGAGGAAGGAGTGGAAATGAAAGGTAATTGAAGGAAGGATATACAAATACTCAAGTCTTTGGCGACAATAAGTATTCGTCATGATTTCTCGTTGAATTCTTAGAATTCCTTTAAGTTGTTTATTACATTTTATTTGTTTATATCTTAAATATGCCTTGTAGTTGTAGTTGCCATTGAAGTTTTCCCTTTTTCTGTACATTAAAAAAATGTATTTTTTATTATTATTCAAGTTCCAAATTCATGGCATTTTGATCAAGTTTAAATATTTATTTTTACCTTCAATTAAAATTTGGTAACAGTTGTAAACAAATTATTATATGAATTAAATTTACCAGATTAAGATACCAATTTGTATATTTATTTTTCTAATATTTCTACTATACTAAAGTTGTTAATCGTTCACTTAAAGTACAATAAAACTTATGAGATAAAACAATCAATCAAACAAAATAATTGTAAAATTAAAATGTAAAAACAAAATGTTTTCTAAATTTCATAGTTCTCCACCAAAACTCGAAATCACGGTCAAACTGTACCTTAAATTGCTTGACCCAGTTCTTAAGACATGTTCCAAATACGAAAATATATTTTGTTTAAAAATGTTTTGTATTCTAAACATTGCAACAATCGTCTTCTCAGCGTAATCACATCCTTGAGTTGTTCCATCTTCCACCAGACCAATACGAAATGAGCACAATGAACGAAATTCCACTCATCGTAAATCACTTCTTCACCACGGACGGCACTTGTTTCACCAACCAACCAAGCCTCTTGAACACCAACCAAATGAACCCTCCTGAAGTGAAATGCACATGTTGTTGTTGTTGGTTGGTATTGGGGTAGTAGCATCGAGGGTGTTTAAAAATAGAGCGTCGTCCACCACCAGCACTCGGAGAAACACTCGAGAACAACGAGAGAGAGCACAAGAATTTCATGAGCGCGATCGGTATTTAAACTCCAGTAGCCGTGGTGAATTCAATCATTCTATATTGAACGTTGAAATCGCGAAGACGTCAATTGGAAAAGTCGGAAGAAAGAAGAGAATTTGAATATTTCAAAAGAAATTACAACAAGAAGATATTCGGAAAATGTTAACAAACATGGAGAGTGCGAGTGCAATGTCGGGTCTGAGCAAAGCGCTAACGACGCCCTTCTCGATAAACGATATTCTAACGCGCAACAACACGACGATTACGTCGCAACATCATCAACAACAATTGCGCCGTAATTCGAGCCATCAATCGGGACCGGATTCGGACAGCGAGTTAACGGCTGAAATGCGTCGGAAATCGTGCGATGATGAGATGTGTTGTCGGACGGCAAGTGATACGAACATTTACAAAATGTCCCAGTGCAATCTGTCGTCGTCGGATAATGTGTCGAATCCCAGTCCGAGTTGTGATCTTAAGATGCAGGCGGCAGCGGCGGCGGGACACGCGGCGGAATATCTGCAATACTACGCGGCCTTGGATAACAACAACCATGGCAACTACATGCAACGCAAGCTGGCCTATTTCGGCGCTGGCCTGAAGGGCGACTTCGGTGGTGGCAGAGATTGTCCCATCGACATGCGGCGCTGCACCAGCAATGATTCCGGTAAGTGTAGACGATACAACACAATTGGCTTAAAAGCCTTTTAATGGGTCTCGAGTCATTTTCATGCATGCGATCCTTTGTGTGAAGGCTTCTCTTAATAATTCCATTCTTCTTTCCCTTATTTTCCACAGACTGCGACTCCCCACCGCCTTCGATGTATTCGAATGGCTCCAATGGTGCTGTTCACCTCGATGACTCACTCGGTGGGGCGGTGAATCGCAAGAAACGGTCACGTGCCGCCTTCAGTCATGCTCAGGTTTTTGAACTCGAACGTCGTTTCGCTCAACAACGTTATCTCAGCGGCCCGGAGCGTTCGGAAATGGCCAAAACTTTACGTTTGACGGAGACGCAGGTCAAGATCTGGTTCCAGAATCGTCGCTACAAGACCAAGAGGAAGCAGATTCAGCAACACGAGGCTGCTCTTCTGAGCGCCACCAAACGGGTGCCCGTTCAGGTGTTGGTCCGTGAAGATGGCACCACGACATACGCCCACATGTTCCCACAAGGCAGCGCCGCCTACCCGCACGGCATCGATCCGGCTCTGCTCAGCATTTACAGACATCAGGTAGGTTTCTTTTACCAAATTAATATAAAAGAAAACATCATATAAACAATTCAAAGAAAACTACTTTAAAAGCAAATCAAATCTTAATTTAAATCAATTCAAAGAGCTTTTATTCAAAAAGATCACCAACAAATTCTAATTTCCCTCTTCTCTTTCTCTCTCGCTTACAGTTGCAAATGGCCTACGGTGTCGGAGTCCCCATGCCACAGATGCCATTCCCCTACTTCTATCCTCAAGCGAAAATTCCCCAGCCAATCCCACCACCGTCGTCGCAATCGCAGTCAAATCAAGCAAACACAAACTTCCCAGCGCAGTCCGCCCACAAAGCCATCCTGAACTTCAGCAAAGCCCAAATGTGTCCGACAAATGAGGGGCTCCGTTACATTCACTCCTCGTCGGCATCGGCGTCGTCGTCGCCCACACACGTAGCAGCCGCCTCGAGTCCCAGCTCGAGTCCTGCCAACGGCAGCCACCAACAGAGTTCCTCACACACCTCCCTACCGACAGATGTCGAGAGTGGAGCTGAGAGTGAGTACCCGACCGAAGACTGCGAGGAGAATGTGGAAATCGATTGAAATAACAACCACAACAAGAACAAAGAAGATGCGACAGAAACAAAGGGCATTGTGATAGGAAAGTTTTAATTAGAGGGTATAAATGTTTGCCTAGTTTGTAAGATTAGTGAATAAATTAGAATAATTTTGGAAATCCATCATCAGACACAACAGCTGTATACCAAAGATGTACGTAAGATAGCTTTAAAATAGCTAAAAATAGCTTTAGTCTATCCGATAGTAATTAGTAATAAATCAAATTATTAAATTGTATTAATGTAATTCAAAGTTTTTAATTGTATTAATGTCATTAAAAGTTTTAAAGTCGAAAAAAAGAAATAAATAAAAATTTATAGAAACAAATTTCACATGATTTTATATATTTGGGGGTGCTAAATTGAATGGAAATTTTTAAATTTTTATAATGACAACAATTTTTAAAACAAAACCTGAAAATTTTCTAAATAAAATTCGCAACGACGCATTAACTTTATAAGTCACAACAAGAAGTATATGAGTGAAATGAAGACAAAAAGGCAACACATTGAAAAACGATGTTCGACAAGTCAGAGCGGAAGTCTTTCGATATGTCCGTCAACAAAACACAGAGACTGACCGCTCTGTCCCACACATGTGGCCACACACGCACACACTGAGTGGCTGATATTTGTTGTTTTTGAGATCATTTAACAGTTTTGCACTAAGCACTCACATGTCCTTCGTAGTCACTCACAGAGCACTTAGTGTCTGCGAAAACTGCTTCAAAATGTCAAATACGTCTGACCCAAATGATTCCCGTCTCTCGTTCACCACAGCGATCTCTCGCAAAAACTCATTGCTGGACTCATGAAACTATGAAAAACTGTTGCAAGCCGCAGTCTCAAGTGGGTTTCGTTCGTGTTTAGTTTTTTTTTGTTTTTTTGATACCGACGGCGGCGCATGTCCTTTAACACGCTCTATGTGGTGACGACATGTCAAGTGGCTGGAAGTCTCGCGAGTCCTGGCGATCGTGGCGTACACGGGACAGGGTGCGATTGGTGACACTTTTGGTTGGTGCGTCTGGCCACGATCATTGTTGAGACGCGTGTTTGTAAACAAACATCGTGGCACACGCAAATTACATGGGATCAATTCGAGAATGGGACCATCGAAGGAATAGGCGACGATTTCAAGTAGCAAATAACGCTGTGTAAACATGGTGGCAGGATCGGAGGCTAATGTGGACCTCCCGAATTGTAAACAAACACACAAATTTAGGTGTTAGATTACCCACTACCTTGAGATAGGGCAATAGTAAAAATAGCAAAGCAATAGTAAATGCACCCTGTAATCTCTCTCTCTATACCGTCAGTAGTAAGAAACCAGAAGCGTTTGAAATGCTGCTCTTAACTCTAAGTACTTGAATAAAAATGCTTTTGCAAACGCCTTCAAATTTAATGGCAATAATTACTAATACTGATGCATACGTCCATATATCATATATCAAGAATAAGAGCAACCATAAAGCAATGTACGAGTGTATGATTGCCAAAAGTCAATTTCCATTTCGATTCGCTTCAATTTCGAATTTTTCAATTATTATTGTAATGATGATAAACCTCTATTTTTAGTTTAATTTTCAAATTACTCGAACAAATGGCCACAATTACGCTATTCGAGCAAAAGTTATTGCCACATAGAGGAACCGACCGATCGACCAACCGGCAGACACACGGACAGACGGACCGATAAACCAGGAGAAGGACGGATGAGCGAATGATGATGATGCCCGCGGATGAATTAGAACAAAGCACTTCAGTGGATGGATACGAAATTCACTGGCTTCGGTTGCAATTTGCTTGGAGAGTGCTACAGTTCGTTATAATGTTTAGGTCGACCAGGGGGAGGATGGTGGGCGACGAGGTGGTACGATTTATTGAGCAGATTAATTGCAATGATACGAGGCGTGATGCAAAAGTGCAATTTGCAGATGGTTTCCTCAGAGATCATGTAGGATTGTGAGCTCAGGAAGGCTAGCTGCTTGAAATGTTAGGTAAGTTCTTCCAGAAGGATAATGCAAAAACTCTTCAAGATCACAGAGCTATTTCCTAAGTATAATTCTTTCATATTACGAGCACTTGGGGAGCATTTAAGTATTGGCATCATGGGATATTATGGATTTTTAAGTACTCCAATTGGAATTCATTTCAAAATTTAAGATGTTCTTAAGTGTTGGGTCAAGGTCGTTGAAATCTTGCCTGGAGTCTGGAGAAAATTAGACTACGTTATATGATTTTCCATTCGACTAATTGATTAAGTGGCTTGAGTGGAAAATGCAAAATTTTGTAAATCTTGAGAGCACTCAAGCGAAATTCATTAAAAAAATACACAGATCCGAAGATCGGAACGAACAATAAATGTATGATGAAGAAATAACCTTTTACTTCTGAATGTAACTGCAGTTGAAAGCTGTAAATTTTAATGTAAGAATTAACGTTGAATTTTACAATTTGTGAGAATTTTACGATTTTCAACAATCACAAAGTTATGAATCTGGTTCTTATACAGCTCTCACAACGATCCATAAATTATTTTCTTTAATTTGCAATAAATTCCGATATTGTTGGCAATTAAATGCGTTGGGGATTTTTCGCGATGAATGTGATTTTCTGGTATGTCAAATTATCCAGCCTAAACTTGCTTTTTATAAGCTATTAAGCTACAGTTCATATTTGTTATTTTAATCATACAGCAACATTTTATTTTCTACCCTTTCCACTGCTTCTGATTCAATTCATGATGATCTCTGTCGTCGTCGTCTTCGTAGTCATCGAATCAAATCTATTTGTTTATGCAGAGATTTTCACAAATTTTCTGCCGTTGTTTTCCTTCGTTCGTTCTTTCGTTTCTTTCCCCATCTGCTCTCTCCGCTTATTCGAGCTGCTGCCATGGAAACGACCATGTTTATTGCTCGGGAGGCCGTTTACTTGTTTGGAAAAGCATTCTTGAAACAACAAATCTTTCGACGCCGTGTGATAATATTGAGCATGGGGAATGTGAATCGAAGGAGCCGACGAAATGGGGAGTGTGAAAGTGATAATTGGGAACCGATTAATGCAAGTAATTTCTTCATTAAAGATTCCGAGCCGAATAAAGTGAAAAGTCTCGGTTTTTGATTTGAGTTATTTTTGAAGGCAGTTGTAAAATAATTTAACATTTAATAAATATAATAAATAAAAAAAATTACTCACCCAAAATTTCGAAATTTTCTATTGGTTTTTCTTTGATTGGAACAATTTAAGAAATTTTTTATATTTCCATTACTTTTCTCAAGTTTTTATAGTTGAACTTTCACTAATTATTTTCACTTTTTTCATTTATATTTTTTTATTATTTTTTGCTCTTATTAACATTTTATTCGCATTATTTATTTCTTCAACTATATTAATTTATTTCACTAAATTTTTATGCTTTTTTCATTATTTATATACACATCTCTTTATATAAATTTTCACTTTCACATTCATTATTTATCACCCTTTTTATTATTAAATATTTTTTTCTGTAAAATATTTAAATAATTTTAATTTCCTCACATCATGAATTTCACAACTTTCTTTCGTTATTTGAATACTTTATTTACAAATTCTTCGTTTTTTGACATATCACAGCTGGATGTGTTTTACTCGAATTTGTTTTATTATTTTACTTTTTATTTTATTAATTATTTTATTTTCATTTTTAATAAATTCGCACAAATTTCTGTAACGACTACTACGAAGAAAAACACAAATAGAAGTTTTTCTCCTTCGGTTCATCCCAAACGAACTTCCTCTTCTCTCACATCACTCCCTCTCCTTCTCACCCACTGCACGATTATGCAAATTCTTGCATGTTGAAGCTTGTTCATTGTTCTTCTTCTTCTTAATGCTCAGCGCACTGATTTGTTCTAGAACATTTCTTACCCTTTGATATTTTCTTATTTTTCTATTGCTTTGTAGCCCCATTTAATAAATTTAAATTTCTCTTATATTTAATCACAAACTTTTGAAAGTTTTCCGATTTTTCCAATTAGATTTACAATTTACATATTTGAATTTTTCAATAATCTTGCACGAAAGCTGAGCTCGACCGAAGAAGAGAAAACTTTCGTTTCCTTCGCTATGCTCATCATTGACCTTGATGGTCTCTGCTATCTCGTTCACACCTTTGATCTGTGAACTCTGTCTGTCCCTTCCCCGAAATGCAAATTCTTCTCTTCGGCTCTCAATTTCATCGCTCGGCTCTCAGCGCTCTCTGACGGTCATTGCACTTGCAACAATAAAAACCACATCAGTTCCTTCAGTTATTTTTTCGCGACCGGAAGTGATGATGTGAAAAGTTTTGTGCAATTTAAATAACATATTAAAATTATTGAACGCATTGGAAAAGTGTATTAATTTATTCATTATATTTCAAATAAATAGTTTGTTTAATTTATTTTATGGAAAATATCATCTTACTACTACAAATTGTGTTAGTTCTAAAGTAAGTTTTCGATTTTCATTGAAATTGAATTTGAATTAGTGAATCAGTCGGTCATTGGCGACTGTAAGTGCGCTACATTTTTACGAAATTATGAGACATGAATAAGAAAATATTCAAAATAGTTTTTTAAATTAAATCTAAAGATTTATTAGAATTATTCCTTATACCAATATTTTAATAAAATAGTGTAAAAACGCAATTACATACATTTTTGATACGAAATGCCGAATTTTTGTTCATCTATTTAGGTTATTATTTACTTTTTTACATTATTGTAATACGCTCCATTTCTCATTGTATCTGTATTAAATCACACATCTCATCACCTGTCCTGACCTTTGACATGTTCACCTTTTCGGGTGTAAATTATCACCAATTGCCATTTATCACCAGATGAATAAGGTGCTAGACCGATAATCATCAATTTACACAGTCCAAAAATTCGAAATGAAGCCTTCATCTCGATTATTTCTTAATTTAAGAGACGGTGCCAATAAACCTCACCTCGAAATTCCTCACGAATAGAATAAACGAACTCATTGACTTCTTATTAAATTGAGCAATTTGCTATGAAGTGAAGAAGTAGTCGTCGCAGAAGGTGGGACAACGGAGAGAAGAGCAAAAAAAAGGAGGAGAGAAAAAAAAGTGGGAAGATCTGTAATTTTCGTCGATTACTCTGGGAGTTTCTTCTCAGAAATTCAGCTACAATTTTTATTCCCGCTGTTGTGTGTTGTGATGGGGAAAAAGAAGAGTCGTGTCCTTTTAACCGAATGTCACCTTGTCTCGTTTTTTGCGTTCTTTCATCTTCTACCGCAATGATTTTCCACCACCACCACCATCAACAGAAGCAGCAGAATCTCTCCTCCCACATCCCTCTGCAATTCCAATGGCAATTTTCAATTTCCTTTCTGATGAAGCACATGGCAAGAGCAAATTATATGGCAGCCACGACGAAGGCGAGGACGAAGGACGATGTTGGAGGATTTGAAAAATTTTGCACGTTCTTGATTGGCCTTCTTATACGGGACTTGGGCTGCTTCAAGTTTTCTTCGCCGTTTACTCCTCTTATTCTTTCGGTCTTCTCCGGTTTATTATCTCGAACGGACCAGAGGAAAAATTGGAGGCAAAATGTTTTGCGGGACTTTTCCAAGGGGAAGCGAGTGCAAATGAATGGCTATTATCCTTTGCTGAAGTGAACGAAATTGAAGAGAATTTTTAACGAGCTCAAGGAGTCGAAGACGACGATGGTGACGACGACAACGACATCGCATAAAGGACATGCTTGAGCAGCATAAGAAGAAAATTACACTTAAACTGTTGGTCCAGAGACGAGGAAGAAGGACAACGATTAGTTTGAACAAGAAGGAGGAGGAGCAGGCGGTAGAAAGGTCCAAAGACTTGGGGTCAAACGGGCGGGAATTCAAGAAAAGAAAAAAAAGAAAAAAAAAGAGACCAACAAATTATGGGGGATGGCGAGCCCCAAAGAAAAGAACACGACGGCGTGTGCCAGAGCAATGAATGAGGCGGTGATGGTTCGAAGAAAGGCAAGATAATTGCAAAGAGTGCTCGAAAGGACATTTTAATATCAATGCGTTGGAGGTTTGCTTCCTCCTCTATCGACCAATTCTTGGTCACCTATTAGACCATTTCTTGGTTACTTATTAGACAACGATTTGGGCTATTTCGCTGATACAGGAAAATCCATGATCACATCCTGTTTATCATCATCATGGCGTATGTCCAGCTCATCATCTAAACATTTCCACCCGCACATTCTCTGAAATCTCGAACCTAAACGAAGCTATTATCGAATTGATGCAATTAAAATTTCACTTGAAAACCGTTTAGTAGCTCTTTTAATGGTCGCGCGGAAAATGCAGTCAATAATACAAGATATTTTTATTCTTGTTGTTGTTGCGCATCTTCTTCTCATAATGATCGTTGTTGTTGTTTTGTATATTCACAAAGTTGTCGGTTACTACAGATTTGTTTACACATCCACCCAACTGCATCCGATTACGAGTCGCCGTTGCCGCCGCTGCCGCCGTCGCCACCTCCAATAAAATAAAATAATAAAAGAAATTTTCGACTCGTTTATTTGGCTTCAGCGACGATAGACAAGAATTCGTTTTTCGAACATCGGCAATAACACCAATAGCAACAACAACAACATCAAGATCAACAACAACATCAAGATCAACAACAACAACATCAATATCAACAGAAACAGCGCCAGCAACAATAATAACAAAAACAACACATGACAATCCACGGGGTCTCTGAGGCCCGAGATTCACCCGTTCACCATGTTTTTGTTTACATGACGACGGTGAAAATTCATTCAGCCTTTCTTTCCTTCCACTCGTCGAAAAAACAGACGTTTTTCCAGAATGCCGAACGAACTCCTCGGAGTCACCATCAGGCGAAGTACTTCGATTGCCAGAGAAGTCGTGCATACATCATGTATGTAAATAAATCGGCATCCAACTCACATGGTTGGCGTAGAATCCACTGGAGTAGCTGTTGCCGCACTTGCACCCATTACCGAAGCCACTCAACTGGTGTCTGTCGTACGGAGGGTGGTGTGTGTGGTAATCCTTTCACGTTTTTTGGAGCCGGATTTCCATGTAGGGTGCGCCTAAATACCGTGTGTGTGTGTGTGTATTGTGTAAACAATAATTTTGGTTTACTCCTTTCTTATTTTATTCTCTCCGAAGCCTCTTCGGACAAGAGGCTGTAGGTTTTCTGGGCAGGAAACAACTGTCCTCGGCTCATTTGAAATGTTGTATACTTTATGGGAAGTTGAACTAAAATTCCAATATGCGAAATATTTTGATATTTATGTATACAAGCTACTACATTAAAGGTTAGTTCATTCGGTTATTAAGACCTTAGGTATTATAGATAACGATATGTAAAATTCATATTTAGTTAAGAAAATTGTTTTAAATAATTTATATATATTTTTTTTATAGCAATTTATACAATGAAATAATTGTATTATTACAATTAATATTTCGTTTTCTTTCCAGAGTGATCGTATTTCAGTGTCCTGATAAAAATAAATCGTTATATTCGTATATATTAAACTGCACTAAACGAATTAAGAATTAGCAAAATAGCAATGCATTAGTCCGATGAGATAAATGTAAGTCCACAAGATACAAAGCTCTTTAAACTATAATTAGATTTCCTTTGAAGCAAATTTTTGAAAATTCTTTTTCCATAATTTTCCATTAACTGCAATTAATTTCCGCTGTCAATTCTAAAATGATTTCATGTAAACAAATGCTTAGCTGAATTTTAAGCAGCTTTTGAGAGTGCGTATTTTTCGCTTACTTTGTATTTTCAAATAAATGCAATTTCCGAAATAATTTTTTTTATTTCCTCGTAGAATTATTTTGAGTTCCGCATAATACCAAACCCTGTTAACCCTTCATCGACGACATAAAAACATCGGCGTCCGTAAATCTGCTGCACATGTGTGTGAGTTTTCGAAATTCTTGTAGATCCCCGACATTATTTATACCTTTCAACTCATCCTTCCGCTGAGCTCGAGATTTTTTTTATTTCTCCAAACTTTACTCCGCTGCATCTTGTTTTCTTGTGACCCATAGTGCACTTAGGACCCTGCGCCCCATATTGTTGCCCTAACGGACCCAATTTGTTTACTCAACAATAATTGTGCTAGGGCTTTGATTTTCGTCTGTTTGTCTTTTTTTCGAATTTCATCCTATGTTTTTTTTCTCCCCAAGATTTCGGTTATGTTTTCCACGCAATGTTGTTTTTTTGAAGAACTCTTGGCTTCAGAATTCGTTTTTCTGCTGTTTCTCTTGGTGTTTTTCTCGCTCGACCAATGGCATTGGGGCGAAGTCGGTGTTTCAATGTAGGTAAATGAATTTCTTTACGAAATGTCTAAATATATAAACAATTTGTCGAAGTAGGTGTTTTCTTGTGTAAATAAAGAGCCTTCCGTTTTTTATATTACTTTTTGCTCCATTTCTTTTCGGGGCGTTTAATTAGGAATATTGTTTATTTGTCTTTAAAATTTTTAATTTTCCAAACTTCTGTTGGCGTTGCTGGTGTGTGCTGTTGTGTGTTGTTGTCGTTGTTCTTTGAAATTGTTTATGAATGGGCTTCCTTCAATTTGCTGCTAATTGTGGTTGTTGTTGCCGCCTTCATGGTAATGTGGGTGGTCTTATTTTCGGGGCGGTGGGCAATGCTTAATTACCAGAAAATCTTAGGCTATAACTTTTGGAATCACTGTAGGAGTATTTCGAAGAACTCGTGGGAATCAGGAATTTTGTCACGATTTTTACTCTTGGATGCGATAATTCATTTAATTTCGAGTGAATTCACTCAAGACTCCTCCGCATCTTCCGACTTAACCTTCGGATTTCCATAAAAATCCAGCGGAATTTCCGTTATTTCTTCACTCTATAAACTTTTCACACCTGACGTGAACAAATTTAAGAGTTCTTAAAGCATGCGTTAAGTTCGAACGACGACGCATTGTTTATGCTACTAAATTAACACTTAAATATGTTTAAGAGCTTTTTAACGGCGCTCCAATAAAATGTTTGTTTGAAATAACATTCGGGCTGATGCAGCCAACAGTTCTCCAGGTGTTTTCCTACGCATGACGAATGGTTCCGGACTCAAGGAAGAATACTTTAAAATTCAATATACAAAACACTTTATCGCTGTATTGCGTCAATAGGGTTTACGCCATCTCGACTCTGGCTCTCGAAAATTTCGCAAACTTCGAAAGCTGCTGCAAGATAATCTCAAGAGCGTTTCAAAAACCAAAACGCTCTCCGTGGACACTTATCGCATCCACGTCCAGCATGGATGATTTCTAACAAATTCGAATACAATTAGTCGATGAAATGTGTTAGGAACTGATAAAGCGTTGATTTCGAGGGTCGACGGAAACGAATTGGAGTTCTACGAAAAACCATTGGGCGGAGCTCACTCAAGGTCTACTCAACACAGCTCTCTCGTCTGGACCGACCACACTTTTGCCGAAATCGTAAATTGGGGGAAGAAATATCCAAATAAAAAAATAAGAAACGAGGAAAACCTATTCATAAAAATCTAATTAAGCTGCTTTCAACATATGTTGCCTTCGAATTGAAAATCATTTAATTCATCTAAACACATTTACTCCGAAGTCGCGTTCCTTCGTCTACTTCGTTGTGGAGCAAACATTGCCGATATACACACAGACACACACACCAAAAATACATAAAGTCAGCTTCAAAAACAATAAACAAAAATCCAGAAAACCAAAACATTAATCATTTAATTTTTTGGTAAATCATTTAAACGGTTTTTATATCGCAAGCAAAATAATCAACAAGAACGCCAAACACACCAACGATGTTCAATTGAAAATTGGGGAAAATGGCTTGGATTGCCCTCGCCTTGTGAGGTGGGTGGCATCATCATCCCATTCCATCCTATCCCATCCCATCCCATCCCATCCCATCTCATCTCATCTCATCCCATCTCAATCCATTCTGCATCTCATCATCTGTGCCGCCTCGTTGTTGTTATTATTTTGGTTTATTGTTGTAGTAGTAGTTGTTGTTGTTATTATTATCGCACATCATGTTGTTGTTATTATCACTGTTGTTGTTGTTGTTGTTGTTATAGAGGAGCACATATGTGTAGGCAACTTAATAACGAAGCGCTCAACGCCGTTGAACACTGAAGAGGCCGCTGCCTCCAGTGGGTTGGATTGGATTGGGTTGGGTTGGGTTGTGGCTGCTGTTGTAGTTGTATTTGTAGTCGCCGGCGGCGGTGGTAGGCAAGCGTCAGCATTTAAAACACCTCACCACAAGCTCGCCACCACACCGAGCCACACCATTAATAATTTTTCGATTTGCTTTTTTAATGCTTTGTTATTATTTCCGCACGTACATACATTCATGCATCGTTGTGTGGGTGAGCCGCCGTATAGCTGAGTATATGAGTATATCTATAGCCATTGTCTGTTGGTATTGGTTTAAATGTTAAACTCGTAAAATCTTTATGGCCGCTTGGCGATTTTGTTGATCGATTGCGGAATGCAAGGAAATTGCATTTAATTGGCGATCGTTCGGCTGTCGACAGCGAAGTGTGCGTTTCAGGAAGATAGTGAATATTAAAAATTTCAGAACATATAAGTAATTTATACCATGCAACAATTAATAATTATAGCTGTTTAATAACAAAAATAAATAGGAATATTTTAATAATAAACAGATACCGCTTATATAATAATAAGTAAATTTTAATAATAAACAAATTAACTTCATTAATAAATAAATAACAAATGAATTTAAATAATAAATAAATTAGTCTTAATATTAAAAAAATAAATTTAAAATATAAATAAGAATCACTTTTTCCCACGCCCGACATTGTGTGGTCCCGTCTCGCCAATTGGACGATTGTTTTGAAATTGTCAAGTAGTTTACACTTGACGCCGCCGTCCACTTTGCATTATTCATTCATTGTCCTTTGGCCAAAGTCACTTGTCTGTCTCCGGATCTCCGTGTCTCCATGGCCTATCTGTCTGTCTGCCGACTGGTCACTCGAACTGTCTGCGCACGGTGACCCAATCGCCAAAGGACCACCAAGCTCTGCAGACAGCCTAAAGTGGACGGTGGGCCGACAGTGTTTGGAAACTTGTTAATATCAAATAAACATTGTCGCGTCACAAGTCTGATTTTTAATTGAAGTTTCGCTCAATTGTCCAACATTCGAGGAATTGAGAAGGGCAATAGTAAGTAGCTGTATTACCACACACAGGCACGAATCGGGACTTCATCGTTGGTATCGATTTCTATGGAGTAAAAATACAAAAAAACTCTTTACCTTCAGAAACCAGACACGAGATTACGTTGCGCATGTGTAGACGAAACACAAAAACCAACAACTGTGATAGGCGGCGATTCTCAAACACCAAACGAAGCGCCAAAGTGAGCCACATGATCTCAGCTCCCTTCCTTCTGTGTGGCTGCAACATCTGACATTGACTTCTGATCTGGTCGGTCCCTGACTCTGGCCAGACAGGCGAGGGCTGGCTGAACAAATAAACAAAGATGCAAATTAGAAACCAAAGAAGTGCATCCTAAAAGATCATAAAATCCAAATCGAAATCACGTGGTGCTCAAGGACCAACCATTAACCCTTTGCTATTGGCGTCGAATACCATAAACAGTATTCGGAATTGGTATTTTACTTATAGTACAGGCTTTGATTTCAATTTTAAAGAATCTCTATATAGAATTTCGACGAACCGTTCATCGACGCCGAGACGAAATGAATGACTAAAGTTTTGTTGATTTTATTAATTTGTGCTGTCAATTGTTCGTCGTGTCCTAAATTTGTCAAACCTTCTCTTCGCCATCGTTCGCTTCGTTCGTTATTGTTTCTTTTTATTGTGTTATTCTTTTTGTTCGTCGAGAAAATCACTTGGAGTGTTTTAAAAGTAGCAGCAGCAGCAACTGTCACTTTGTCTCTCCCTCCCACACTCACTTTCGCTTTCTCTCTTTAACTTTTGTAGGAAATGGAATGAAATTTTAGTTCAATTTAGCGGAAAATCTGCGTGTTTATTCACATGTGTGCGCCTGTCTGTCCGTCGCGCGATCGTCTGCAAATGACACTTGAACAAACACATTTGACAGCGCCGATCATCAAGTACGGAATTTCAGTTGTCAATACATTGAAATTGAAGAACTTTAATAGTTCGCGACTAGACTAATGAGTCGTGGAAGCAATTGGGGACAATGAACGGGTTGCCCGATGGGATCACAGGAAATCCACCCATCTATGAATTTCCAATGGTTTACGATTTAGGAAAAATATTTATTTTCAAATAAACAAAGTCAACTCACTTGAAACCGCTAGTGCTACTGCATAATTCTCCTCATAACCATGTACTTGACGTCTCCACTGTCTACGGTCAGATCATGCGTAATTTACGCGTGCACCAGTGGTTTGTTTTGTTTACCATCATCATCATCACCGAACTATGTCCAGACAAATGTCACACCGATTCGAACATAAACTCACACCAGCCACCGCCCGAAAATTGTTTTTCAAATATTTACACAGACTACCAGACCACTTGACAATGTCGTCACCACATACCGAGCGCCAAAGGACCTCCTCGCCGTCTGTGTCTGAGCGATCGTGGTTGGTACCAGATCGATATTCGCAGATGCCAGTGGTCTGCGAAATGTTGGCCCAACTTGTGTGGTCATCTCGCGCAGGGGGTTCGAGATGCTGAAGTGGTACCTACATTTTCGAACCGGATCACTTCCGTTATTTTGACAATTTGTATCCGGTTTCAATCATCTGGGGCCCAACGGTACACTCGAGTACAGATTCACTTTCACTCACTCACGAAATTCTCTCTTGAGTATTCTCATTAATTCACCATTCACTCACCATAATCCACTCATAGATGTTTGAGTTGAATCTGGAAGAGGGTGGGTCGCGATCTCATTACTAAACCACATAATTTAGAATGAAATTCACTGACTCTGAACAATGCATTTGAAATAAGCACCGCGGGAAACCAACATAGATTCAGTTACCATTTCCAATGCAATTGCTGTGGTTTGGCTTTCAAATTGCGAAGCTTCGATCATTCTTTTCTTCATCCCTTTTAGTTACAGCCCGAACTTAAGGTCAGAAACTAAGGAAGTATTTCGAAAAAAGTTATTATTCTAGATAATAAACTATGATCTTATATCGTCAAAATTCTTTATGTTTGTATTACATACCTCTCACACTAATGTGTGTCCAACGCGACGTCAATGGAAAATTATTCGAAAAGAACAATTAGCCTTGAATGGGGAGAACTTTTGTCCTCGTGGTGGGAATACATAAAACAATTTCCATTGAAATTGTAACACATTCAACACTCAAGGTTACCGCAAATTTGAGAGGGTTCTCTTGTCCTGATAAAATTAATTCGTGGCATGTGACTTCACGGGTGTGTGACACACTTTGTGTGAGTCTCGTCGTTGGGAGTTTGTCATTGTTGGCCTTACCTTCCGGAGATTAATGCCACATGAATGAACTTGAAGAGGCGATCATTAGATTCGCATTGTTAGAGAGGGTGAAAAGCGTACGTTGCTGCCACAAGGATTTACATAATGTTTTCAATGATTACCCTCTCTGTGTGATGACGACTTCTGTAAATCTTTTATAGTTGGTTTTTTTCATTTCTTCATGGTCTTCATCCGACAATGTAAACAAGAATGGTTCTATCATCATGAAAGTCACCTGCTTTGTCAGACATCAATTATTGCGCAGTATAATCAAAGTTCCACTATCTTGGTCTTCTCTACATCATGGTATTTCCATAGGGCGGTGTCGTCGCTTCATCTTCGCTCCCCAAAGACGCTGCCCTATCGCTCGTGTTAAGAATAAACCAACTGCTGAGACCTAGAGGAAAGCAATTAATAATGTGTACATTTGAGGTGAGCGTTTCGTGTGGGGCTGCGGTTGGCTGGGGCCCGTTGTGGTTTGTGATTTTAAAGTTCTCGCCGCCTTCTCCTGCGTTGTGATTTTATGCGAGTTTTATTGGGCCACCCAAACAGCGAATGAACTCGAATGGATTCACAGATGTATAGAAAGAGCAAAGTGAAGTTTCTTGTATAGTAAATTTGTACTCCGAAGAGAGACTTTATTTAAATTTAAATTTCACAGACAGAGCACATTGACTTTGTCTAAAGAAATTCCCCTCCAAACAAACCAATTGAAAAATCATGAAATCATGAGAATGAAAATCATCCTCATTTCCTTCACTCTGAACTCTTTAACAACTAATTACGTCATTAAATATGATATGCGTTCAATATTTGTCTGAGCATGGGTATAGATGGGGTGTGGAGTGTGTGAAAGGTTCTCTCAAGTCAAGTGGTTGAGATCAAACGGGGGTATATAGCTTCTTAATTGTTTTGATATTCAACGGAGTTTTGACCCCAAGATAAGTGTTAATTTGTTCCTAAGAATTGATATCTCTTAAATTTCCATTTTTTAATCCTTCTTCAGTGTTAAGTCCCTTGTGGAATCCAGAAGTCACTGTACGCAACACTTGAACGCATTTCATTTCATCGCAGTGTAAATAGAGTTCAATCGTTGTCAACATTCGAAATTTTCACATCTCACCATCAATCGGTTGTAAACTCGTCTGACTTAAAATAATAATTGCACTAAATTTTGATTTGTGTTGATGGGAAATCAAAAACGAAAAATAAACGAAAATTTTCGCTTTCGAGAAAACTTGTCAAAAACGTGCACCGGACTCAATTTTTCTTGCAGCATCCTAAGCATCTGAATTCAACGAACTGTATTTGATAGATGTGTTCATTGAAACAATGATTATTGATCTGAGTTCTAGCTCAATGTTGGTTGATATAACGAAAAATAAACCAACGACCAATTGAAAATAATCAAAATGTTTAAATATACTTGAAAAAATATACAAATGATATGACTGTATACAATATATCCAATTTGCAATAACAATTTCCAATGTAGTTGAGTCAGAGGAGATAGTTTTATATAGGAAATATATCCTTTAAATCAAAATACGTTTCGTAATGTTTATAATGAAAACTTGTGCGAATCCTTTTTAGTTAAAACTAGAGAAGAGATAGAGCACTAAAAGCATGAAAAACAAATTTTTTATTTTTTGGGTTTTTTGCAAAAACTTTAAATCGCTCTAGCGCCTAAACTAGAAGAGATAGAGGGGTCAAAGTTTACCGAGGAAATTTTTCTAAATTTTCGATTTTTCGGCCAAGTTTCACGAGATGTACTCAAAATTACCGTTAAAAGCCTCTACAAGCCAAACAAGAAGAGATAGAGCACTGAAAGTATGAAAAATAAATTTTTCATTTTTTGGGTTTTTTGTAAAAACTTTAAATCGCTCTAGCGCCTAAACTAGAAGAGATAGAGGGGTCAAAGTTTACCGAGGAAATTTTTCTAAATTTTCGATTTTTCGGCCAATATTCACTAGATGTACTCAAAAATACCTTTAAAAGCCTCTACAAGCCAAACGAGAAGAGATAGAGCAGTGAAAGTATAAAAAATAAATTATTTATTTTTTGGGTTTTTTGCAAAAACTTTAAATCGCTCTAGCGCCTAAACTAGAAGAGATAGAGGGGTCAAAGTTTACCGAGGAAATTTTTCTAAATTTTCGATTTTTCGGCCAATATTCACTAGATGTACTCAAAAATACCTTTAAAAGCCTCTACAAGCCAAACGAGAAGAGATAGACCACTGAAAGTATGAAAAATAAATTATTTATTTTTTGGGTTTTTTGCAAAAACTTTAAATCGCTCTAGCGCCTAAACCAGAAGAGATAGAGGGGTCAAAGTTCGATGAGGAAATTTTTCAAAATTTTCGATTTTTCGGACAGTTTCACCAGATGTACTCAAAATTACCTTTAAAAGCCTCTACACGACAAATAAGAAGAGATAAAGCACTGAAGGCATGAAAAATAAATTATTTATTTTTTGGGTTTTTAGCAAAAACTTTAAATCGCACTAGCGCCTAAACAAGAAGAGATAGACGGGTCAAAGTTTGACGAGGAAAATTTTCCATTTTTCGGCCAATTTTCACCAGATGTACTGAAAATTACCGTTAAAAGCCTCTACAAGCCA
>CM029561.1:5069098-5380830 GCA_017309665.1 Coelopa frigida
TATAAATTTTTTATTTTTTGGGTTTTTTGCAAAAACTTTAAATCGCTCTAGCGCCTAAACTAGAAGAGATAGAGGGGTCAAAGTTTACCGAGGAAAATTTTCTAAATTTTCGATTTTTCGGCCAATTTTCACCAGATGTACTCAAAATTATCTCTAAAAGCCTCTACAAGCCAAAACGATAAATTTTTTATTTTTTGGGTTTTTTGCAAGTACTTTAAATCGCTCTAGCGCCTAAACTAGAGATAGAGGGGTCAAAGTTTACCGAGGAAATTTATCTAAATTTTCGATTTTTTCGGCCAATATTCACTAGATGTACTCAAAATTACCTTTAAAAGCCTCTACAAGCCAAACGAGAAGAGATAGAGCAGTGAAAGTATGAAAAATAAATTTTTTATTTTTTGGGTTTTTTGCAAAACCTTTAAATCGCTCTAGCGCCTAAACTAGAAGAGATAGAGGGGTCAAAGTTTACCGAGGAAAATTTTCTAAATTTTCGATTTTTTCGGCCAATATTCACTAGATGTACTCAAAATTACCTTTAAAAGCCTCTACAAGCCAAACAAGAAGAGATAAAGCACTGAAGGTATGAAATATAAATTTTTTATTTTTTGGGTTTTTTGCAAGAACTATAATCGCTCTAGCGCCTAAACTAGAAGAGATAGTGGGGTCAAAGTTCGAGGAGGAACATTTTTTAAATCTTTGATTTTTCGGCCAATTTTCACCAGATGTACTCAAAAATATCCCTAAAAGCCTCTACAAGCCAAACGAGAAGAGATAGACCACTGAAGGTATGAAAAATAAATTTTTTATTTTTTGGGTTTTTTGCAAAAACTTTAAATCGCTCTAGCGCCTAAACTAGAAGAGATAAAGGGGTCAAAGTTTGACGAGGAAAATTTTCTAAATTTTCGATTTTTCGGCCAATTTTCACTAGATGTACTCAAAAATACCTTTAAAAGGCTCTACACGACAAATAAGAAGAGATAAAGCACTGAAGGTATGAAATATAAATTTTTTATTTTTTGGGTTTTTTGCAAAAACTTTAAATCGCTCTAGCGCATAAACTAGAAGAGATAAAGGGGTCAAAGTTTGACGAGGAAAATTTTCCAATTTTTCGATTTTTCGGCCAATTTTTACCAGATGTACTCAAAATTACCTTTAAAAGGCTCTACAAGCCAAACGAGAAGAGATAGAGCAGTGAAAGTATGAAAAATAAATTTTTTATTTTTTGGGTTTTTTGCAAAAACTTTAAATCGCTCTAGCGCTTAAACTAGAAGAGATAGAGGGGTCAAAGTTCGACGAGGAAAATTTTCCAATTTTTCGGCCAATTTTTACCAGATGTACTCAAAATTACCTTTAAAAGGCTCTACAAGCCAAACAAGAAGAGATAGAGCACTGAAAGTATGAAAAATAAATTTGTTATTTTTTGGGTTTTTGCAAAAACTTTAAATCGCTCTAGCGCCTAAACTAGAAGAGATAGAGGGGTCAAAGTTCGACGAGGAAATTTTTGTAAATTTTCGATTTTTCGGCCAATTTTCACTAGATGTACTCAAAAATGCCTTTAAAAGCCTCTACAAGCCAAACGAGAAGAGATAAAGCACTGAAGGTATGAAATATACATTTTTTATTTTTGGGTTTTTTTCAAAAACTTTAAATCGCTCTAGCGCCTAAACTAGAAGAGATAGTGGGGTCAAAGTTCGAGGAGGAACATTTTTTAAATCTTTGATTTTTCGGCCAATATTAACTAGATGTACTCAAAATTACCTTTAAAAGCCTCTACAAGCCAAACGAGAAGAGATAGAGCACTGAAGATATGAAAAATAAATTTTTTATTTTTTGGGTTTTTTGCAAAAACTTTAAATTATTTATTTTTTGGGTTTTTTTGCAATAACTTTAAATCGCTCTAGCGCCTAAACTAGAAGAGATAGAGGGGTCAAAGTTTACCGAGGAAAATTTTCTAAATTTTCGATTTTTCGGCCAATTTTCACCAGATGTACTCAAAATTATCTTTAAAAGCCTCTACAAGCCAAACGAGAAGAGATAGAGAACTGAAGGTATGAAAAATACATTTTTTATTTTTTGGGTTTTTTGCAAGAACTTTAAATCGCTCTAGCGCCTAAACTAGAAGAGATAGAGGGGTCAAAGTTGGACGAGGAAAATTTTTAAATCTCCGATTTTTCGGCCAATTTTCACCAGATGTACTCAAAATTACTTTTATAAGCCTCTACAAACCAAACGAGAAGAGATAGAACACCCAAAGTACGAAAAATTAATTTTTTATTTTTTGGGTTTTTTGCAAAAACTTTAAATCGCTCTAGCGCCTAAACTAGAAGAGATAGAGGGGTAAAAGTTGCACGAGGAAAATTTTGTAAATCTCCGATTTTTCGGCCAATTTTCACCAGATGTACTCAAAATTACCTTTATAAGCCTCTACAAGCCAAACGAGAAGAGATAGACCACTGAAAGTATGAAAAATAAATTTTTTATTTTTTGGGTTTTTTGCAAAAACTTTAAATCGCTCTAGCGCCTAAAAAATTGAGCCATATAAAATTTTTCGTATCTTTCATACGAGTGCATGCTTCCCTTCCAGCTATCCAGCTAGATTAATAAATTTATTTAACTTTAGAACCCATCTCTCACAACCAGAAAAAACAAACCACTCACTTCACTACTCACTCTCCCAAAAGCTCTGTAGAATTGTTATTAAAAAAAATATTTTTTTCAAATAATTATTAATAATTTTTGAAAACCGAATTTCTTTACATCATGAAAATTTGGGACATTTTCAGAAAAATTATCATGGAGTGAAACCATTGTGTTTCAAAAAAAATATTTTTTTCAAATAACTAATAATAAATTTTGAAAACCGAATTTCTTTACATCATGAAAATTTGGGAAATTTTCAGGAAAATTATCATGGAGTGAAACCATTGTTATCGATTTTTAGCCGATTCTCGAACCAATCTGAGAAATTTCCCTTTGGTGCTAAAATGGACCATATGGTTCTAAAAGTGGATAGCCCAGTGGTGCAGTACAGCACTTTATTGTGAATATTTTGTTTTGAAGACTTTCCGCCTAGTGGCGCAAGTGACACCAACTGCCGCAGATGTGTTCCAAAATTTTCCACCAGAGGACGTGTTTGAAATTTTTTTTTATAGTCAGAGATAGAAGTATACGTACATAACGGTGTTTTATTCCGTTAATATTATTATATATTTTATAATCAGCCAATGAGTATATTTGAATGCTCGCCTTTTTTTTGTGTTTGATATATTAAATTTGACCTCGACTGTACGGAAACTTTTATGAATCACTTTATAGCTAATTAGAGAATTACTCAGTGATTATTTACGATTGAAAAATACATTATCGATTATCTAAAATAAATTGCACTCTGTTGATGTTTTTAAAATGTCATTTATTTACTTTGTTTTTTTTAAGTACAAACGTATTTTTTTCCAGTAACTATGAATCAGAAATTACTTTAACCACTAAATTAATCAACATCAAAAGTTCAACTTATACGACATTCTAATAGGTGAAATAAAGTTAAAGTATATATCGATTTCAACTTAAAACAAGAATCACAATTATTCAATAAATAGAACATAATATGAATGTGTGTATAATTTTGTGTGTGTGTGTGTGTGAAATTTGAGAAGCTAACATTAAACACATTCGAGCAAAGAAAATAGGTTTGCAGAACATTTGGCAATTATCATCATTAAGCCAAGGTATGAGATACCAACCCATACATGGCAACAGCTTCCTTCCTACACATGAATCTTACAAATTTACAAATTATCAAACAATATGAAAACTCATATCCATGCAAAATTAGGCTAATAAAACTAAAGCGAATGCAAAGCTAAAATATTTCCTAATTGGGTTTTATTTTTCGGCGATCGATTGTTGCCATCACCCTCGCCACCGACGCCGACGCCGGCGTCACCGTCGCCGCGGCTGCTGTAATACATCAGCGTCATCATCTTCAGCATCTTGAGTTCCTTCTTATCCTCGGCTGTGGTTGAGGTTGGCTCGCGATTGTTGGCCAGCCGTTGTATTGTTGGCGCTGCCGGCTTCGATGTTGCTGTGGGTGATTGTATTGATGTTGTCGTCAATGGTTTCGCAAGTTGTTGCAGGGGACATGCGAGAAAGGGCGATGTTTGAGGGAACTGCAAGTGCTGTAGATGCTGAAGCTGTTGTTGCTGATGATGGGAGAGGTGGCTGGTGTCTGCTGACTGGTCGGGTCTTTAAAATACTGAAGTCATTAACATTTTCTAGAAAACTTTTATGGGCTGACAATTGTTTCACACTTTCAACATCCTTTTTGAGTTCCTCCATGTCGCGTTTCAGCTTGGCGCGTCTATTCTGGAACCAAGTGATGACCTGCAAAAGAATGAACAAAATGAGCAATCGAGCATTGGGAAAATGGAATTAAATACTCACCTGAGCATTGGAGAGACCCAGGCCGGCGGCGATCTCATCACGATCCGCGGGCGACAGATACTTCTGGTAGAGAAAACGTTTCTCCAGCTGGAAGATCTGGTGGTTCGTGAAGGCGGTCCGTGATTTGCGCTTCTTCTTGGGGTTGGGGCGCGTGGCAAAGATGTTCAAGGTGGCAGGATCTGAAAGAATCAAAAATAAATCATTGCCCTGAGTGTTTGGCGGCAGCGGAAATATCGATAATTAAAATGTACAAGATCAAAATAAACACGCATTTCCATCCTGCAGGCATTACGAATTTTTCGAAACACTTCTTCATAATAAATCTTCATCAACACAAACACCGAACCATATCATCAATCGGCCAAGATCAAATAAATGATTTTTTTCCGTTCGCACATACGATCGTTTCGTCTCCCCGCGTTTTTTCTTATGAACCTATAGAAAATATTATTTTTTGTTTGAGTTTCTTGGCTTTTAGGGTCATTTCGATACATCAACTGATGGGGAACAAAAAACAACAAGAAATGTCTGTTATTAAATCCGTTCGAACCCGCGCTCAGTCAATGTTTACTAAATGGTAGAAGCCATCATCAATGGTGTAATTAATTAAGGCAAAGGTGCGATTTTTACAACCCCATACACAGTGTACACAACACCGCTCCATACTATATAAGCTACTATAAATTATATACGAGCGCTTGAGCCAAACGTCCGAGCGAATGAGTGACTGATCAATCGATCTATCGATTGGCCGATCCATTGATCCATCGATCGAACGGACGAACGATCGATCATTTATGATTGTATTTCAAAATCAGCCAGGCGTCTGGCAGCTTCCCTTGCTTGGTTTTGTAGATCTTAACAAAGCTATAAAGTTTTATTGGATTCATTTCGCTCGGAACGATTTCAATATGTACACCGATCGATTCAATGGAATCAACTTTCCTGTAATGATCGCCTGATCCAATGACCTCTAAGTAGAATTAACTAGATGGAATGTTTTGGCAACGAGAAATACAAGATTTCAATTTATATTTATTCTTTACTTTATTTATACTTTGCTATACAATTTACCCGCTCTTGAACACGATTTTTGACTTTTGATCCGACATTTAGATCCATGGGATTTACTAAAAAAATCACCACATTTCATGCGATTTGATGCGATGATCATCTGACGGTGATCGCGAACGTAAATCGATTTCGTTGCAACGATTGTTGATTTTTATATGAATTTTATGAGCGAATCGCATGTTGAAGATCAAACGATTTTCGACGAGATTCGAAATTTTTCTAACGAAGCGCATTTCGAAGATTTAGTGGCTGCTTTTGGAAGGAATTCACCGACAATCGGCAGCAATCATTCGCTCTGCGGCAACATCAACAAAAACAATAGCAGAAGGAGCAACAACACCACCATCTGAGCGATGCGGTTATTGCTCTTTTAAAGTGTGATTATGATTGTTTTTTTTTTCGGTGTTTTGGTTTTCATTATTGTTTGGTTTTGTTTTTTATTTGGTCGAAATAGACTTTTGATTGGAATGGTTTTCATCAATGGTTTTTATGTCGATTGATAGTGAACTGAGGTGATATTTATTTTGAATTATATTTTAAGGTGTTGATTGATGTTTGGGTACCGGAAGTGAGCTTTGTAATGGATTTTTTGTACAGAAAGTGTTTTTTGGGAATTAAAAAAATTCATAGAAATTTACATTTCATTAAAATAACGGAAATGAAGCATTCTTGTGGTTGTCTCCGAACAAACTTTCGGTTTCCTCTTTTACATTCTTTGCTAAGGGTTTCGAAAGGGGCGCGTCCTCGACGGGGTTTTAATTGGAAGGCGGTGTTTTCTCGACACTTTTCAACCGGGGCGCCCTTGTGTTTGATGTGTTGTTGTTTGTGTCTTGTTGTTCTTATCCTAATTGTTGTTGGTGTTACAAATAACGCTTCGAGTCTTCATTCGTGCGTATTTGTCAAATGATGGCGTGCGTTGGCCCTTAAACGACAGCTGCCAGCCTGCTCTTTCTGTTTGTCGCACTGTTCCTCAGTCTGTTTGTCTGTCTGTCTGCCCGCCTATCTGTCCATCCCCGTTTCTGAACCCGCTTTCATTTGTTTTGTGTGTCGACATAATTCTTCATTTATTTTAATACATTCGGTCGGCATAACATGGAAGGTCGACGAGAGGTTCTCTCTCACTTTTGCCTAAGGGTGAGTTTGCGGTTAACAAAAGGCGTCAAAAGCCATTTTGTCATTTATATTATCTTCGTTGTCATTGTTGTTCTTGTTATTGTTTTTGTTGTTCTTGTTATTGTTGTTGTCGCCATGTAGTCATGACAAAGGATCAATTCCGCTCGAAATGTTTAAATTTAACTGGATTGTGCGATTAAAGGAGAGAGGACAAAAAGTATATACAATCAAACGCTACGGTGATGAATACTCGATATTTAATGGAATCAAAATAAAAGAAAACTCGTCAAGAATTCGATCGAAGATCTGTTCAACATCCATCAACAATATCAGATATTCACCTCCACCCCCACTTATAATTAAAAGCAATTTCCGAAGACCGCAGAAGCAACCTATTATTATTAGATATCGATGTAATTGATTATCCGCCTACCGCCACAATTTCGCCAAAGTCTCCTCGACTCAACCGACGTGCAATAGTTGCGCGTTCGCCCTCTGAATTTTAAATCAACCTCGGGCTGAATCTCACCACATGTGTCTAATCTAACAAATCCGCGTTGATTTTTCATTAAAAAGCAATTAGAAAATAATATGCTTTGAACCGTAATCGGTACTGATGCTGTTGTTGTACTATCTTTTGTTATTGGCACTATCTTTGTTATTGTACTATCTTTGTTGTTCTGTAGTAGTTGGTGTCAGTGGATACGTCGAAGTGATTCGTGTCTAATTAGACGTTTACCGTCGGCGTACACAGTTTAAGTTGAGCCGCTTTGGAACAGGTTCGTGCGAGCTTCCACAATTTCGGGAGCAGGCTATAATGTGGGCTAACAGGAGTTTAAATGTGGGGCTCTTAGAGGTTCAAATTTCAAAAGGTTCAAAATTTATTAGAAGATAAATTCAGTTCGAGAGAATGGAATGTTTTCTTAGATATTCGTATTCAATTATTAGTGAAATTATTTAAAAATTGAGTAATTTAATTTTAAGATAATAAGTCATAGATTTCATATTTGAATTAAATTTCTATCACAATATTGAAAGAGTTTGATTCATAGAAATATTTAACATGTCTTCAGTGAAAAGTTTTAATGTGGTTTAAATATTATTTCTATGAAGTTAAAAGAGTTTAATTTGAAGGATCTCTTCACCGCTCTCGATCATCAAATCAAAACTAACTTCGAAAGTCGAAGAGTCTCCGCCGAGTTGAAGAACTCGAATTTCATGGGTTTTCCCTGAAAGTGTGACGAGTGTATCCTTGATCCCCACACAAATACCATGAAATCACAAACGACCTTCATCAGAAACCAACCACATGGGAACGAATGCAAAAACCTCACGTTTTTATATGAGACTATATGAGAATGAAGCCTGCCTAAAAGCGTTAATTACACTCACATTCGACCGTTTCGACAAACATTTCTCATATTTTTGGGAATCTCTGATTTTTTGCGCTCTCAAATATGGATTTTTTTTTTTTATTTGCTTCTTTTATGACTGACGATCAAAAAGAACAGGCGGCAGCAACAACGGCCAGCGGCGTGGACGGCGGCATATTTTTGTTCTCTGGAGACTCATCGCCGGGTCGTCTGGCATCGTCTCAGCTCAGCTCAGCTCAATTCAACTCATCTCGTCTCGCTTTGCCTCAGTTCTTTCTCCATCTCCTCGCAGCGACCACAAATTGCGTTGTCCAGAAGCTCGAAAGCATAATCAAAAACTAATTTTAATCCTGTTTGGGCCGTTGATGAGGGATCAAATTAATTCACTGAGTGATTGTGAAGAGGTATCCGAAAGCAGACAGAGAAAGAAGCAGAAGATAATATAAAATCTCGGCTTTTTAGCGGTAGGTCCTCAAACATTTTGTCTAAATGATGCCTTTTATGAGTTATTTTTGTTGTTGTTGTTCCTTTTCTTTTTATACTTCTTCTTCTTCACCCTTTTATTTTGATCATTTCTGTTTTTGGTATTATTCTTATTGTTATCGCTGTTCTTGTTGTTTTTCTTGTTGATCGATGCGGCTTTTGATGATGACTCAAAAACGAAGAATTCCTAACCGAGCATTCAAATTCGACCCAGAACAACAACAATAAGAACTACCACTAACGTGTATATCGTGAAGTTGTTAGCAACGAAATTGATGGGATCGAGCAGGTTATAAAAATTCAGAATTAATATGAGCAGGAAGATCAAGAGACGAAAATAGCCGACAAAAGAGCCGACCGACAAAGGATCGTCCAAAGATGCTAGAGAAAAGATAGAGGGAGAAAGACAGAGCGAGAGAGATAGAAATATATAAATCTCAGGATATTTCGGCTTTTGCTTAAGCCGTCGGGTTCCTTTGAGAAAGAAACTCTCCAAAGAAACTTAAACCGCAAAATAACCCGAAAACCTTTTTCTTGTCTATCCCAAAACCGAATTCCCAAAAGTCCAAAAGTCGAACTTCTGAATGATTTTTTTTGGGAAGCTCCCATTTGTCGCTCCTAACATTCTTCCTGTCATAATTAAGATCTAGATCGCGCCATCTCACTCACTCACTTCCTTCTAACACATTCCAGGCGGTCGATGAGTCGGAAATTCTCGTATAAATTCCTCCACATGTCAACGAGCGCTCCCCAGACGTCAACCGAAATTAATGAGTGCTTTGTACGAGCTCCCACTGTGGACGATGGCGTGTGAATCGGTGACTCCTTTTGTTCTTGTTGTTGTTCTTCTTGCTGTTGCTTTTGATCTCTTTTAAATACGTTTTCTTCATACTCTCTACACCTCATGATCATGAGGCTTATTCTCTCACGTTTTATTATTCTCTGTCTCTCTCTTCATCTCTTGTTATGGACCTCGTACTCTGCGGACAATTGCCTCCTGTTGGCTTTTGTATTTGGCATCTTTCATTTCACTTGAGGAACCTCAATTCTGATGGAATCGCTTCTTAATGGCCACCATATTTAATTAACATAATTGATTTCTGTTTGCTGCTGCTCTCTGCATCTCTCGTCTTGATCAGATCTCGATTCGATCAAACACTCCATGCATCATACTTAAGCCGTGCCGCCGTTCAATCGCCTCGATGGCTGTTAATAGATTTTGATTGACTTGTACCGATGTTGTATTGTTCGCTTGGACGTGTTATTTGATGCGATAAAAATCTCTTAATTAATTGCTCTTTAATTTATTCTCAATGGTATTTTGAGTACCATAAGAGGATTATATTTGGTCTGTTGTCTATCAACATTCATTAAAATTGTGGCTACTGGTGGCAGTTGAAGGTGCCGAGATTTCACTTTGATTTTAGGTGAGATTTCGATAGTTTTAGGTGAGATTTCGAGATTTTTAGGTGATTTTTTATTGCAATATTTCTTTTCTTCAACTTTTTCCTAGTTTCTCTTGAATTTTCCCTTGGCTTTCATTGATTTTTCGATCTTCCGGTAGCTCTTGACTTGATTAATATCCTTCACCTTGTTCATGTCTTGGCGCGAAGATCTAAGATAGAGCACGAAGGCGACATTGACGGCGGCGGCGTGCTCTGTCGTTGTCGCCGTGCCGCCAAAGCGCCCTCCTAACTAGATTAATTTCCCTTTGGAGGTTTTCTCCATTAGCCCCTCAATTAGTTACGCCGCCTTGTGAGAACGTAACGTCCTTTTAAGTGAGCAGCCAACCGTCCACTCGGCTGCTCGACCAGCCAGCGTGGTTTCCTTCCCTAGTCGGAATGACCGACCGACCGACAACAATGACACCTTCATTTGCCAGCTTCGCGTGGCCATTTGTTCCAGCTCCCCATTCCTCCCGCACACCACATTGTCTGTCTATATGTCCGTCTTTATGTCCGTCCATAGGTCCGCGTGTCTGTCCGTTCGTCTGCATGTCGTAGTTAAACAATAAGCTCATTGTTACACCTTCCTTTGGAGTCTCGCGTTCGGCTCCCCAAACAATAGCCAAAGGATATATAGTCTAGAGTTTTTTGTATTTATGTCCCTGACTCGCTTCCTCTCTCTTTCTCTCTCTCTGACAGGCGCTCCACCACCTCCGAATGTCATAAACTAATGATTAGCTATGCTGACGACATTATTTTTTGGTTTTTTACATATAAATAGCGAGGGAGACAAAAGGCGAGGAAGTCAGAGAGCGAGAGTGAGAGGGAGGGAGGGAAGGATAACGTACGTGTTTTCCATTCAAGTCAAGTTCTTGTTTATTATTACAGCACGCGTCAGACGGTCATTTAGCAGACGTTGTTGACCTTAATTTCATGTCCAATCGGTTTCGGATACTACAGAGTCGATCGACAGAAGCCAAGGCGTCAGTTCTACAACACCTAGACATATGTAAGTCTTGTATATATTACATTATTTTTAATTATATAAATTAAATTAGTAAATTAGCCCACGGAGTTAACTATATCATTAATTTTTAAAACCCTGTTTAAAGCTACTGTATAATAAGCTACAATATAACTCTGCATTATGTAAAATTCTGCCTACAAATTGTCTACTTCAATACAATGATCTCTCTTTTATTCGAAAATTATATTCTACATACTCTCGACAATTATATTCCACATACTCTTTACGATTATATTCTGCATACCCTTTACAATTATATTCTGCATGCCATTTACAATTATATTCTGCGTACAATTCTTCTCCTACTTACAATTCCTGTTTAGTTCAAACCCTCAATCCAACTCCATCGTTCTTTTTAAACTTGTAATTGCTCGGCCATTTTGTTGGCTAACCGTGAACAAAACTGCGTGTTTTTTGCGATCCCTCAACTTCGCCCACTGTCTTGGCCATCTCCGCCCCATTCGTTAATGCCTGCTAATTAGCCCTAAATATATGCATTAACGCAATAACTATCGAGAAGTTATTGGGATTTTGTGCAAATGAGCTTCGTTATGCATGCTGTTTCCCCTCATTAACGTCGGCGTCGTCGTCGCCATCGCCATCTTTGCCTCCCCCTCTTGGCCATAGCTGAAGATCAACCCCGCACCCGTTTCCCTTCGCTGTTATGGTTCGTGTTCGCAGCAAATTTGCTTTAATTAAAATTAGTTAAATGCCAAGATTTATGAATGAATATGAATAATTTTATCCCAATTCCTAGTCATACTACAGCAAGCTATTGGAGCGAGCACGGCTTCTGTTGATATTTCTAACTCAAGTCGAACAGGAATTCGTGACTTAATTAGTTGAATAATTTATTAGAAGCACAGTACGAAAATCGTGAGTGAATTTGAAAAGTAAACAGAGGAATGCCTCGCAATGGACAAGAACAAGAACAACACATTCTAGATTATGATCTTGCACACACACACACACTCAAACTTGGGTATAACAAATTAATTCCAAGCTGTCGAGTGAAGAAAGCCCCCCATGAGGCTCGTCGTAAAACATTTTAATTTCCACTCAAACGCTTTTGTCTTCCAGGCTCGAACGTGGCCGAACATAAGTATCAGACGATCTCATCGCATCGGATCCTCGATCGTGTTGGCAGCGATGTGAGCTGCTGTTGTTGCCGTTGCTGCTGGTGGTTGTCGTTCTTCTTCTTCTTCCTCCTCCTCCTCCTCCGGTTCTTCTTGTTCTTGCAGTTGTTGTATTGCACCGGTAGTACTGGTGGGAAACATCTTGTAAACATTACCATGGCCATTAATTTGGGTCTCCAAGGAAACATCAAAAACGCATCAATACGTCGAGCCGCCGCTATATTCGCGGATAGTGTGTAGTAAAAGAACAAGTGAGAGAAGAGGGAAGAACACCAAAAAGGTGTTATTTTACAACGTCCTTCCGTCCTTCTTTTTCCATCGTTCGATCCTTCCTTCCATCCCCTGGTTCCTTCCTACTCCGTGGTTCCTTCCATCAAAACCTCCTGGGTTCATTTATCATACGCCGCTATATGTTACCCTAATTTATAGCCATTAGCTGAAGTGTTTTTGACACTTCGCACTTTGAGCAGAGGACCTCCAAGTTCCCTCCCTTCTCCCTCTATCTCCAGTCGGTTTTGTGTATCAATAAAATTTAATTAATGTTCTCTGGAGGAGCGCTTGAGGTAGCAACGCGAAAGTCATGTTCCTGTCGCCTGCGAGATAACGCTTCTGGTGATGTTGCTGTGACCTGTCTTGTCTCCTCCTTGTCTTCTCTCACGTTTGCCTTCCGTCGTTCGTTTTGCCGCCGGCCAACACGTTGACCACACGATCAAGGCCCCAGGGAGATCCCAAAGTGAGCCGCCGTGTACCGTTCGTCACTTTAAAGACTACAAAATGCATTTTAATCAATTGTCAATTTTCGCCGTGTGGTGGTTCTTCGATCGCTCCCTCGTCGTCTTAGCTGCCTGGAGGAAGGTGTCGTAAAAGTCAGTAGCCGGTTCTTGAGAAGGTTCTTCTACTCCGAAGGCGAGAAGGTTCTACTCCGTAGGTGAGCATGCTCTATAAAGTATTCTTGGGGGGAAGCCATAAATGTCGTTCGACATGTTTAATGCGCGTAAATCAACGAAATTATTGTGTGTGTTTTTTACGATCGCACTCAAGTCAAGTCTGGGCTAATTCAACCCAACCCAACTCTACTCAATCCAATTTGAGTCGACGCGCGGTTCTTTCCGTAGTTGACTTGTCGTGTTCTGACCACAAACAAAAAAACCGCTTCTGTGTCGGCGGAGGTCTTTAATTGGGGCTCGAAATGGTTTTGTTATCATGTTTCTCCGATGATCCTCCATTCCTCTAGTGTAATTAGCATTTGGTTTTATTGAGCTTTTAAATCAATTGGTTTTCTGGCCCTCGACCATCCATCCAGCCATCAATCTAACTCTGATGATCTTGGTTTCACGTGCTCCACCTCACTGTGTGGTATTTGATGGTTTGCATCACGAATACGATCGATAGCATATGCGCCATTAGGGCAAGAGGATTAGGGATCACATGAAAGAAATTGTTCCTCTGTCGGCCGTCCGTCGATCAGTTCATTGAGAAAACAAACCTGAGCAATCGACTTCTTAAGACATTCTTAAGACAACACCGATCCCGTAGTACAGCGATCAACACCAACTACACCAACATCAGCACCAACTACACCAACATCAGCACCACTGTGCCTTCGATCGATCAAGTGATCGTGCACAAGAGTCTCCTCTTCGCGTTGCTTCTCTTGTACTCATACCTCAGGATGGAAATCCCGTACTTAAACTCCAGGATCCCCATCACCTCACTCTCGGCTCCACGATCAGTTCGGCGGGGAAATCAGAGGGGCGGGAAGGGGCGATGAAGAACAAGCGCACTCCACAAAGGCCGCGTCCGTCCGTCCGTCCATCCGCTGACCGGCTTAGAACAAAGTGTCGGCATCCTTTGATCAGCACATATAAAATACTATAGCCACGCCCCTTAAAAGGTAGATTAAACGAGATGGCGCTCGGCAACGTATACTTAAAGACTATACACACACACACACACACATACACATGCACTCAACTAAACGAACACACAAGGGGCCAGAACAGAACAGACGACGAGCCATCGAATGCCGTCATCGGGCACGGCGTTGGCTGCGCATGCGCAAGCGCAACCCAACGACCACGGGTAATAAAAGTCCGTCTGGTCGGCAAAGGATTTTTGTTGCAATTTTTTTTTTTTATTATTTTTCTTATTGTTTTTGTCGTTGTTGCTTTTGTCGTTGTTATTTTTGCTATTGTTGTTGTGTTAGTTGCTGTTGTTCTTATTGCTTTTGGCCTTTGTTCTTGGGGTTTGCTTGCTTTCGGTTGATAGATTGCGGCATATGCTGGGTGCGGATTTGGTGTTTGTCTGGAGTTGAGCTTTAAACTTGACTTCCACTTTAACATTTTGATGCTCCAGAAACACACATACTCTCTTAGCCCTCACACATATGCGCTGTGAACAGTTAGTCTGTATAGGATACAAGGATTGGAGAATGAAAGACAGAGAGAGAGAGAGCGAGAGGATGCTTGGGAAGTGGCGGTAACTTCAGTTAACAATGGTCATCATCATTAAAATGTGATCAGAGGCAAGGAGTGGATGAGCATGACAAGGACTACAGAGACGAATAAAGAGATCAGGTAAAGGATAGAGAGATCAGGCCGCGTAGAGAGAAAATTTCGAACACTGGAAGAAATTGTATGGAGTGAATGGAATAATAGTAAAATGTGAATGGATAGTCATCGATAGATAATCGCGAATTAATTTATCTTAATGTTATAATGATTTTTTGAAAGAATGTTGGTTGAAAGAAAGAAATTGCTTTTGAAAGAAAATCATTATCTTGAGAATTTGCAAAAGTTGAGTAATTGAGTTCCTTTCAGAGACCTCGTAATTTCTCTCAGTGTAGAGAGAGGATGTTTTAATCGCCGGGACACAAAGCACAATCGATTCCGCGCTCGAAAGAGGGGAGAGATAATAATCCATTGAAATGGGGAGGAATCCATCAATTTTTTTATGTTCCGTCAAGGATTTGACTTTTATTATTATGTTCTTAAGCCATTCACACACACATTCACACGCTCACACACCGCTGAATGGTTTCGGGAGCGATTAAACAGTAGTAATTTTTATGTGTTGCACGAAAAAGATGCAACACTGTTGCTCGCACTCCCCTTAAAAGGTATGAAAAAGCAGATTAATGGTAATCTTCACGAAGGGATCGACTTATGACAAAAAGGACAGAGAGAGATTCAGAAAATACCAAACGTTAGAACGTTCATGGAATTCATATACTATATTCGAAGATGAGTCAGTCAGTTTTCCAGAAATTCGATCATTTAATCCGGTCGCCATCATCACAACCGCAACAACAACAACAACAATAGCTCTCATTCTGTCATGAAGATCATGATCAACTTGAAAACTTTTCCCATCATTGGGCATGATGATGGCATCCGACGATGAAAACGAAACTCTACTGCTCTACTATAAAACCTCAAAATCGCTTATAAAACCATCTAATTAACCGAACCGCCGAAGTTGGCGGTGGCAACTGGTCGACGATCGTGGACGGCGGCTTCCTTTGAACCCACCACAATGAAATTGAAAACAACCCAATTATGGAACAACAAAATCATTGACAACAAAGCCATTCACAGTGCGATGATGAGAAACGAAATATCGAATGGAAAATCCTCCATAACGATGTTAATAATGGGAGGAAGGCAATGGTTTTGATAATACAGAGAGCAGAGAGGGAGGACAAAGGCCAAAACTTATTACCAGACAATTGTTACCAAACATTACAAACAAGTTGAGTCCGATGTCCGTCCTTCTATTCCTTTTCTCACTTGTTTCTTTTTCTTTCTCTCTCTCTCTCTCTCTTGTTTGATTTGGTTTACTTCTCGTGGCCAAAACGGAGTCACGTTAATGAGCATTACGGGTTATGACCAACGATTCGTCGTCGGATTCCTTCCACTATATATTATGACAGGCTGTCAAAATTACAAATTATCGCCCAATCGTTCTCTTTCTTTTTCTCTCACGCACGTTAATCATTACGATTGGAAACTAATAACAGAGTGAGTGAGAGAGATGAAGGATAAGGTAAAGGAACAAGAGAGGTGAAGGTAAAGGTGCAAGAGAGCTGAAGGTTAAGGTGCAGGTGCAGCCAAATTCAACTCATATTTGTCCGTAATAATTCTTCTCCATGAATGAATCAAAAAGAACAATTGAATGATTGTATAAATGAATGAATGAATGTATAGTTTAATGCATTTCCGATGACACTTCATTTCCCCCCAATTGGATTCCCGGAGAGCCAACAAATCTTCTCATGATTTAATTGAACTCCCATCAGAAGCAGAAGCGCTCACTCAACTTTATCAGCTGGAGATTCGACCCGAGAGACTACCTGCAACGAGCCTCAATCCTGGCCAACTTCTCCCATATTTCTCACTCGCTCATTCTTCCTCTCTCCCCGACCTTTGCCTCTTATCGCATGTCTTCCTCGCAGTGGCACGAAGTCCCGACGGTGCTCGTTGCCACCGCATTGACTTACCTTCTTTACACCTATTGGATCAGAGATCAAAGGCCCAAACGCCGACATAATAATAATATAAATTAATCTTTTCGCGTCGGCTATTCTTCTCGTGGACGGAGAATCAGAGAGTGAGTGCAAGAACGAGTGAGGGCGAGGGAGAGTGAGTGCGAGACAGAGTGAGTGTGAGGGAGAGTGAGTGCGAGGGAGACCGAGTGAATGGACAGTGGTGGGCATTTGTGGGCTTTCGTGATCTCGTTTGTGCGATTCCGTTCTAGTAACGAGTTCTTGAAACGTCACTGAGCATTCATTGACAGCACACAGACAAACACACATAGCCATCATGCCCATCGGGCATTGGAGAAGGTGGACGGAATCTCCGAAATCCAGTTAGACCCCATTATATTTATGCCAGACCATTTCATATCATATCGTTTAATTTGATTCGTTTTGATTTGATTTGATTTCATTCCCTCATTCATTCAGTTTCACTCATTGACTCTCCCACTCTCTCTATCATTTTCTCTCTCTCACCGTTTCTGGTGGAGAAGAATTTTCCACACTGTACCGAAGCAAAGCAAATCAATGCAGAGATCAAAGAAATACTTCCGATCGTAATCAAGCCAACTAATGAAAGTTATCGAGATTGGGTAAAAAGAACGAGGCGACCAAAAAGATCACCGAACACAGAGTGAGAGAGGTAGAGATTGTGTGTGTGTGAGAGAGAGAAAGGTAGAGTTGCTGCTAACTCGAGTGATTAGAAGTAGTTAGCCAGCTAATCAACTACTCGTGCGTAGAGAGTTTTGTTGACCTATTGATGTAAAAACGGTAAAGGATCGTGAAAAAATCCCAGAGTATATAAAATGATCTGAGGAATGGATATAGAATTGATCTCTGAAATGGACATAGAAGTTGAGTAGAATTCTCTGCTGTTTTAATTAAAATTGCCGCAACTCAACTAGATTGCAACGGCTGATATAATCGTAAAATCTAAATCTGATCATCGACACAGATAAGCGTAATTAAAGCCATTAGGAAAAGTGAAATACGAATTATGACAGCCGGATGCAAGTGGTGACGCCGCCATGGTTCTCGTTGATGTGGTTGTCGTTGTCGTCGTCGTCCGCCTCATTATAAACAAGCTAATTTAATATTTTTCATCAGCAATAATCAGCGACTATCACCGCAAGCGCGGCAGGGAGTCCGCTATCGATTGCTCTGATCGGAGTCGGAGCCTGGTTGCGCCGCAATCGCCTTTTCTACATGTGCGACGAATTTAACCGCCAAACAATCTGTTCCATGCCATCCCATGCGATTCCAACGATGCTTATGCTGATGTCGATGATGATGATGATGATGAGCCGAAGGATGAGGATGATTACGTTGGCCCGACCAGTTGCGGTGCGCCTGCGCCTGCGTGCCAATAATTTGATGTAAAACACCCGCGGGGCATCATTGACTTGTGGAAGATATGTTCATGTTTGATGGTTATTGGAAGTTGGTATTTCATGTTTTCCCCCCCTCTTCTCTATATAGTTGTTGTTGTTGCCTTGTCGTTTAGCTTAATTTCGCCTCCTTTTTAATGATTCCATGCGACAATTTATGCAAATATTTATGCTTATCGATATTTGCAGTTGATAAGTTTTGTTATCGTCGTCTCTGTCTCTCTATCTCTCTCGTTATGATTGGCGATGTTTCTCTGTCATTATTGTTGTATTTCGATCGTTTTCTTTCTTTTCTGCCGACTCTTCGTTCGATCGTAACTATTTGGTCCGATGCAAATCGTAAATGCGTGTTTCTCCACATCGACATGATCACGGATGATGATGATCTCCACAGGATGAAGGTTGATGGGGCACCGACTGTTGCAGTCGAGTTCCAGCTGCGATCCTAAACTGCATCGCCATCGGGATCGGAGCCGATTGTGTGTGCCATAAATATCAGGACAAATTAGTTCGTTAACAAGTATTTTCGACAGGTATTTTGAAGACCAAGGTGCAGCGGTTACTGACGAGTATGTTGGTGAGGTTCATGAGAGTCTGAGGTATCGTTGGATTAGGTTCATGAGGATTTGAGTTATCGTTGAAAGAAATATTACACAGCAAATATGAGGCTATCATAGTTGACTTAGGTTAGATCAATTAATGGTGTCGGTTATGATTTTAGATTTGAACACCTACTATCGTCACTCACCCACAATGAGTGGTACCATGTGCTTCGGCTCGATCTATAATTACCTCTGACATTTAGCCTTTCCACCGACAACTGTCACCTCGGTTCAAGCCAATATATGGCGGCTGTAACGAGCAGCGTGTTCGGCGGCGGACATATCAAATAACGTTACGGTATTATAATTACTCCGTGACAAATAAACAAAGCAATAAATTATCGTATCAAAATCGAGCCGAAACCAACCCAGCGACCCAGCAACAACACATACATAGATGCCAACAACAACTACCCAGATGCCAACAACAACTACCTTTAGGCCAGCAACACCTAGACGAGATCCAACAACTACAGTCAACCGACAACCCAAAGCACGCCAATCAACTTTGCTCCAAATTCGATGCAGCCGCCGTTTCGTCGACGTCGTCGTCATCACCATCGTCATCATTGAAGCTGTTGCCGTCGCCAACGTCGCTGTCGCTGCCACTGCCCGGTCTGTTACCGCCAACGTTATTGGCGTCGCTTAAGCCGCTAATAATCGCATGAAATATGCGCTCGATTGCATGATGTGATCAAAGGTAAAATCAGCGAAATTGTTATAACATTTGAGCACGGAGAACAGAAGTAAAAATATTCTATATAAAAAGCAAAAAATAAGAGGAGTAGAAATAAGAACAACAACAAAAGCAAAACCAACAGCAAAAAAGGAAAAAAATATGCAACTAATTATATAGGCCAAGTTGGTAGACGAAAAACGTGCAGTTAACAACTTGAAATAACAACAGCAACAACAACAACAATAACACGAGCAGCAGCAACGACATCATCGACAAGAACTACGAATATTACAAATACAATAACAACTACAACAAACATCAGAACGAACAAGAGTAACAACAAGTTAAACAACTACATGTGGAACATGACATTTTTCCAACAATAAATAAACAATGTTATAGAACGGCGCAAACATCGCAAACCCCGTCGATGCCGTGCTCGTTTCATTGCATTTTTCTTCGGCTGTTTAAATACCCGCAGATTTATTTAATTATATTCACCTAGCAGCGATACAACAACATCAACAACAACAAAAATAACACAATATTGCAATTAGATTTCTAAGTTATGTCCACAAGTTGAAAATGCGATGACAAGCCTAGAGTTGGAAGCAATTTATTTAATTAAAAAGTAACAAAGTCTCATACTGCTACTACTACCACTGCTACTACTACCACACTACTACTACCACACTACTACTATTTCTACTCCTCTTCCTACATGATAACCCTAATGATAATAAACTCTGGAATTTATTTGTAATTCTCTAGGCACCGTAACGCAAGGATTACGTTCCACAAGGACGGCTCAACTCAAGCGGCGAAATCCATCCCAGGCCTGTTACCTTCATCCTCAGCTCACTCATGGTGATCGTGAATGTTGATGATGTGGTTGTCGAACTGATTTGAATAAATGCTGCATCAATTGCGAATTAAATGACACGCGAACGGCGTATCGTTGTCTCTGCGACATGTGGCCATCAATGTCATCGCGAAATCAGGCCTCAACTTCGTCAACATGTTTGTGCGTCAGACGATCACACTCATCTCCGGCTTCCCTCATCTCATCTCAGCTCCTATCCTCTCATCTCATCTCATCATCAGGCTTCTCTGCCCCTCTGAGAGAGCCAACGACGAGTCAATTGGTGGAATACAACATGTTTGATATTAACAACTCAGAGATCGTGTTAAAGCCCAGAGGATCGTTTGAGTCCGCGATGAAATATGAACAATTCCTGTCATGTTCTTGAAGATAACGTAGTCTTCATCAATGATATGTTAAACACAAGCACCGCGGCATCCGCTCGTTGGTTACCGGTTTCAGCAGTAAACCGTGTAGGTTGCCAATGATCAGAGTCATGGTAGCCAGGCTAGGCTTGTTCGTTACATGCATCGTTTACCATATCATACCAGGTTGTTAGCCGTTTTCTCGAGGATACCTACAGATACTGATTGTCCTATTGAGAAGATGAAAATATTGCCGGTTGCAACTTTCTATTTCGTCAGTGCCTAACTCTTGACTTTTTCTCCCTGTTACTTTGATAGACTAACAATTATTCGCTTCAACTCTTAGTCGCTAACGACTACTGTTTTTGTACATATTGTTTCTTCTTGTGTGATGAGGAGATCTTGTCACTTGAATCTTTCTTTCTAAAAATTCACCTTTAGAAAGTCGTTAGTGAAAACCTTCTATTATATCCAAATGCTATGAGAACCGAAAGCTTTAATTACACTTGTAATTAATATGAAATTGATGGGAATCAAATACGAGTCAACCATCTTTAAATAGAAAATGGAAGATACACCATGTAAAATGAATGAAATTTCAAGTGCGGCAACGATTTAAAAACAGATTTCATGAAAAACAAACAAACAAAAAATTAAAACAAAATGAAAATTCAAAACGAAGGGAAAAGAACGGAAAATTCAAGTGGCTTGTTTTCTCTCCATCTCGCTCCGTTCCCCACTAATTACCACAATTAAATGTACTAAATACCCAAAACTAATGAACTTCAGATATAAAGATACCAGAAAATATGGCTGCGAGTGAACACTGAACTGAACTACAAGAAGCCAATTTCTTTCGCATCGACCAGACCGTCAGACAGACAGACAAAGAGACAGACAGATGGGAGAGTGGAGACGAGACGCCAAGTTCAAGTGCTCGACTGGCTGCAGCCTCGATCGACTCTGGTGCGGCAAAATCTTGTGAAACCAGGGAGGAAGAAGTCAATTTGTGTAATGAAAATTATTAATAAATGATAGTTAATGTGCGGGTAATGAGGATATGTGATCACAAGTGGTTTGTCGTCGGCGGCGGCGGCTGCGTCGGGCGAAGGCGGTTCCTTCAAAGATGGGCGTTTTGTTTGTTGAGTGTATTGTCTCGTTGGCGTCAACTTGAAGGAGCCACATGACAATTGTTTTCAAAACGTTTCCGAGAAAGATGGATGTGGTTAGGATATTGTGTGTGGCTGAAGTGTGTCGCTGTTGCATATGAAAGTATAGTCTTAGATCATTAGAGGTGCTCTTATCTTAATGGTTGAATAACGAAACCTCTTCTCCTAACGAAGTCATCTGCTCTCTCGCGTATACGGTGTATATCTTCATTCAGTGAGTAGAAAATGGCCTATTAAATTAGGCTTATGCATGTCCTAACAATGCGTTGACAATTGCCGTAAACACTCGTTGGTCCTATATTCAGATTAACGCATGTCGACCTCTTCATTCCATACAATGCGGCACAATAAGGATCATCATGATGATGATCGTGTTCAACTGCAACAAGAAATTCGCTCTGGTTCGCATTTCTTTCAGTACAAAAGTGTTGCCTACGCATCTGACTCCGCCTCTGCCTCGGGAAACATAAGCATGTGAAATTGTCGTCAACATTACAACTTTCCAGCAGGTACCATTTACAAAGTTCAACCGGGTTCAAACAACACGCTGTTTTTTGTCAACGCATACTAAATTATATACCATCATAAAACTGTGGTATAAATTAACACCAGTTTATCGAATCGATGCGACGATATATATGTATGTAAGAGATCCCGATCATCAATAAAACTGAAACCGTTAATCTAAAAATGACCAAGCGGTGCTTACACATGTCCAACAATGACAATAACAACAATGACAACAACAACAATGACACCAAGAACAATAACAAGAAGAAAAATGCATGGCTATTAAAAATTGCAACAATATAATGAAGTTTTATGGCTTCATTAAAGACTTTGGACCAAGCTTCAATGGGCATCGTTACAGGTGGAGTAAAGCCGACCGAGTACGGCGAAAGATCGGTTATAAAGTTGTAAAATCTAGTAAACAACATATGCAACGTGTGATAATAGTTGAGCTAACGATGTTTATTTCCGTTGAAAGCATGTTTTACCATCAAGACCTAGAATGCTTAAATTTTCACAACTACATGATCGAACTAAATAGATAAAGTTGACGACGCTTCATCATTTTCATCAAAACCATATATAGAAACACATTTTATTCGCCGATTATTCATTAACTAATTATGTTTGGCATAACTCGGTATTCGCCTTGTTTGAATTAATGGCAGAGCCCAGACTTCCTGAAAATTACCGAGTGGTTTATGATGCCCAAGCGCATGCGCAGATCGGCGCGCATACAAATTAATTGTCATCGCAGATGTGCACCACTCAGTTTATGACGGCATTTGAAATATTTTATAACCTCATCTCATGACACTAAATCTGCTGCGAACCTAAAGCTTACGCAAACCATCCCACAGTAGTTAAGTTTTATGAGTTTTTGAGTTATAGCCACTTGACAGTGTGCATTATACACGACGCGACAGCGTTTGGCTTTGGCAACATTTTATGTTTAATGCCTTTTAATGATTTTATATCTCATTTACTTCAGCATCCATCCACGGCGCATCCATAATTGTGTGAATTTATAGTTGGAAATCCATAGATGGGATCGCTAATCCTTATCATGCGCATTCCAGTTTAATATAAACTCTACGGGAGCTTATTGATTATTCAATCGTAAAGGAAATTCAGGATATGATTGGTTTTTAAGTTTGTGAAAGTATTGTTGGGAATTGCTTGATAATTGTAAAATTGGTTATAAAACGAATAATCATAAACAAATGACATTTACTTCGGCTTTCCGGAGAGAGATTTTTATTTAAAAACTTAGTTATAAATATGCGTTAATAAATGTTTAAAAGCATCATAAAATCCCCATTAAATTATATTGCTCAATATAAAAAATTAAATTGCTAAATTGCTATATTTATAAAATTAAAATTGCTAATTTTATAAATAAAATCTACAGCTGTGTTATTAGACATTGACTCCCTCGAAGGAGAAATTAAATTGGCTATTGTGATTTTTGGTCAATGACACCGTGTATTTAGAGTCTATTAGAACGCCATGTCCATTACTCATTGGACACAATTTCCTCCCTGTGTCACTCACTCCGCCCTGATGCGAACGATTACCGAAAACTGGGTGGAGGGCGTTTGGGGATTCTTTCCGGACACGCGCAACGAATTGGCCGACAAGATTGAAAACAAGTTCAGTGATTTGGAAAATTCACAAGCTTGTCCAAATAAACGCCCCAGCCGCAGTGGGAGTTTTATGGAACATGAAGCTGAAAATCTCTCTTCCGTCTTCTTCTTCTCCTCCTCCTCTTCACTCCCCTTCTTTACACAAATATTTATGTATTTGCTCCACCTCATTCTCTGGGGTAACTTGAGTGTGAAGAAGCGAATGAACGAACGAATGGTTGGACAAAATGTGGATGGTGGATGAATTGTGTGGTGTTGGCATCCAACGAGGGAAAATAATGGCAGCAAGTCATTTCACACCTCTGTCAATTTGGGGGAGAGAACATTCTATGGAAGTGTGAACAACTCTGGAATGGTGTTTATGATGTGACTGCTGTTGTTATTGTAAAAAGTGGGTGGGTTGCTCGATATCAAATCAAGAAGATTAATTTCTCTTAATAGTTTTGTCATATATCTTATGGAATTCCATCCAATGGCAACGACGAGGAGTCGTGTTTGCATGGTTGGATGCTCAGAAGTTAATGAATTTCTGGTCAGAATATTTTTAGCCGTAAACTCGACACCTACTACATACGTTCAGATGTATGTTCCATTGTCTGACATGTTTGCAATAATTATAATTGCTGTTTTGACAGTCTTGTTACTCGCTCTGAGATGGCCGATGGTTTGCACTCTTTTTTCCATTTCTTATCATCTCTTGTGTTCTCCTTCTGCATTTAATTTCGAAAAGTAATTTAATCATGTGGCCACTGAATGCAACGGCCTCTGTCTATCTCTATCTCGCCGTCGGTTTATCCGAATGTCCAAACGACTGACTGTCTGTCTGTTGGCTGCCTGTCTGTCTGGCCAACTGTTCAAGTGTCGGCCATAGTCGTCGGTTCGTTTGTTCGTTTACGTTGTCCGCACAATTAAAGTGTTAAATAAAATGCCAAAGGGGGCGCAAAGCGTGGCCAGACAACCAGACTTCTTACCTTCATACCATGTTCCATGGAGTCGGCTTTTATCGTCGTTACTTGACGTTGCAGCTAACAATGCAGCAGTGTGCACAGTGGGATTAAATGTTGCAGAAATAAATAATTAATCATCGGCGAGACTTTCTCTACCACACCCCAAGCAAATAGTATTTTCTATATTTGCTTTTGTTTACTCTGAGTTGATTTATGTTTCTATTAATTGATTTAATTAAAAATTAATATTTGATATTATGGACTCCTTGTAGTCGTTTACACACTCCCCCATCATATTTCATAGTATTTTTTCCATTTTTCCAATATTCCTCTACCCTCATACATATCTCTAACATAGTACTTTTGATCTTTCTCTCTCTCTCTCTCTCTATTGATGGTAGTTTCGATTAAAGTGCTTAGGAAATCGTCGTCATAATTAACCCTCACTCCTGCTCCTTCTTCTCCCCTCAGTTTGTGCTCTATAATCATGAAAACGCATAGCTATTTATAAAGATCGGAAAGCTGCATGGCTGCGATAATCGGAATGGATCGAAAACCGTTGCTTCACCTGTTCCGAAACGAATCCGACGAAAAGGTGCGCCATACACCGACATCGACAGCGTCACCGACATCGTCATCGACACCGACTCCGCCATCGACTCTGACTCCGACTCTCATTCTAGCTAGCTCTCGCCTATATAGAAGTCATGGTAAACATATATTATTTTTCCTCATATTTTCTCGCTTTTTTCGAGTTGACTTGTTTTTGTTGGCTATATTTTTTTCTGTGTTTTTGTGACGTCTGGCAACACCACTGTGAATGATGTGCAATGGGACGCATTACCGCGAAGTTTGCTGTCGTTTGATCTCTCGTTTGTTAAGCATCGTTGCTAACGATTTGAATGCCTTAATTCATTTTTATTCATTTATCAAAAACACTACTAAGGAAAACAAGTTTTCCGACATCGACATTTTCCCCTCCCCGTCGACCCCAGCTCGTCTTGTCCAACTGCATGAAAACCTCCGTGAGAGCGGCCTTTGAGTATCGCCTTTTGGTGTTAATGACTTGTGCGGCGTGGCGAATTTAATTGCCAATTGTATTCAAATGCATTCGTAGTGGTAACGGCGTCAGTGTTTCTGTGTGTTTGTGTCCTCAGGTGTTGCTATCGTTATTGTAATAATGGGTTTTGTGGGACAAGTATTATACATATTGTTTTTTTGTAACATGTCGGCGCCTACGAGGATCCAGAGTGAGTGGAGAGCTCGAGGGGAAAAGTTCAACGATGTCACTGGAATTTCCACCGAAGGCTATTGAACGAGGAAAAACAGCGCAAATAGAGGATAAAGAGAAGAGGAAGAAGAAAGGAAAACAATGCCACATATGCCAATCACCTGGATCCAGTAGGGCAGTGGGCTGAACCTGGGCTCATCAATCTTCTTGCGATCGTCCCGGCCCACTCGGGGAAGTCCGTTTGGGCCGAAATGTGTTTTTAAATGCCGCTTCAAGCTCACGGTGTCCCGACGGGGTCTCCTCACATTCTTTGTCTACCTCTCCTTTCCCTCTCTCCTTTCTTTGCTTAAATATTTTCCATCCTTTTTCCTCTTCTCACCCTTCCCTCCAACACCTCAGACGCCGTTTCCGTGATTGATGCTGAATTCAAACGCAACTTTCAACGTGTCCACAGGGGGGGAAGAAAAGACTATGACAAGGTCTTGACTTTGACTTCCATTCAACGTCGATCCACGTCGTCGTCGTCATCGCCATCGTTGTTGTTCTTGTCGGCCTAAAGTCCTTGATCTTGCAGCCCACCTGGATGAGCTGATTTTCTAAAGTCTTCAATGCTTCGGTCGCTTCTCAGCTTTCCATGGATCGAGTACTTTAGTCTCCGAAAGAACGGAGGAACGAACGGATAAACGAACGCACGCACGCACAGACGCCTGCCGCCGTCGGCCCTACTTGAACTTCCATCGCTCAAATACGCGCCACTAAATGACTCTCGTAATTATAGCCATTTGTGTGCAACCTCCACGGCCTTTCGCACACACACACACATACACATATACACATTATGTACGCAACACCTGAATTGCATTCATGCATACTTTCAACGGGGGGGTTCCTCCACAAGAAGGTCTGCCTTTTTGAAGCCCTGCGCCTCCCGTTCGCAAATGAAGTTGAGCAAAAAGCCTAAACGCTTCGAGACATCTCCGCCACACACACGAGCACGCACACCAGCTCACATATCAGCTCACAAATAAGCTCATACACAAGCTCACAGACACAAGCCACCGACTTCTCCGGACACGCACACGTATATGTGAATTGCTCGTGTGGAGAGGGAGTCTTAAGGAGTTTCTGCCTTGCATTTTTGTCTTGGTTTCTGTCCAGCCCTGCTTGCCCTCTTCAGCCCTGTTCAGCCCTCTTCATTCCTGCCCCCGATCGTCGAGGGCCTCGAGTCGTCGCGCGAGGCCTCCCATACTGATGATGATAGAGTTATTACAAAATTGTTACCCCATTCTTAATTTGTTTGTCGGTGCGCTTTGATGATGCCCACTTCCAATTAGCCTCAGCCGACCAAGCGATCGCCTCGGACGATCGACGACCAACCAACCGACCGACCGACCAACCGACCGACCAACCGTCCTCCTCCTTGGCTCTCCTTATGTCTGCTTGTCCGTCGGTTAAGTTGGTGGGTCTGGTCTCCTTGGCTTGGCTGTCTACCCAGCCGACACCTTAAGGATGTCGGGGCATCCATGGCATGGACGCGCGGAGCAGAGCGAATGCTGCAGCCACTTTGACTGAAGGTGTTTCGAAGGTGGCATGAATGAGTTTCGGGCCACGAACGGCAATGGGGACCACCTCAGAGAGGGAGGCATCGGTGAATCGAAAGAAGAGAGAGACATGAGAATCGAAGGAGGAGAGAGAGACATGGGAATCGAAGGAGGAGAGAGAGACATCAGGGCATAGACGGTGAAAGAAAGACAGCGAGAGAATGTGATGGAGATCTTCCCAGGATCTGGGAGTCAGACGGAAGTCATGTCTTGTGTACTATGGAACGAATGAAGGATGAGGTTAGAGAATTTTCGTGAGTGATATTATATTTCTGGAGGTCGTCTAAGGCGACGGTTATGGATTAGTGAAAGGAATTTGATACCTTGAACTTTGAGAGAGATTATAAAAGCCTTGAAACAAACACACCTTTAGATAGATATTCGTATAGGGAAATAAAGTTATAAAACATGTAGATAATTATAAGCACGATGTTGATTCTGTCGATATTGTTGTTTTGTTTCAATATTGTTATTATTTCGATAATTGTCACATGTTGTTCAATCTATTATGGAGATATGAGATCTTAAAAACATAACATCATACTTTCAAATTGAATACAATTAGATAAGCTTGAGTGAAGGACTTTAGGATCCGAACTTGTGCAAAGTTGCAACTAAATCCACTTTTCGTGGACATGTCGTACATGATTTTATTCTTTTGTTACAATGCATTCCATGAATATGAATTAGTCGAAATATTAGAGAAATTAGTCACGCCATATTTAATATCACGTTGTTCGCGTATACTTGTTTTTTCCCTATACAATATTTCAATGTGTGTTTCTGACGGATATCACGAACACATCAGCATACACACAAAGACACACACCCCGAGGCATGTAACATATACTGACAAATTTTTCTACATACACGTTGGATGATGATGACGTGACTAAAGTTAGATGTTTGCACACAAATTGTGTCCTAACGACGTTAGTTAATTTCCATTTACATGGTAGTTAACGATAATTATTAAAGCACAACAAAAGGTTAAAAATTAAATAAAATAATAAAACGCAAAACATATTCAAAATGTTTATAATAATCTATAGAAATTGCCATAGCCTGTTTTATTGTATTGATATTTGCAATATAATGAGCATCGCTGCTAAATTGAGAATAATTGCCAGATAAGCGCTGTCACCGAGACTTTCAAGACAATAATTATCTATAGTTTGCTAATTGAAGGAGTATAATTAACAACACATTGGCAATATAATAATGTATTTTAATAATAATGATAATTACAGAGTAGAAGACAATCGTGAATTATTCCCCGTCTAATGTCGTGCTCCTTATGATGCTTTGTTTATATGCATTGTGCCCTCGTCAAAAGTGGAACAGATAATTGCCGAAATGGCGGAGTCGTAAAAATATGTGCATATGAAAGCGAACTTAACGCATTGTTAAACTAATTAAGCGACGCGTCGTGTCGTCCCTAATTTTTTCTTTTATAAATATTATTTTTCTGTCACATCAACTGTCAGGGCTTTTTCGTTTGACGGCCTCTTTTGTTGGGGCTTTTCCATGCGGTCTCGGCCCCTTACAAAAATCTCCTCTTCAAACTATATTTTCGTCATGTTTCTGTCTCGCTTTTCGCCACTGTTGTTGTTTTCACTGTCGCTATCGAGAGTCGGCACCGAAACGTGTGAGCGTTGCTTCGGTAATTATATTGTAATTAGGGATGCATCCGTAGGTTAGTTGTATGCACGATAACAACTCTAACTACTACAACTATATGCTAACTACAACAACTACTATAACATGTACTAAACCAACAATATGTCGACGAACAACCACAACTACAACAAGAACAATGCCGACTGCAGCAACTCTTGTTCGCCTGACAATCGACAGTCGGATCTGCGTGCTGTCGCAAATATGAAATTATTTATTAACTACATGGAAAATGTGGAACCATTTTTGTTTCTTTTCCTGTTCTCCATTCTATTGCATTTATTTTGATTTTTTTGTACTTTCTTTTTTTTTATTAATTTTTATTTTTTTGGTTAATTTTTACTTTGTATTATTAGTGGGTTTTTGTGATTTTAATAACCGACAAACAACACTCCACACTCAACCTAATGGCCGTCCATTGAACGATTGAAGGTTTTTTTTGCGGCCCTCGTGGCCGGTCATGTTGACCGTGGACCCGCCCTTTTCTTGCCGTCATTTCGTTTGTCAGTTATTTTGATTCGTTGTGGAAATTAAAACGAATAAGAACCATATGTTTTCCCTCATGTTTCGCTATTGTTGTTTTGTAACATAGTGCTTAGTTATTAGCATCTGATGTTGGTTTTCATAGGTCAAACCCTTCATATGTCATGATTTATATTTTAATGGCAATTTAATTGAATGGACCTTCGACTTTGTGGCGACTAGTTAGTGTTTATTTCAGAGATTATCCATGATTTACATAGGTGAGGTGTTTTCTGAAGATGGCTTTCCATAATTCTATCACCTCATTTATGGTATTATCATCGTTGTCGAAGTGAATTTCCATTTCTTGCACGTCATTTGACAATGAAGAAATCAACAATAACAGAGATTAACAGACTCTTTAGCATCGGCCATTAGTGGGATTTGCGTTGACCACACCTTTCTGTGGCGATAAACATTTAAATATTTCATCTATGATGTGATTTTATTGTTTGCGTCGTTGTGTTTGCTGTTTCTGTTGCTTTTGTTAGCACATAAATTGGCTTTTTTATAGGTTGACTGAATATTGGCTGAATGTCCCACCCACGCGAGGTCCGACATTACGCCATTTATTTACGAGCCATTGACACAAGACGTCTGAAATTAGTTGAACGCTTGAAAAATTAATTCAATTTGCATTTTTAATAAATGCCTGAACGCTGAACGCCGAACGCTCCACCGACAACTTGAATTGAGTTGCGAAAGTCGTGTCGATTGGCGTTCGGCACCTGAATTAATATTCATAGGAGTTGATCGCTTAAGTCGATCGTGTTATAGGCTTCTCACAGCATCGACTATAACTAAAACAACTCGAACATAGATCGTTCGTAAGTATTGAGAGATCAGCGTTTCTCTTTCTAATAACAAATTCTACACCGATCTCTGCATTTAATTTCTTCTTAATTGATCTCTCACCTGGTTCACATTTTCTCATACGCTCAAGCACGTACTTACATCTGTGTGTCTATGTGTGTGTGTAACTTCCTTGCGGCAAAAGTTTTTTGATCAATTGCTAATTAACCGCAAAATATGTGGCAAATTGAACTTATTCACTTTATTGATAATTGTCTTCATCTGCTTCTACTTCTCACTAGTACCGCTGTTATTGGTATTGTTGTTTTTGTTGTAATTGTTATCGTTATTACTATTTTGTTTCGTTTTTATTATTGTTGTTGCACTCGTTGTTGTTTTAGTTAACGTAGATGTTGTTGTTGTTGTTGTATTACTGTCTGTTGTTGTTATTGTTGTATTTCTTGTTATTGTTGCATGTTTTGTATGGCAAAAGGAAATCATCATTAAGCATAAAATATAATAATATATGGATAAAAAGGCCACAATAACAACAACTATGCATTTGCTACTGTTTTGCGCGCCGAACTGCAACAACAACAACAACAATAACTATAACATCAATCTGTTGGTCAGTCAGTCAGACAGCAAGAGAGCAAGAAAAAGCGCTGCACAAAGAGTTAATAACATTATGCGATGATATAAATGCCAGTCCATTAGTCCATAGTTCCCCATCCTTCTCTCTTTCTTCCCAACCATCCATTGTTCTTTCCATCCATCCGTCCGACTCTCTGTCCGTCCATATGTCTAACCCTCCATCCATCCATACGTCTGTCCCTCAGTCGGTCGTCATGTGCAAAAGCACAACCGGAAATGCGATTTGAGCGCCAAAGTCAAAGTACATCTGATGTGAGAATGATGTGAGAAAAGTGCATCGTTATGAGGAATTGTAATTGTTGTAGTTGTAGTTGAGGTTGCAGTTGTAATTGTACTTGTAGTTGTATTTGTTATTGAAGCTATGGTATATAGCGAAGGGTTTAACTGGGGTGAGCATCGTGGCTGGCGTCAAGACGAGCGATGCCCACGGATTCTCCGATCATTCGTCGATACACATCCTGTTCGAGTGCGTCTTCTACGAATACGGTTACTTAATAAAAACCCCATACTACGAGATCTTGAATTGGTCTTCCTTGGAAATTACTACGAGCCCAGATGGTCGGTGGGGAGGGTGGGACTGAGAACGATCACGGATATGATGTGGTAATGAGTTGACTATGAAGAAATAGTTGGGAGCGGATGTTCAATTGCACAAAAAGGAATCGGCTAATTTGAAGGAAATGATCGCCGGAATTCAAGGAAATGAGATAGGAAATGTTATAAGTGGGGAGATTAGGCATCGTTGTGAGTTTATAAATAGATATTTGTTAAGGTATAGATTTTGTCAAGGGTTTTGATATGGTTATTTGTCATGTTTGTTATAAATGGAATGCTGTTTACTTAAATCTACTTTAGCAAAAAAGTCAGTCAAATAGCATATAAATTGGTTAAGAAAATAATGCAAACATTCTCTGGGACAAATTGCATTCCTTCAGGTCTACTGAGAATTCCATGGAATTCCACCGAGCAATTTGTGAGAAATTTCTTCAATTTGGGTCATAATACTTTAGTCCCTACGTGTTGTTGACTACTGGAAGTTCCTCAATTTTCCCACTACTTAACATTGCTGCAGACGCCGTCTCGTGGTCGCAATGGTAAACAGAGTGAGAGAGAACGAATGGTGAGCAGAGTGAAAGAGCGACTGAGAGAGTGAGCAAAGGGGAATATCGAAAATCCACATTAATAGAAATATAATCAGTTTCAACCCCAGTAGCCGCATTCTCGGTGAAACAACTTATAATGATCATGGATTGCGGAATCCAATTTAACGAATTAAGCAAGCCCAAGAAATAAAATAAAAATGAAATCCATGCGCATGAACAATAGCAACAACTAAAACGAAAATGAAGATTATGCTCAATGATGTTGAGGATGACAATGATGACGATGGAGATGATGTTGGTGAAGAAGGAGATGAAGATGATGTTGATATTGATGAAGAAGAGTATGAATATTCTGCCGACAATGATGACGATAGCGACGGAGACGAAGAACAACACCGTGAATTTGGTTATACAAAAAGCGGTAGCGATCGGATCAGAACGGATCGGGTAAGCGATGCTGCTGCTGGTGCTGCTGCGGTATCATAAACAGTGAGCAGCCGACTACAGTGAGCGCCAACAGTGACCGAACAGTAGCGGTCGGCTCCTTGGCTGATTATGGAGCGATTTATGCGTACGTGTCTCGGGTAAATTCAATTTATTCGAGACTCCAACGGCGGATGGACAGACGAACGACCGAACGGACAGACAGACAGACAGACGGATAGGCTGACCGAGCGACGACCGAACTGAGCTCTTGGTCAGAGGCATCGAGTGCGAGAAAAACAGAAGCTACTGTTTGCTGAATGACCACATGATTGGAAGGTCGTCCATCTTCGGTTTAACAAGCGGCGGACGGTGGACGATGGCGATCGACTGGATCGGTCGATGGTAGATGTCGGTCGGCCAACAGACAGACAGAGAGACGAAGAGGGAGAGATGCGGATGGCGATGAAGTTGATGGAGAGCAGCGTGTGATTAGGTTTTCGCACCGACTCTAGTTACAGTTCGGAGTGAATTATGAATGATACGCATGCGCCAAACGATCAGCGGCATCGTCGTCGTCGTCATCGCCGTCATCATCGTATTGTAATCGAATCCGGCAAGGAATTACGAAGAAGGAGCAGACGAACAGAAAGAAACCGAAAAGAGATGAGACATGACCACTGACGGACCTCTGATGGTCTGACCATTGTGGAACCAATGCTGTTGCTCTCGATGCTGTTAGTAGCAAATCGATGGGATGGGATGAGGATGGCGGGGATGGTGTTGGTGATGGCAAAAATTGATTAAGCCACCTCAGGCAGCTGACCTCACTACTGTTTTTACGCTTTAAGCAGAATCTCATCAAACTCGTAATGACAACAATTGATCAACCATCAACGCACGGCCGAGACGAGACGAGATGAGACGCGTGTCTGTGGATGGACGATCAACTGGACGATGGACGGACTGATGGATGGACAGACAGGCGGTCGGATGGATGGACAGACGGATGGATGAATCAATCGATGATTTGTTGGTGGTGACTCCGTATGGAAATCGTGAGGTGTTTCTACCTGTATCGAGGTCATTGTGACCGTGCTCTGATCTCTGGTGTGATCGAATCGGCGAGCGATCGTGTTGCCAAGTTTTGATTGATTTATTTCTTGTGCTGACATCGACATCGACATGGACACCGCCGAGATCGATTGATCGAATGATCGAGTGACTGTGATGATCATTCGGCGCATGCAATTTGGGTCAACTCTTTGCAAAGGCGACGACGACTCCTCGCCACTGCGAAACTTGTTGCGAAAATTTCGATCAAGATGCTATCGAATTGGTGTCTTTTTGAGAAATCCTCTCTCGCCAAGAGAAGACAACGAAAGACAAATCGGCCGATTCGGATGACTTTCATCATCTCGGCAAATGTGCAAATGCAAAAGCAGAACAGCGATTGCGGAATTATTTCGAGTCACGATTTCCTGTGCCCTTCGCCCCCGGCGAAACGAAGGTTGGTTGAGGACTAACGAGAGCTTGATTGGGATATTATTGTACATAGTGTTCGAAGCAGGCTCCTTTGATTCCGGCCGGGGCGCAACCGCAAACGGAAGCCCCGACACGTACTCCAAGCACACAGAGATTATCTTCTCGCGATCACTCCCTCGAACCCGCCATCGAACTAAATCTGATCCCAATTGGGATGGTATCATGTAGTATTCCTATTCTATGGTATGATAATCAGAAGTCGTCTCGCTTACCTTGTTCTTCGTCGAAGTTCTTGGTGGAGAGCTGGAAGAGGGCGTCCAATGGGGTGTCGTTCGGATTCGGCTTCCGGTTGCTCGCGGCGTCTCCTTCCCGCCTCGCCTGAGATCCCGATGCTTCGCCCACATCTCCGCCGGAGCCTTCTTCACGCCCTCTCTTCGTCGTCTCATCGCCCTTGACACTGCTTCCACTTCCGCTTTGAACGTCGACTTCCGGCGAACAACAATCACTGCCCGCTGTCGAACTCGATCGCGATCGTTCCGATCCATCCTCCGAGGGAATGATACCAGGATCGAGGCTCATCTGACGCAGGATCTGCGCTTGGGCCTGAAAGTGCTCCTGCAGCTGACGCTGATAGTCCCAGGCCAAACGTTGCTCGTACTGCAGCAGGGCGGGCGGGAAGAAGGGGCGAAGCGGGAGGGAGGGGCCGCCTCGCATCGGGTCCCACGGCCGCACCAGAACCGCTGGCGGCAGTGCCGGCAGACGATCGTGCGGCACGGTGGCCATGACGGCGGCGGCGTTGGCGGCAGCAGCGACGGCGACAGCGGGAGGTAGCGACGTGGATGTGGAAGAAGACGGTGCAGCCAAAGGATGATGAGGAGGCGATGGTTGATGATGAGAAGGAGACGGTTGAAGATGAAGAGGAGACGGTTGAAGATGATGAGCGGGCGGTTGAAGTTGAAGAGGAGACGGTTGAATAGGATCCGGCTGAAGTTGAAGACGATCCGACTGAAGTTGAAGCGATGTCGTCGGTGTCTTCGACTCCTTCTCATTGCTGTCGATGCCCTCCTCCTCGTCCTTCCTGCCCAGAATGTCGGCGATCGAGAAACTCTTCTTCACCCGCTCCCCACTCGACTTGCGTCGGGCTGGAGCCGATTGTGGAGCGTGGGTCGGGACGAAGGGGGGGCTGTGGCAAGGTCGCTGCTCCTCGTGTGGCGCCAGCCGCATTCGTTTCATGTTCAGCGGACGAAAGGCGGTTGCGGCGGATGGAGGCGGAGGCGATGGTGAGCCCACCGAAATCTCCGACATCGCCGGGCTGCTGGGGCGAAGGGCGGAACCGGCACCGGGTCCAGAACCGGGTCCAGGGCCGGGGCTGAGGCTGATCGGCCGCAGCATCTTCGTCGGGGTCAGCGTCGATAAAGCAGTGGCGCTGGCGATGCGTTCGAAAATCATTAAACTTCTGTTTCTTGCACAACTGTTTTTGCTTATTTTTATTTATAGTTTTTGATTTTGGTTTTTAGTTTTTGGGGATTTGGGTTTTTAGTTTTTGGGTATTTGGTTCTCTGTTTTTTTCAATGATTTTTTGTTTTCATATATTTTTTTGCAGAATTTTATAATTGTTGATTTCGGACTTTTCTTGTTGTTAATTTTTACTGCTTGCCTTTGCTGCTTTTGGTTTTTAGTTTTTTTGATTTTTGCTTTATTTTGATGATTGGTGTTTATTTCTGTTTTTGTTGATTTAGTTTTTGGTTTAGTTGATTGGATTTTGCTTTTGCAGATTTCGGTTTTTTTGTTCTTGATACTATTATAGTTTTAGTTTGTTCTCTTCTCTTGTTGACCCCCAATTTCAATCGCGCTAATCGATATCCCCGTAGTTCTTGGGGATCTTCGCACGACCCCCGTCGGAGCCGTAACACAAAAATCACACACTAGTATACACAAACACACTGATTTCCAAACACAACTATGAATTATGGGGTCCCTCGCCTGACCCCACCGAAGTCACGTCTTTTTGTTTTTTATTTTCTCTTGTTCACCTTCGTTTTGGGGCTCAGCGAGCTGCGATTCGAAAACGCGTCGGCAAAATGCGATGCGGACGAAACGTGCTCCTGCGACTGCTTCGCGCCACTCCGAAAAATGGCTCGTGGCGACCCGTTTTCGAATCGTGCCAAACGACGCGCTCTCACCGTGCTCACGTTCACACTCCCCAGAGAGAGAGAGTGAGAGAGCGAGAGCGCAACAACTGAGGCATCATCAAAAAATACCGCATCGAACCCCAGTCGATAACAGGTTTGGCGCCCAGTTTTGACTCCGCTCTCTCTCTTTTTCTACCTTCCTGCTTTCCTTCTCACAATTCTCATTGGACTCTCTCCCCAAGCTATTCGATCTAAATCGCTGTCTCTTTCTCTCCTCTGGCGTCTGTTGCATTTGCGCGTTGTGACGTCATCGAGTCGGACGAGTCTAATTGGAAATTGTGGCTACGCCTTCTCGTTGCGTTGATTGTGCGCGGGAGACAGAGATGGAAGGAATGAAAGGAAGAGAGAAGGGCAGTGTGAGTGTGAGAGATAGAGAAGGAGGGAGAGTGCGAGAGAAGGGAAAGAGCGCGTGTGTGTGGGGCGTGGCGCTTGGCATTCGGCCAATCGCTGAGCGGCAACTAATGAAGCAGCTGTCACTTTGGTGGTTCCTCGGCTCTGGCGGGCTGTCAAAGGGACCTCACTCGATTTCGGTATTTCTCTTTCTTGTATGCTAACCCTTGTTCGCCCGCCTTCTCTCACCATACCTCTCTCTCTCTCTCTCTCCCTCTCTCTGTCATTCCTCATTCTCCCCCCTGCCCTATAATTTCTTTTATTGTGGTTCCCTTTTGAATTTTCACTTGGTTGCCTTCGTTAATTGTCCTGCTGCCCTCCCTCCGTCTCTTTCACTCGATATCGGTGTCGTCGTTGTTGACCTCTCTCTCTCTCTCTCTCCCTCTTTTTCACTCTCTGTCGCCCCTTCGTCACCTTTGTCGAAGGTTTTTCTGTCGCTCTCTTTGGGTGCGCTGCGCATTCAATTGTCATCAATAATAATATAATGTCTAGTTTTCTCCACTCCTTCCCTTCTTTCTCCAGAGTTTCATCGACTGACGGCGCTTTATTTCGCTCGCTCTCTCTCCCCCTCTCTCTCTCCCTCTCTCTTTCTTTGTCCCTTTCCCCCCCCCTCTTGCCGTGTCGGCTATTTTCGCCTTGATGTATTTGCTGACTGAAGTAATTTGCAAAAGTGTTTAACTTCGGAGGTGCTGCAATGGCGCTCGCTCTTTTTTTCGCCGCCGACAGAGAGCAAGAGAAAAGGATCGAATGAGAGAGAGACAAGGAGAGGGAGTGTGATAGAGAGAGATGGAGTGTGCTCCTAGGAGTCGAGAGTGTGGTTGCCAAGTGTTTAAATTGATTGCAGTAAATCACATTTGTTTGCCAAATCGTTGCGCCTTTTTGAATTTTTCTCCCCTCTCTCCATCTCTCTTCACCCTCACTTTGTTTGTGGTTCAGATGTCAAGCCGCCTCATGCCGACGCGACCCGCCTTTTGTTGGTTGATCTTCGCCAAGTTGCCGCCCTCTTCTTCTTCATTATCATCATCCTTATCGTCCTTTCCATCGTCCTCCTGGCCGTCGCAATTGGCGTCTGTCACGTTGCTTGTTGTTCATTCCATTCGGAGTCGGTTTCTTTTCAACGTCCATCGTCGTCGTAGTGGTCGTTTAGTCGTCTGCCCTCTTCCTCCAGAGATTTCTGCCCTCTTTCTCCAGAGGTTTCAGGCCTCCACCACCATCGATTCTTGCCCCAACCTCTCCGCAGTCCCCCAACCTCTTCTTAGCCCCCAACCTCTCCATGTAAATTAGACTTCAATTTAATCTCCCACCCATTTCTCCCCTTTTTAACCATGGCTTTCATTGTTTGTTTATTCGACGGCACCTTCAACCACCCCTCTTCCTTCACCCCCCTCTATCACAACCTCTTGGTGTAAGTTTCACATTGATGCGAGTGAAATGATGTAACTTGTAACTGGTATCGATGAATGGTATAGGTAGCTTGTGGTAGAACCATGCTAATGCTCGGAATGTGGAAAATATGAAATTAGTTCTTTTTAATTTTTCAAATTATATGCACATTATTTACGTTTTCTCTCTTTTGAAATTCTCTCCAAAAACTTGGTTCCGTGAATTCAGTTCTAAGTTAATTACTTTCCGGTTTCTCTTGGGCATGGGAAGAACTCCATTTCGAATCGAAAATAAGAGTAGAAGAACTTGCTACAGACTACCAACAATAAACTGGTATACAGATTCCAAAGCGTTGAATTATAGTTTTATAAAAAATCTCTCAAAATTCTGTCCATAATTAATTAAGTGTGGTATAAACATTTAAATAAAGTTTTAGTTTATTTTTATTATTTGTCTAGAATTTTATTCTTCAAATAGAGTGATTTTTTTAAAATTTAATTATAACCATTTTTTTAACTTCTTTCACATATTTTTCCCTATAAAAATAAAATTTGATTTAAAATTTCATTGAAATTGAAAAGAAATTATTTTAAACATATTTTAGTTAGAGTAAAGTAGAATTAGTAGAGTTTAGAGTAAATTAATATTTTTTTATAAATTTTATCAAAATAATTGATAATCTAGAAGGTAGTATATAAAAAACTACTGACAAAAACCTATAATATTTTTATAACGATGAAAAAACGTATTTTATTATATATTTTTATTAAATATTTATTTTTTTAAATTTGCTAATGATTTCCATTACTTCAAATATAATTAGAGTATTAAGCAGATCTGACAAAGATCTCTCAGATGTCGACCTTCATATCGACATCTGATGGATATTTGTGGTTTTATGGTTTTCCAGGACATCCCGCACGACATTACCATACACATGTTGGTGAAGCGTGCAATCGATTAAAACCTCTTAAAAATATTTGGACGCAACCAACAAGTTCTCGAAATCTACCTTCCTTCCTTCCCACACTACTCCAAATACCCAAGTGGCTTTCTCTGAAGGCATTTGCTACAGCTGTGAGCAGCTGAGCTCTGACGAGGACTCGTTTTCACCAAAAAAACCAACTGTCCTTTAAGTACCATGGAAAATAGACTACTTCTTGTACTTCGTCACACTTGAAACACACACTCGAACATGACCACAATTTTTGGAACCGAATTCAATTGGTCGAAATCAAGGAATCAATGACTAGATGGATGGTAAATTTTTGGCAATTTGAATGCATTCGGAATGCGATCATCCACGGAGATTATCACCATCGATCAGCTGAGCTCAAAAGCCAGCAGCAACAACAGAGACCTGAGCAGAAACACGAAAAGTGTGGCGAATCCCATTGACGGAGGATCCTCGTTGTCAGCCCAGGGGCTTGAGTATTGTTCTCGTGGAAACAATGAAGAAGGGAGGGAGGTCGATCTATCGGAGGTAGGTCACGATGACACAGGGATTTTATAAATTTTCCCTCCATTTGTGTCCTGAGTCCTTCCTTTACTTTGACAATTCAATAGCTATACGTTCATATACGAATGTATGCGTAGACAGTACACGTTGACAGCTCGAAGTGTCAATTGACAATGGGAGAGAGAGAATGTGGTGCTAATGTATCATGTGGGGCGTGACAAATTTGGACAACAAATGACTTTATTACAAAATTATTAACTGTCAGCAGCAGCAGAAGCAAAGGCTCGCCGGCTTCACTTCATGCCTACATCGGGCTCCTGGGTACACGGCGTATCCTTGTCTTTGTGACAGTTTTCATGCCATTAGAAGTTAATTTGCTAGAGTGTCTCCGGGAGTGCCTCTGGCTATACATGTGTGCGTGTGTGTGCATGTGTGTAAGTATTTATGAGGTTTTAATGAACACAAAACCCGTGTGGTTGCCTCAGTACCAACATATGGAATGTCAAATTCCCCCGAGTGATTATGAGTAATGAATACGTATTTGATTATGTTCGACGATTTGCTTCTCAGGGACCAAAAGGGGTATCACCACAGAGTTTGAGAGAGATAGAGAGAGAAGGAGAATTTTATGATTTGCGAAAATTAGAGGCGTGTCGAATCGGAGCGCAAACCGGAAATATATGTGTGTATAGGGGAACGGGTGGCTAATTCTGATTGACAATGGGAAAGGGTTCACATGTGAACAATTGAGAAAATTCATAAAAATTATGAAATTATGCTGGAGTATTCAGCGGGAAAAAGGGATGGATTTTGATGGGAATTCGGTTTGAAAATGGCGTCAGTCCAGACAAGTTTCGAATTGTCGGTTTCATCTCATAACTTCTTGATGGTTTTCATACGCACGAATTTTAGGTTTTAATACACTACTGTGGGTCACGAATTGTACTATAGAACCAAAACTAATCGAGCCGAAGGCGTATACGACAAGGAAGCCATCATTAATATTAATGGTGCCACATTTGCCTAATTAGCCTCAGTTCCTCACAGTGCCAAAACAAAACGTATAAAAACCTTAAGAATTTGTTTACATAAACATTTAGTTTAATTTTAATTTCACCCCGAAACGCCAGAAACATCATATTTACTGGTGGCATATAAGCAAAAAAAAAAGCCATTTGTATTGTCTTCTGTCTGCTCCATCTTGAACAGTGGAAATTTCATTCGTAACAATGTTGCCAGACTGCGTTAAAAATGCGTGCTTAATATTTGTTCACTGCGACGGCGGCGGCGGCGGCGTCGACTGTGGTAATTAACTAATTAGTTGCGGCAAGTCATTAAGATTCGTAGTTAATCATAGTGTAACGCAGTACATCTCCCTTTCTTCCCACCCTCCGTCTGTCCATCTGTCTGTCTCTCTCTCTCTCTCTCTCTCCGTCTGTCTCCCCGTCTGGATGTCTGCCCCATCACGATTGTGTACAAGGCAACGAATTATCAAAGGGGAGTCTTCATCTCTCCCGAAATGCTTGTAATCATGCAATTTCTCTCAATGTCTATCAATCTATCCACATCTCCAAATATCTCTCAATGTCTCAACTGGCTGTCTATCTATCTGCATGTCTGTGTGCTAATCGCTGTCTTCATGCTTGCGATGTTCCATAGAAAACTTTTAATTAATTGATTTCTTTCGTTATTATTGCTAATCGCAGAGAAACAAAACAAAAATCACGCTTTTAATTGTTCGACTTGTTGTTTGGAGATTTGCCCAGGAAAACTTTACACCTAATTCATGGCTACACAGATAGAGAGAGAGCGATAGAGTCCAATGAGTTGGCATGCCAACTTTTCGATTGAGATGCCAATCGGATTCCCAGATAATTATTCATCGTTTATTTTATTCGTATATTATTTTACATCGTATATTATTATTCAAGTGACTATCAGACATGTCAGCAGAAATTGTTCAGTTTTCTCAAAAGACCTTTCTCTCTCGTTTTAAAATCGCATTACGATTAGATTGGTTTGCTTAACTATAGGCTACAGATTCATCTGTGCATTGAACACGTGATGATTGATAGAAATTAACTTCAATAACTAACTTTTAAAGTAATGGAGGAAACTATTAATAGACTGTAAAACTAATGTGTTCCTCTATAATTAATGTCAATCTAATTTTATAGGTATGAACTTTCAATTTTCGAATTAAGTACCGATATAACGAAATATGGATCTACCCTTAAGGCTTTTAATACGTAAGGTAGGGATTACATATCTTAAAGAAATATATTTTTTGTATTCATTACAACCACAAAATTTTTTTACTCTGTAATATTCAAAAGTATTCAAAGAGATATTGTTTTATAAAAATACCTTAGATCTCATCATCTTCACTTATGATCCCTTTCCATCTGATCCGACTATATATCGTTGCCCTATATGACCACAGAATCACACCTGCATTATCATGCAGAGTGAGTGGGTAATTGACGACAAAATACCCCATAACAAAGGCCGATAACTGTTAGTCCTCCAGCATCGCCACAAAGCACGACACAGCCCCGGTTCAGAAGCCCCCAAATTAACCGCACTTAATGGGGGAAGACGGTAATTGTGACGACGACGACGACGATGTTGTCGATGACCACAATGCCTCTTATTCAAATGACACCTTCCGTCCTACCCGGAGATTATCATGATAGCGGCAGATACGGAAATTGATATCGACCATAAGATGAGGCTTAAATGAATTAACCCCAGGCCAAAATGTGTGGCATCTGCGAGACCAGATGAAAAACGAAACCGAAGATCAGAAATTTCGAAAAATCCAATTTGTATATCTTTGCGATAAATAAAAATTTTATCAACAAAGAAATCGGTAGCTGTTCGTTTTTTTCTCTACTCCTCTGATCAGCTTCTTTAATCCAGAAGCCACAATACAGATCGCATACAAATGAGGTTTTAATGCTTTTGTGGTTGGGTGAAGTCTTCGTCACAGGTGATTTCGTCATTCACCTTTTTCTCCTCAGAGTCTTCCATCGGATGATCTTGTGTTGCATTCTCTCGATGGTTTGATCCATTGAGCGTTTCGTCTCATGGTATTGCGTGCGTGCGTGCGTGTGGTGAGGTGACACTTTTAACACCCGACCACTTTTCCATATTTTTCTCCAACCATCCGACCGTTTGTCCATCTGTCTGTCTGTCCATCCATTCATCGGAGATTGCCACCAGATCCCAGCGGCGTCATCGGCACCTTGGGCTATTTATAACCTTAATTATGTATAATTGGACATTTTAAAACAAATTTGAATGTCGGCTCTTTTCAAATCAAACGTTCGGTTCGGTCTTTGACAGATGCCGCTCCGCAAGGTGTGACAGAAGCGATGGCGGGGTGGAGGGGGGAGACTGTGTGGTGAAAGGAGAGAAAGAAAGGGTGCAGAAATTTCTCACCTCTCACCATTCGGTGATTGAATCCGCCTGCTTCGTCTGGACGAGGCAGGTTTCAGTTCTTCTTTGATATCCTTTGCCACCAACGAAGCATTGAAGCATGCACGGCAACGTCTATGTATCTATACGTATAACCACCCATCTATCTTCCCATAAGTCAATCCATATATATCCATAACTCCATCCATATCTATCTACAACTGCATCTGCATATATATATTCATAACTCCAGCCATCCATCATTCTTCAATCCATACTATTCTATTCTATTCTCTTCACTATCTGTCGGTCTTCATAAATTATTTAAGTGATTTAGTTTGCTCACGTACACGAGAGGGGATGAAAGAGAGGCAAACAGAGAGAGAGAGAGAGACGAACACACACAGTCGTAGACCTGTCTGCCGGTTGGCAACGACTTAACTAGATCACCGAGCCGCGTTGCCAACTGGCTTTTAAATTGTCATTTGCCACCTCATCGGCAATGAGTAGAAAATCGCTCCAGCTCCAGCTCCAGCTCCAATTCCACCCCCTTCCACTTCCATTACCTCCAGCGACGCCAAGCTCCACTCTCTCTCTCTCTATCTCTTGCATTCTTCACCCCCCGCCTCCCATCTGCCCCTCCCCCACCCTCTCTCCCATTCGCCCCAAATAATCTCCCCTTCGTGCTCTGCCGACGTTTTAATTTTTATTATCTTCCTCCGAGCACTCGCCAAGACACGCTCTGCAGCCCGACTTCGGCTCTGGCGACTCGTTAGGCAAAGTTGCTTTGGGTGGGGAGGGTGTTCAAGGGGGTGTGTGAGGGGGTCAGAGGAAGAGGAGGTTTGTGGCGGCTTCTCGCCTGCCTCGATGCCTGGGGCCATATTTTCGAGCTGCGTTGCGTGCGATCTTGTTGTCTCTTGCCTCGGAGTTAAGCACAAAAAACGAGGCAAAGACAAAAACTACTAAACTAACAACAACTACAATAACAACAACGACTAAAACTACTGCAAAAACAACAACTACTACTACTCTAAAACCAACAACTTCATCAAGTACTTCAATACCAACAATGTTGAAAAAACAAAAACAAAAACACCAACAACAACTACAAATTTAGCTTTTACTCGCTTGCAAAGTGGAAAATTGAACCAGTTTCGCCTTTGAAACCCCAAGAGGAAAATTTATTTAAAATCCATCTCTCTCTCTCTCTCTCTCTCTCTCTCACTCTCTCTGGGGCAAACGGGAACTGACGCACGCTGACTAATTGCTAATTTTCCAAACACTCCCCAATCTCCTCCACCTCCTCTGTCCTTCTCGGCCTCCGTCGCTTAATGGATCATCAGTTGATTTATAATTTAATTGAATCGAGGTCCCCCATGGTCCCCATCCAACATGTGGGCGGTGGTCATTGATTGGCGGACGTCGTGGAGTCTCGCAAATCACGCGGAAAGTTTCACACTAACGAGCCCGAGATCACGTGATGTGAAATCCATAACAGCTAGAGGAAATTCTTCGCAATTTGGACAACATAATCAAGCGAATTTATGTTCTTACAATCATGATCAAAAATTGATCGATCGTTCGATGATCACTTTGATGCCCTTCATCAGGAGGTTCAACGATGTCATCAATCAAGCGATCTCACAGCCATCAAAATATTCACACTTTTCTCCAGAACCCACCCGCTTCTGCTTCGTCACTTCGTCCTCATCGAACTCGGATTCCAATCGCCACATTCATATTCGCCGTGTGTGTCCTCGTCGTGGGTCCTAAGAATATCACCAGAAACACGATCTTATCTCAACTTCATTATGCCAATTCCTCTCACAATTAACATGCTAAAAAGATTCGCAACGCCCGGTATATTCGTCGGCATCAGCGACGCCAGAAGATAGCAATCGAAAGAGAGAGAGAAGGACCTCATTCGAAAGAGAGAGAGAGCAAGAAGAAAGACGAAGGAGCGAGAGAAAGAAGGAAGACGAAGGAGAAACGGAAGATCGGAAGACGGATGGATGGAGAAAGATTATTAAATCGCACACCTTTGATCGGGATGCGCTCCGTGTTTCTCTTCTCTTGGTTTTTCCTCCTCGTTTTCTCTCTCCCTGATTTTCTCCTTGTCTCCCTCTCTGATCTTCACCACGAGTCTCTCCGCAGATTTCTCCGAAGAAAAGAGATAGTTTCTGCCAACGAATGCTTCAATGATCGGACCGAATAAAATACTGAACTCGGAGAGACTACGGAAGAAGAGATGTTAGCGATAGATCGAGAGACAGATATGTATCCGAATATAGCATTGACTTCTCGATAAACATCGACAATTCCGTGTAAAAGCAGGTGAATCAGAAAATAAAACCATAGCGATAATTTCCCTACGATCGATGCGATGCAATGGGGAGCGGCACGATCAGTCGTCGCTGCAATGGTGCGCCTAATAATGTTGCGAACATTTCCACTTGGCGCATCAAAATGATGATGAGAAGGTGAAAAAATGCCCAATTCCTGCTTCGTCATTTCCGCAAAGAGCGCCAAGCGGCAAGTGATCTCCGATAGAGGACTAATCAGCCAGAGATCAACGTAAGACTCTTAAGACACTCGGTCTCGATGACGATCGTGTTGTTGATCTTCATCACCACCGGAGTGATGGCGGTTGTGATGATGATGATGCATATTATTCCCGTGGAGTTATGATTGAGATGTTGACTATGGATAGAGCTAATATAATTAGTATGAAATCGGTATTTGAATGGGAGGAGGAAAAGAAATTCGAACCTATTTCTGAATATTTTTCTCAATGAGTAATCGGTATTCGGTTCCTCGTTTCATAAACATTACGATCTTAACCGTCTCTCTCTCTCTTTCTCTGACCTCTCTACCTGTTCCCGATTCGATTCCTCTTTATACGCATTATCAACGACATCAACATGATCACCATATCCTCATTTGTACGACGAATCGCCACATCACGTCAACGATTTGTGCTTGTAATTCTCCATTCAACAAACTTGGTGTGGTCCACGTTCAAACTAATACAACCACAAAACACATATTCACACACACACACATATGTGTGTATGCAAGAATCCCGCAGCTAACATTTGCTGCAGATCATCATCCACAGTTGATTCTTCCTGTGGCAACGTCTTCGAGTGCATTTATGACACTGACATTGGCAACGCGGTCGGTCTGTAGCTGTCTGTCTCTCTACCTCCCTCCCTCTCTCTCTCTCACTCTCTGTCGGTTTGTTGGATGATCATTTCTTCCCTTCACTCGCTGCTTCCCCTTTGGTCTATCCTGCGGCGTGTTTGCCGCTATCGAACGAAGCTGCGGCGTTTGGTTCGCTTAATGCCGAGCCTAAGGTGTCGGCTATCAGCTAATTGGATGAATGTTCAAAGGTGCCGCCAACAAATTAAGAATGAGTTACCAATTTAACTTTTATATCTCTATCGCATTGTGTACCAAATATACGTTGGACTCGGCATATCAACAGTTCCATTGTTGAAGCTGCTGCTGCTGCTGCGGATGATGATGATGATGCATCGTCATCGTCATAGTCGTCAACATCAGCATCACCATCAGGTCCCACCGTCAGCATCATCTTCTCGATATTCTGCTATAGAACGAGAACTTCGAGAGTATTATATTGAGTATTGAGCGACGGAAGAGATGGAGGAAGAAGTGGGAATTTCCTCATTTCATGCATTTGAACAAATATAAATTTTAATAAAACCCATTAAAGCAATGCTTTCCCATGAGCACATGAGTTTATGAACCCCAATATACTACTAAACAGCTGCTCTTTCCATATACATATCATTACGAGCCAGAGGTAATCTGCGTAAATCGCAGCTCTTTCTTTTTTATCATTGCAGAATCCCCCACATCTCTCACCTCGCCATCAAGCCAAGACCATCGATTGTACTTTGTCGATTTGTTGTCCGTCCCTTCCCATCGTCCGTCGAATCCATTACAACTCGCTTTCATCACCTGAACTACCGTGTGATACGACCATTAGTCATTTGTGTAAATTATATTAATGAGCTGTGCGGTATTTACGCACTTTTCCTTACCCCCATTCACTCGAGTTCAGTTCAGTCTTCGGGTTCGGAAGTATTTTTCCCATAATTATGACATCACAGCATAGATCTTGTGATCTTGTGGCGCTCTCGTATGGGTTTTTTGAGCGAAAAACTAGTGATTAGGCTTTAGTTAATGTGAGTTTAGTTTCCTTAACTAATTAGAGTTGTGTGATTTGTGGTTTGGTTTAGTAGACTTGAATCTGATTTGCATTTCCTGTTGCATTTCATTTCCCACTGCAATTAATGGGTTTTTTTTACCATAATCTCAATGAGTTTCTACTACAGATCTATATCTGATGTGTTACAAAAAAAATAGATTATCTCAGAAGTCATATAGACACAGATTAAAATGATTTGGGTGGAAAAGAATAATTTATATAATCATAGATCTATAGGAAAATCAGCAATGGTATATAAAATTTTGTTTTTGCTCAAATCTCATTCAATTAAATCTGAAATCTTACAAAATTCAAAATGAACAAAATCATTTCATATTTTAGGTCAAAAATATTTTTTTTTATAAATTCCTAATTTATATTTATTTAATGAAACCCGCCAAGTAGAACCAAATTTGTACTCTATATAACAAAATACGTTCCCACATTTTCTCCAGTCTCTTCGTGTTCTCATTTAAATGGATCGGTAGATTCCCACATTCTACAATTTCTACCATAGGACAACCCGATCATCGTTTCCGAAGTCCCAACTTGCTGCACACATGTTCGGTCGTGCGGTCGCTTCGTTTCGTTTCCCTTCCCAAACGGCCGCGGCCACGACAATGGAACCCGATTTCCGATTGCGAGTCGCTATATTTCACACCTAATTTAAAATTGTGATCGGCTGGCTCTCTGGCGGTTGAAGATCAAAGGCCGCCGATGCCGCGAGTCGCCCCCACCGAAATTAAAACGAAAATCTGATTATAAAAGAAGCGACCCGAAGTAGCCAATAAAAACCTGTAATTATAACAAGTTCAATGCGGACACACACAATATGCCATGCTCGATTTATGAGCCGAGCGTGGGCCTCAAATTCATCGAAACACCAAACACTATCAGCCCATATATACCGACCGTCGAGGTCTCTCCATTACAGATGATGATGATGCTGCTCTGATGCTTTTGTTGTTAATATATTACCATGGATAGATATCAGCTTATCAGCTCGTGCGCCTCCACTTTCAACGCCGGCCGCAACGACGATAACAAATGGGTGAAAATCTCTCGATCTCCCCACACCCAAAATAAACGACCACCACGCACTTGGTGGATCCCGGTTAATTAATTATTAATTCCACGGCGTTGCCTGATTTTTATTGACCATCGCTTTGTAATGCAGTCGGCAGTGGCATCGATGATTTTATTCGAAGTTAAATTTCGTTCATCGACTGAATCGAAGATTTCCCCCCATATTTCCTTCTTTGGCGACAATCGTCGACATTCTCGGGTCTCCACTGTGGTCTCACCGTATGCTGCTACCGATCGCACAACCAACCAACCGTTCGATCGATCGATCCGTCGAGAGACCGACTACCGCGTTGAGTATTCGGTATCATTAGCAATGAAATTGATGGCTTGATTATTCAAATTAGTACAATCAATCGTCCCAGCGAACGATCGATCGGTCGGTTGGTCGGTCGGTAGTATGGGCGACCCAACGGACAGACAGAGAAACGAAGAGTCAGACGAAGAGTCAGACAGACAGTCAGACAAAGAGGTAGACAGACAAAGAGTCAGACACACCGAGAGACAATCGGACGGTAGGTCGATCGGTTGGTTGCTCGATCTCGCGGTCGATCGCACATGTCTGTGAGCGCCAAAGACTTCGTGGTGTGTGTGGAAAAAACGCCACCAGAGGGCATCGTTGAGCGATCGCCGCACTTGCTCGGCCGCTTTGATCTTAAGCCGCCATCCCATATCATGGCATATATATGTATGTATGTAGATATTGGTATGTGGATACTCTGAAGCTTCCCAAATACAAAGCTCTCGAGGGGATACACAGTAGCTGCGCATGCGTTGCTGTTGTTACTGTTTTTATTTCTTTTGCCGGCTGATCTCAGGGCTTTTCCTCCCCTTCTCTACATCTGTCTCCCGTTCTCCACCTCGGTTTGTTTCGCTCTTCTTTGGCTGATCTTCTTCTACCTCGTGCCGACGACTTCTTCTTGGTCTTCCTCTCGTTAACCGATCAATATTAGAAATTTATTATTAATAAGGAGTGTGAAGAGTCACATCGAAGATATAAATGAATGTAGCGACAATCGGAAAACGACAAAACGATGATAGACAAAAAAATAAAAAATATCGATATATGAAAAAAATCGTAATTAAATAATTTTAAAAAATATTTATGCAAATTGGAGTCGCTCTGACTCTATTATAACACATACTCAAGCGCACTCAAACAAATGTCTTTCGGATAATTTTGTACAACTCCTCGGGCATCTCATATTTAAATTATGAGCACATTTAAACACTTTCAGAAATATTTCTGTACGTATGTATATTATATTGTGTTTTGTGTATCTCTTTGATTTTCGATAATTTTTAGCTTTTTGGCAAATGATTAAATTAATAATTAATTAATTTTAAATTATTGCGGTTATAAATAATCATTAATAAAAATTCTTCATTAATTAATTATTGTACTGATAGAAGCACTGGTGGGGGGATGGATGCGAAGGGTGGTCAGTGGGAGGCGGGGGGTTCACGAGACAAAATAAACGCCGTCCATTAAGTGCAAACTTGCAGACGACGCTAATCTAAGCACGCTTGAATTTATGGTTCTCGCTTCTTAACGATTCAATAAAAATGAAACGTGTTCTCCGCCAACAAGTGTGAGTTCTCTGCGGAACTTCATCACCGTTCGCTATCTGTCCGCCGATTCGATATTATTCGATTGTGTTTTTGTCATTTTGAATATTCACGAAACCTGCGCATACTTCTCGCCGACCTCAGATGAGTTTTAATGACTTGTCGTTATGCCATCATTAAAAACTGATTAAAAATTGTAGAAACCACGGGGTTAATGGATTTTATTCAATATACGACTTACATTTAATCGTTCGGAAATATTTCGCTTGACTTTAATGATTGGGTTGTAATCGAAGCTAATGGAATTTGGTCATAGGGGACCAATTAGGAAAATTAAGAACCAAATGGAAGAACTTTTCATATCCCAATCTTCTAATATGAAAACTATGTTTTTAATTCTTCTTTATCTCCTTGACTTCTCTTGGTGGTTCTGAAAAGAACCATTGGTTTCTCGTATTAAATAATTGTACTTAAGTAGATTTTTTATGAAAATGTATTCAAATTTATTTATTTAATTTTGTAATAATTAATTTTTTTATTTTATTATTATAATTTTTTGTTTTATTATTTTAGTGATTTTTCTAATTATTTTAATTTTTATTAATAGTAGTTTAGTAGTTGTATATAAATTGTTTGTAGCTTCTTTTGTTCAAATTGATGATCATTATCCTGTTGAAGATCATTGAAATGCCATCGTGTCCAACTCCTTAGAATTCAATGTGAAGACGGATTTCCTTCCTTTTCGCTCTTCCATCCTCTTCCAAGCGGAATCAGAACCGATCTTGATCTCGATCTCTGCTCGACCTGTTGCGGTCTCATTGTTTTTCTCTCGATCAATCCATCGGCAAGCAATCCAATGTCTCATATCATTTCGTACACAGAGAGAAAATAATCTCGTAACTCGTTCAGTTAAAGGCCTCGTGATGCCGAGAGAAGCGGTAACGGAAGTCGGCATCGATAGTATCGATGGATCGATGAATCGTTTCAGATCTCGAAGAACGTTTAAGAGAAGTGCGATCGCTCGGCATTCTTTCTTGAATCTTCCCTCAGACTTCCGGTTGAATCGCTCTCAGACTCTCGATGGAATCTCAAACTCCCGATTGAATCGCTCTCAATCTCTCCTCATCACAATTACTTTCATCGTTCATCAAAAACAATCCATCATTCATCAAACTCTCTCTCTCTCTGTGTCCTCATGGGTTTTGCTGCTGCTGCTACTTGCAGTGGCTGCTGCTGGTGAAAACGCGTTTTGGCGGCAACATTTGCCAGCGATTTCATTTCTGTGGACTCAGCATTTGTTGTTGTGGTGGCGGGGGCTGCGGCACCACCCCGCCGGCCATCACGCTCGCACTCATCGCGGCCAGGCCGGCCATCTCGGCGTCGTGCATCGGCTTCTTCTTCAAGATGCTCAGGTCGTTGACGTTCTCGAGGAAACTCTTGTGGGCCGAGAAGACCTTGACGCTGTCGAAGTCCTTCTTCAGCTCCTCGATGTCGCGCTTCTGTTTGGCTCGGCGATTCTGGAACCACGTGATCACCTGAGCGTTGGACAGACCCAGGGCGGCGGCGATCTCGTCGCGATCGGCCGGCGACAGGTACTTCTGGTAGAGGAAACGCTTCTCCAGCTCGAAGATCTGGTGGTTGGTGAAGGCGGTGCGTGACTTGCGCTTCTTCTTCGGCTGCGGGCGGTTTGCGAACAAGTCCAGGTGGGATTTATCTGGAAAAATCAAAAGAGGACAATCATTAGTTGGAATCATTTGGAATAGTTATAGATATTCGTATCAAAAGTCCGGGGTCGAATGTTCAGAAATGGGAATCGTAGTCGAGATAAATCAGTTAGCAAGGTGTGAACAAGTTAACACACCACATGGTATGGCTCGAAGCACCTACGACCTCTTCCACTCTATGTAATTAAGTGTTTTCTAAATGGATTAATGACTTCCGCCGATCGCAGCACGTAACGGCCGAACCACTTCTCGATCCAGCTAGTAATGGATTTTAATCATTGAGTTATTCGAGAGAGAGACAGAGAAAAAACAACACAAGTGTTAACAAGACTCGTGAGCCCCGCGGCCTTGCGTCAGGCACCGTCGTCGTCGTCGTCGTCGAAGGCTTGCTGATCGTAAGCCATAATGAATGCGGTTTGTTGCAACTGACATTTGACTCAATAACACATTAGTAAACTAAAGAACAAAGTATTAGAATACAACAAGCACTTGGCCATAATTGCAGCAAAATGAGTTGTCATTAAATTGTCTCAGATTGTGCTAAATTAATTGAGAAATATGTGCAGCTCGAATGAGCGCAGATTTGCGCAATATACAAATGTCTAAGCGACTGAATGTCTGTCTATCAGACGGACGTCTGTCTCTGGAATCGCATAATTTATTATTGACACGTTGCAGCGACAGTTGATTAATGTTGTTCTTGTTATTGTTATTGAATGACTGTCGATTGTTGTTGTTGTGGTATTTTCGATCTCTGACCGAAAGGTTTTCCCATAGTTATTAAATTATATATACATTGTTTTTGTTGTAATTCTTGAAATTGCTCCAATGTTAATTTTAAAGTCAAATTTTGCATTTTTTCCCCCATCTACTTAATTAAGTTAACGTGTTTTTCGCCACTTCGATCATCGGCATCATCTTTCATCTTTGGCGTCTTCATAATAATATTCAACATCATCATCGGATTATATCATTTCTTGCTTTTACTATCATCATCATCATCATCGAATTTACTATCATTATCAACTCTTCTATCGTCTTGAACTCTTCTTTGTCGTTGCCCTTAGCTCTGCCAAACCCATCACCTTTATCTAAACCATTCCCTTCGCCGACGTCATCACAAAAACAATCATCTTTACCTTCACCGTCGCCATCATCATCTTCATCATGATCATCCCGTTCATCGTCGTCTGGCTAATGTTTAACGCTTTTGTTTTAAATTTGCGGCTGATTTCAAAGGAAATTTATGGCCAGCTTCGAAATATGTGTGGCTACCGTTTATTTCCCATTTTGGTCATTGGCGCGGTGCGTTCACGGCGTGGCTGGGGATCTGGCTCTAGGCGGCACATAACCAGCTACCGTATTAATTTTCGTTACTGTGGGTTTTTTCTCTCCCCTCACACCTTCCACAATCTCTATTTCTCCGCTCTACCATGTGCTTCGCAGAGCGTGGATGTATTAAATGTATTCATTGGATCAGCCTGATTAAGGTTGCGGCGGGATCGCATTAAAAATTCATTAAATTTGGATTCGGAATTGAAATTAGATTTCGGTTTAGCATTTTCCGCTCTCTGATTAAAGAGGGTTTAGATCAATCGGTCGATTGGTTGCAGAGGATTGATCGGTCGGTAGTGAATGGATCGATCGATAGGCTGATCGATATGGGAATAGATCAATGGATCGTTAGATCAATACCGCTCTAATACTCTAAGGTGATCTCGTTCAGGTGTCGCGGTAGTTGAAACACAGAAAGGGGAAGATTTCCATGGGAGAACATCCCAAGTGTGGTGGATTTTGCGTTATAATCTATGTATAGGTATTTTTTGTCTTTTGGGACATCTGACCATCAATTAGGGTCTCGTGTAACACGACGACGCGATCCCGTTTGACCAACCACCACTTAAAATATTAACCTTCCAGGGAGTGTTTAATCATCATTAAGTCATTTTAACTTATCGCTCCAAAACGATGGAAAACAATTCCCGAAAGGCCTCACTTTCGAAGGCAGATACTAACAATAATAATAACAACAACAGGGAAAACAAGGACAACAATAACAACAATGACAACAAGAATAATATGACAAGAACAAAAACAATGAAAGCGAACACTTGTCTCGAATGCCATCCACTTGATAAGGACCTTCCTACCCGGCTCCTTGTCCTGCCTACCTCTTGGGATCCACTTGAGAATGGAGGACGCAGAGAGGACGATGTCGGATCGTGAGGAAAGAGAGAGAGGGTCTCGTGGTATAAGGGGTGGTTTGTTTTGGTAACATTTGTCAGTATCTACTTGTAACTATAAAAGCAAACTCTAAAGTGGGAGAAACAACAACAATCACATGACCCATGATACCAAGCGAAAGTAGAAGATAGAATCGATGGATAGAGAGAGCGAGGAAGAAAAATTAGAAAGAAATAAATTTTAATATTTTTACGACCTCATATTTAGAGATTTCGAAGGATGATGGTCGGTAATATGAAGCCAGTCGAAAGTCTCCAGAAAGACTTGAAAAATCTCGATATTACTGACTACCAAGGGTACAGTTAGAGAAGACCACTCTGACTCGAAATGAGAGTGATTGATGAAGAGTTCTGTGGAGTATTTCAGAAGAAGTTATGAAGAAAATCTTAGCCTCTCTCTCTTTTTAGTACCATTTATATGCAGATATGTTAATTATCAGCAAATTCATGGAACTCAAACTGATGGAGTAGCAAAGTAGAGCCAAGAAGTCTGCTCTGTCTCATGGCTGAAGTTCGAATTACAATTCAGAGAAACGAAATCGAAGACTCCAGCAAGTCTGGTGATGACCATAATAACTAATTTTAAAAATATGAAATAGAAAACAATAAAATTCTCGAATGAAGCAGACGAATATTTCTGTGAATTTACATCATTCACAACATCATTTACAACAGCATCGCAAACATGGCAATAAAATCGTGAAGTTGTTGACAAACAGACTATGCATCGAAGGAGGGAACCCGCATCAACATATTATCAAGACATACAGACAGATAGACGGAGAGACAGACATACAGCCTCCCTCGGGGACGGCAAGAGCCGAGAAGTAATTAATAGGGAAATAATAATGAATTTTCTAATGTGTGAACCTCGAAAACCACGATCGTCTATGATTGACAAACGATCTGGGGAGGAGAATATCCACCACATACTCAGAACTATGGCAGAGATATCTTTCGAAATATCATAGAGATGCAATAAATTCTATGATGCGACAAGAAGCACGGAACGACTGAACATGGAAATCATTAGAGAATATTGTTTCTATGAAGAAGTCGTAATAGATTTGTTGATAGAACTATCAGTGGATCGATCAAAATACATTAAGTTGGGGGAGAAATTATGAGCATCTATGAAGTATTGATAAATATATTGCGAGTGACCCAAAGATTCTACCAGACAACTATCGTTATATATACTCATGATATAGACATGAATAATTTCAATTAGAAATGAGTTTCTACTAAAAATTTCTTGATTGAAATAGGGAATTATGGAAAGTAGTAGCAATGGCTCATTTCACTACAGTTATCAACTCGGGAAAAGTAGAAAAAAACATGGCCGTAATTAGTGGTGGAACTCATAACATTTGAAAGAGCATTAACGCTAATTATCTTCAACGTAGAAAAAACAAAAATGGCCGCATGAAGGGAATTTGTTTTCTCTCTATCTATGTTCAAGTATGATGGTGTTTTTTTTTTCGTTGTTAACATTCGTGGGTGGGGGAAAATGACAATTATACACCCACTCAATATAATACGACTGCTACGATTATATGGTAATAACAAAAACAACAATGAAAACCATCGCCACAAATACAAATATTGTGGAAACTCTACTACAAGCAATTACCCTTATCTTCTCATTAAAACTGAAGATAATGAGTTCGTTTAGATGGTTTTTAGAAATTTCAAAAAAGAAAACCAGTAAATAGATTGGATCATACAATGTTTCGAAAGTTCTTCATTTCTTAATTGGAAAATGCTTATATAGAAATTTAGTTAGGAGTTCAAGTTTCGCTATTATTTAGTTATTATTATAATATTTTTAGTTTAGTTTCAGTTTCATTGATTGTTTTTGTATTCTCGTTTTATATTTTTTAAATATTTTTTTAATTTTTTTTTATCTTGCTTTTTCGTTGTTTGTTTACATTTGGAAGGCAGCCCATTAATATTTGTCGCATAAAATTTGTTTAAAATAAATCGCTGCTTTTATTTAAATGTTGTTTTATTTATTTATCGATAAATTTCGGCTTCGCAGCTTATGTCAGCGAATAACTTTATTAAGGCCAAAACGTCCAAAGCCAATTAAATTAAGTTATATTTCAAAAGTCAAGTGGTTTTCTGGTTCCCACCGATCGGATCCGATCTGGCCCACCAATGATCGTGGTCGTTGGTGTTGTTGTTGTTGTTGTTAGGGGCATGTCGCTACAACTACTTGTCTTAATTAAGGCTGCCAAATGTTGCCATTTGTTAATGTCAGCGTAATCACAGTCCCTCAGCTCCTACACTCCGAGAAATAATCATTCTAATGACATGAACCGAAACATAAAAAAACAAACAAAAAACAAAACTATATCACGACTTTTTGCGATCGCTGAGATTTTTTGGTTGAATTTTAATGTAATTGAGGTTGTTGTTTATTCATTGTCTGGGAGGTTTGTTGTTGGCATTAAGTGGCTTTTAAGAGCTCTTTCGAAGTTATTGGCTCATTAGGCCCGGTCGTTGAAACTGTCAGGAATGAGATTAAGACATTGCCTCCGATTCTGACATGATCAAAACAAGGCGAACTCGTTGGCCGACATTCTTTCTCAAGATGGTAGGAGAGAAGGAAATTGTTTTTGTCAAAGTCAGTTGGTTAGTAATTTGGTCAAATTGGTCATTTTTTTTTAGAGTTTTCTCGACTTACCTTGCGACTCGTCAAAGTCCTTGGTGGTCATCTGGAAGAGAGCATCCAGCGGCGTCCCATTGGGCTTCGTCTTCGCGTTGCCTCCTGCTCCGGATGCGTTTCCACTCGCTGCATTGTTCGTCCCTGACGAGCTGCAGCCCGAGGTGGCCGACGACGATTGGCGCTCGCGGTCGGCATTCGCTGAGGCGGCATGTGGGGAGTGGCGCTGGTGGGCATTCATGCCGGAGTCGGTGGAGAGGCGGGCGCCGGCGATCTCGGGCGAACAGCAATCGCTGGCGGCGGAGCTCGAGCGCTCCGATCCGCTCTCCGATGGAATGATGTCCATGCCCATGTGACGCAGCAGCTGAGCCTGAGCGTTGAAATGCTCCTGCAGTTGGCGATGATAGTCGAGCGCCAACCGCTGCTCGTAGTGCAGCAGGGCGGATGGGATGAAGGGCCGGACGGGCATCGGCCCCAGCAGATGATCCCAGGGGCGGACGATCTGAGTGCCCGGCAAGAGGATGGCGGGATGGGGCGGCACCGACCCGACCACATCCAGTGGCTCGGAGCGAGGCTGAAACGGCCCGGTCCCGGTTCCAACGCCGGCGGCTCTCAACGGCGTCGAGGCGCTCACGCCCCCCATCGACGAAGGGGGCGGGGAGGGCGACGACGAGCGGCGCTTCTCGTGCCCCAGGATGTCGGCGATCGAGAAACTCTTCACGCCCTCCACATTCGACTTGAGTCCGGTTGTGGTCGTCGTTGTTGCAGTTGGCGTCGTGTTCGTCTCAGACGTTGCCATCGGGCTGGGCGAGCGATCGCGCGAGTTCGACTCGGCCGACATGCGGAGGCGCTTCAACGGCTGGAAGTATTCCTCGGGCGCCGCCGATCCGACGGCGGGACGACCGAGGCCGGCAGCAGCGGCTGCGGCGGCGGCTGCTGCAGCGGCGGCCGCGTGCTGCTGCATGATCAGGTGCTGATGCTGCAGCAGGTCGATGGTGTTGCGATGGTGTTGATGATGCTGATGGTGGTGATGGTGGTGGGGCAGAGGGCTGGGCGCGCCGCCGACGGAGATCTCGGACTCGGCGGGGCTGGCGGGACGAAGTGTCGGTGGGCACAGCATGATCGCAATTCGGTGGTACAAGTAGAAGATGAAGTTGAATATTCAACAATTATTTTTTATCACAAATCAATGTGTATTTCTTTCACTGAAGAACCTAACGAGTGATCCTTCGTTCGCGGAAATTCACAAAACAACGAAATTCAGTTTAGTTAAATGTTTAAATTATTTGATATGTCTTTTGATTTTATTTCCTTTGATTTTATTTTTTTTCTCTTGTGGTTTAGTTCAATGTTTTTATTAATTCAATTTAATAATTTTATTCGAAACTGTTCACTGTTGATGAAACTTCAGTCGAGTGTCTTTGCAACGATTGTTTGATTGACGGACGGCAGTCGTCCGCACGCGTCTGCTGCTCGTCGAATAATGAAATCAATCAAATCACAAACGGGTCGCATTTGCTTTAAGCAGCTTCTAACAATTTCTGATTATATTATGTTATGCTAACGTGTTGTTGTTGCTTTTGCTTTTTTTTACTGTTCTTGTTTTTCTTCCTATTGGGAGTTGTTGCTGTTGTTCTTGTTGTTGTTATGGCTGTAACTCGTTAACAATTCTTGACACACGACAGCGAAACAGACGACGAGACGAGACGTTCGTTCGGACAGGAGGACCTCTTCACTCGACGCTTCGCAGTCAACTGTTCGAAACTAGATTGAAGATTGCTAAAGAGCTAACTAGACAAGTCGTTTTTCAACTTTTCCGTTCACTGCTCAACCCTCAACCCTCCTCCTTCTCTTTCTCTATCTCTCGCTCTCTGCTCACACTCGTTCACTCGGCCATACGTTCGTTCATTCACTCGCTCTTTCTTTCGGGCCTTCCTTCTTGCTTTCTGTATTTCTTTCTGCCTCATACACACATCTACTCGCTCTCTTTTTCTCTCTTGTCGTTGGTCTCGTTTGTCGGTGGTTAAACTCGCAGTCAAATCATGGCTTTGGGGAGGGCGGAGGAGCGGCCACGTTGGGATGTCTGCGAGTGCGAGAGAGAGCCAGCGATAGCGACAGATATATCCGGTTCATGAGAGGTACTTATCCAACAAGCAATGTTGTTGTTAGCGTGTTTCTTGTTGCTGTTGTTGGCGTGATTCTTGTTGCTGTTGTTAGCGTGTTTCTTGCCGTATTTTTTTGTTATTTTCTCTTTGGTGCTGTCGTGCCTGATTCTGATTGTGTTTGTGGCTCGTTGGGCCTTCGTGACCAAGTGTTAGAGCAGCACGACGATAGTCGACGACTCGATGGTGGGGCAGAGGGGCCGGAGCAGCAGAGGCAGCGACGCTGTTAGTGGCAGCTGTCGGAGAGCGAACGGCACGCGGCGCCTTTCACGACGACCACGACTTTGTTCACAAACGACGCCGAGTTCTCTTTTCATGCGACGACCACGAATTCTCTCTCACACAACCGTCTCCGAGTTCTCTCTCACACGCCTTCGTTTGTTCGGCGTGTGATGTGTGGAAATGAGACGGCGATTGTGTTGATCGAGCAGAGGCGTTGGAAGTTGGCCAATCGCATGGCTGCGACTTTTCGAAAATAACAATGGTGTTTCGCGTAACGGTAATTATGGCGCACATCAAAGCGGCGACAGCGGCAGCAACAATAACTGCTAAACCTAATGAGCTCGTCGAAAGAGAGCGAGAGAACGCAGTAACGAGACTGTATTTAGAACGTTCATCGATCTCTGCAACGGCCAGCGGTGAATGGTGGCCGACGGTGAATCGAGTGAGTAGTGGGGAGAGTAAAAATAGTCATGGGGCAAAAACTCATGGGCCATTTGACGAATTTCGACACCGAGTTCTCTAAGTATTCACTCTGATTTCCACGGAAATTTTTTCCGAATTCTCCTTGGAAAACTCCGAAATTTCGCCAACCGCCGCCAACACATTCATTCCTTTGAATAAATTTGCGTTTGTTTCAACTCGAAAACAATTCAAAATTTTTTATTTGATGTTAATTTATTATTATTTTTTTTCATTTTCTTTGATTTTATTTTTTTTATTTTACTGTAATTAATTTTATTTTATTTAAATTTAATCTATTTTATTTTGTTTTATTTTTTTCTTTTTAATGTATTTTATTATTAGCAGTGTTTAAAAAAAATATCTTTATAATGATCTTTACATCAATTTAGAATTCTTTAATTATTTTCTCTTCAAAAAAAGTTTCCGTTAATCGATATATTTCCAATTTATTAAACAATAACACTTAATTAATTAAATAACTAGAACACTCAATTATAATCAAATTTTTGGTTTAAGTATAAATTCAGGCATTTTTTAATTATTAAAGTTGGTTTAACCCAAAGGCCTAACAAATTTAATATTAAGATCAAATGATACTTCAAAAATTACTTCATTAAGTTTCACATCTTCCAATTTTTCCTTTTGGCCACTCATTAAAAAATATTCTCCAATCACAATCATAAATGTATGCTGATTTTTTCCTCCCATCACAAACCGTTACTCATAAACGATTGATGTCAAAATTCACGTTACAACCAAACATCTCTTAATTATACGAAACTGTTTGCGATCGTTCGACATAAAGCATCTGCATAATAATCTTGGTGTAAATGACTTAATCAAAACTCTAAACGGAAACTTTCACTTCATTAGTGTTAATTTTATTGTCCCTTAAATTAAATAATTTTTATCTATACGAGTTTTTACAACATTGCGAATATAAATTCGAATTGTAAACGTTTCTACGGTTTTAACTATTTATTTTGTGTAATGAATTGCGTTTCTTTTATTTAATTATAGGATTAAAGTGTAGGATTTTTGCAGATTTCAAAATGGTAAAATATTTATTACAAATTTTGTGGAAGGTGTGACTAAAGTCAAATTCGATATGACATCGAAAAAAAAATTATTATTTATTATGTATTTATTTTTCTTGGAGAAAAAAGTTAATTAAACAAAAAAATTGTTGTTCAATAATAATAAAACATCAATGTTTTTAAATTTTTGGTTTTTTAAAAGCTCAAAAGAATAGTTTGTATAATTTTTTCTATATTTAATTTTTTTTTCAAACAGTCATTATATTTTCTGTGTACCCATCATTACCTCCAAATCAATACTATATGTGAGTGCCATATTGATATAAATACTCAGACCCAACACAATTAAACTGACACGAAATTAATTAAAACGAAACACATGAACGAGACAAACCCAAGCCAATAACAGGCTTAACCTAACGAACATTCGGCGATAGAACGAACTAACGACGAATGAAACAAAAACAACAATCCCATGAAAAAAGAAACAATCACATGAAACAACGAATAAATAGACAACCGACAAGTAATGAACGATGGAACGAACGTAGAAATCATTAAATATCGCTTATTTATTAAGATTATTAAAGCATTTGATACTGACCGAAAGAGTGATTGTATGTGTGTGTGTGCGTGTGTGTCAGCCATATTTGTTGGCTTTGGCAATTAATGTTGAGGCTACACGAGTGAGTGTGTGGGGTCGAATCAACAACAATGAAAAGCAATTTGTTTGATTGTGATCTCTTTTAAATCCCAAAAAATTAAAAGAAAAAACACACCAAATACCAACGAAAGCAGAACTGAATAAGCAACTAATTAGACGCCATTAGTTGGACTCTCCACGCGAGTGAGTTGGGGTGGCCCAGCCGGGAGGTCTTCACGGTTTTTATCCGTATGTTTCCAATTGAGGATTAGATGGTATTAGATGGGAATCTTCTGTTGCCAGTGATATGAACATTGATGTAATATGAACCCAGGTTCTCTTTCATAGACTTTATTAAGTCACAAATTGAACATTAAACTTTTTGATACAGCTAAAGGAATTCTGTCTCAATTATTAAAAAAAAATTCTGAAATAAAAAAAAATTAAAATTTTAATACCTAAATTCATTTTAAAATTGTAACTTAAAAAATTTAAATTTTAAAAGTTATGATTTTAAAAATTATGATTTAAATTTGTATGGGTTTTTAAATTTAAATATTTAAAATTGAATCCCATTACAATTAAACTACTAGTATAATAAAAAAAATTAATTTAATTATACCTATAGAAAGAATATCCTTTAATTGATGTTTATCCTAAGGTTCTATTATTCTTAATTCTTCTGATACTATTCTCCTATTTCAAGTGAAGTCGTATTTTAAAATTGCAGCTGCCCTTCTGCCATGAATAGAAACTCCTTTCATGTTCACCCTTTAATTCATTTAATACCAGACACCTTACTAAATTAACCCTCTACTCCAAGATCAACTCAAACCGCCGACCTACAGCTGTCCTTGACGAATCGCTCCCCCCACAATTTGAATATCAACGAAGTCCTTCCGAACGAATTTTCCCTTTCAGCCTTCCGATGGCATTCATTAAAAACCAATTTTAATCAAAAGTCCTTTCTCCACAAATGCCACACACAAACACAAATCGCCTCCTGCGATTCACTAATTCAATTCTAATTCATTGCTGGACGCCTCATCGCTCTACAGGTGTAAATTCCACTTAACCTCGATCGAATCGAAACAAATCGCAGGCGAGATCTCAAAGGATCCATGGGATTCTCCTCCGCTCCAGAGCCATGGAAAATGTTTAGCATAATTAACACTTTTGCCCCCATGAACCGATTTCCACAGACCATGAGAACCCGCAGTTCCCACGCATCTCTCTCACTTCATCTGGAAAACCCTTCGCAGACCACGTCGTCGCCGTCGATAACCTCTGTCTGACAAGATGCAGCCATTACAATCGAATCGAAATTCCACGGCCACGCAATACAGAAGCGCGAAAGGTTAAACTCAATCGATGGGTTTCCTTCAAATCTCTTTCTATCTCGTTGCCGTCTCATTTCTCTCTTCTTTCCCGCTCTTTTCAATCGCTTTCCATCACCTTTCTCCTCTCCTCTCACCTTTCCATCTCCTTACCTCACCTTTCTCCTTACGTTCTTTCATCCTTCTTGTCGTTCTCCCTCTCGATTTTCACAATTTCCACAATCGAAAGATTCTCAAATATTTGGGCGATTAACTATTATCGAAGCGCGCTCCCCGCCTGATGATCAACAGAATCAAAGGAGCCCGCTGTCCGCGCCGGCCTTTCATCTTCACGCGCCGCCGCCGCCGTCGCCGCTCTCTCTACTGCTGCTCTTCCTGCTCCGATTCCTGCTGCTCCGGCTTCCTTCTTCGACTCTGACTCCGACTCTGCGGTGGCTGCTGCCGTCTCTCCTTCGATCGTCTCTCTGTTGAATTAACTTCTATTTTCTTTGGCTCCTTTTTTTTGTTTTTCTTCTCAGTTTTTGTTTGGCTTTGTTATTTTCATTGTTGATGTTGTTGTTGAAGGATTCCTGCCACGATTTATTGATGTTGTTCCTCCTGCTGCTGCTGCTGCCGCCGCTTCTGCTCTCACACACTCTCTCTGTCTTCATTGTTGTTGGTGTCTCTAAACAATTGTTATAGACGACTTGACGCCTCTCCGTTCGTCGGGGTCTCCTTTGTTGAATTTAATGGGATATCAGATTAATTAATTTGGGAAAATCCTTTCGAGCCATCAGGGTTAATTAAGCACCTAGCGTGGGGTCACCTTACGGTGTATACTAAGTTGGTATATAGGGGATTGAAGGCATACATATTGAGTATAATTTATTTAGCAATGATATCCTTAAGAAAAGCCTCTACAGGAACGTATAAGGTTTTTTTTATAATGATTTTTTTAACGAAACTTTTTTGCACTTCCATCTCATATGAGTTAATATTATCAATATACATCTCTATAGTTTTGATGAAAAAATATTATCGATCATAAATATCAGTATTCATATCAATATGTATCACATTCGGTATACAAATTAAATTCAAGGTAAAATCCCACTTAAGAAGATAACCATCTCCATGAACTGATCTTTCTCAATAGCACTGACCTTCATCGATCGATCTGATCTACCATTACCATACCATTACCACCCATATAAAATATATCCACATCAGCTTAAATGCTTCATGAGCAATGTAATCTTCGATCAGAACAATAATTTCCACTATTTCGATTTGAGTCATCCATTGAGATGATATCGATGGCGATGGTCATCACGACTCGGTAGTCAATTGGTAACCTCGACATCAACTTGAATGGAGTGAAGCCAAGAATCGTGTGTGTGATTGAACATAATGCATCATTGAAATTAGAAACCAAACAATTTAATCACAATGCGAAACAATTCGAAACTATTTAGTTAATCGCAATTCAAAACTATATATTTTATCGCAATTTGAAGCTATTTATTTAATCGGAATTCGATGCTCCCGGGAGTAAAATAAAAAGTAGTGTTTGACCCATGAGGACTTCAAAGTTGCAAATCGACAGCGGCGAATTGTTAATTTCCAAATGGAGTTTCATTCTCGGAATCGAATGGGAATCACTTATTGCGAAGGGGAAGGAAACCCCCAATTTAGCCTCGCCACACTCAAACCACAAACAAATTATAACGAAATATTTGCTTGCCAAATGGTTTATTAATGTCATAGAAACAATACCATTTACTGCAAGGAAAAACAATGTGGAATAATAGAAAAAAATACCATATATGAGCATGTGGTTGATGATGATGTTGTTTTTGTTGTTGTTGGTGGAGCTGTTGTTGTTGTTTTGGCTTCTGGGTCCGTACCGCACCCAGTGTTCAATTGAGCTAAACAATCATTTTGAAAACCATTAGAGAATTACACATTCAACATTTCATTATTTCATTACATTGCAGCAAAAGCAACAACAACAACAAAAGCGGTAACAACATATTACAATTTCATTATAGCAAATTGTATTCAAAACAACAATAAAAACAATAACTACTAACCACAACAACAACAACGTCGAACACTACGACATGAGCAGAAGTAATACGTCAATTATTAAGCATTTTCTAGTCGAACGATTGTCCAGTCGATAACGCGTTTACTCCATCAACCACTGGACATATAAAAAGTCAGATATACTGAAAGAATTAAAGACAGACAGATAGACCGACAGCCATTCTAACTGACATGTCCGTTGATATGTCCGTCAGGAGTTGCTCATTCCTGTCGACATAATTGACAGTTTAACCAACATAACAAATTTTTGAAAATCAATTTCATTTCATTGTTCGCCGCCGTCCATTCTCTTTCCGTTTGGTCAGACAATGGGCGATCGCAGTAAGTCTCATAACCACATTTTAGGCAAATTTCAATGAGTTACCGACAGCCGACAACAAAAACAATAACCAATCAAACAATGAGCATGAGTGTTTCTGTCTGTTCGTCTGTCATCGGGCGGTCAGTCGGGAGTCGAAAAACTTCAGTTAGACATTAACTCATTCTGTCAGCGGTCAACTACTGAGCTCATTGTCCACGATTTCAGCCCCCAAGCCAAGAAGATCGTAGAATCCATCCATTATGACCTCTATCGTTGGTGTCCACACCCATTTTTTGGTTTCCTTCCACCGATTTCCTTCTTCGAGCTTCTCGCTCGGCTTGATCATTTCGATCATTTCCTTTCGTATCACTTCGAACTTTTTTCCTCGGGTGTGGTACGGCGGCTGTGGGTTCTTGCGTAGGTTTTCAAAACCAACAACAATGTTGGCAGCAGCAACCAGGACAACAACAACAGCAGTAACAGCAGCAACACAAACGACCATCATAGAAGTAGCGGCAGCAACATGTAAATTGCCACCGGCTGCTGCCGTTGATCGCACCGTCGTCGTCCAAATCAATGACGACTTTTGTTCGCTGTCTCAACAGGTTGTTGTTATTATTATTGTTGTTTTTGTAATTGTAGTTGTTGTTCTTGTAGTTGTTGTTCTTGTAGTTGTTGCTGTTAAAAGCTTGCTAATTGACAATTACGAGTATTTGATGCTAATGTCATGCCGCATGACAGCAACGAACGACGAAATGTGTCCGGAGATCTTAATGTTGTTGTTGTTGCTCGTGTTGTTGTTGTTCATGTTGTTATTGCTGTTCTTGTTGTTGGCGTTTTTGTTGTTGACGTTTTTGTTGTTGTTGTTGCCCGTCCAACGTGATCAAATGTCAAATGTGGGCGTTGCGATCGCTCACAAATCGCTTCCAATAACTACATACACATGATTGTCGTTCATGACGACAGCCTGACCGTCGGCGCCTGTCGGTTGACGACAACGATTGACTGTTGACATGAATGATCGAATAAACACTTGAATAAAGTGCTTTTCACATTTTGTATCGCTTTTTTGCGATTGTTCATTAAACATCATTTGATATATCACATGACATTTCCCCCCCGATTATTATACCATGATATGATAAAATTCTGATCGTTTTGATTCTGAGAAATTATAGTAATTCGTATTAACTCCGTAGTATAGTAATTCGTATTAACTTGCTTAAGTTAAGTTGCTTTTGAATTCTATAATAAAAACCTGCACTGCTGTTATGAAATATTCTCTTGTATATCAGTTCATATTGTGGATTATTGCAATCAAATGCAGGTAATGTTTTATATCCAGATCATCTGAATTCTAAATTTAATTATCATATTCATTCAAATTGATTCAAATTATCATATGACATTCAAAATGAAATGTGAAGCTCTTTGGATAATTAAATATTTGCAATGTAATTATATTTACAGTGGCTTCAATCGGTAAAATAATTTTGAATAATTATTTCAGTATTTTTATTTGATGCAGATTCTATCATAATGTAATTATCTTAGAGACATAAAAAAAATTATCACGATACAATTTTCACTGTGGCATCATCAAATACTCGTCTCATGATATAATTTTATATTCGAATAATATATAATTTATTCAGAAAAATTATTTTTCTTTTGGATATGAAAATTCCTATCAATGGAATTTTCCACAAAAACCTAACCTATATTAGACATTTTTATTTGATATTAATTCTAGCATGATAGTAAAAAAAAATTGCTTATATATATGAAAATTCCTAATGAATATATGAAATTTTCGAAAAGCCAACCTTACGAACAAACTATCAGAAAATCTATTATGATATAATTTTCATAATAATATCATAGATATGTCATGAGAGAATTTCGTATAAGTCACTTCATTAAACACTCCAAAAATATACAATTTATTCAATGATTTCCAGGCCTTCCTTCGGGATATGAAAATTCCTATGGAATGGATGGAATTTTCGAAAAGCAAACCTAACGATCTTCACACTCAATATTTGTGTTTTTCCTCGGTTGGCCACAATGTTGCCTCTTTGTAATGTTGATGTAGGCATAAGAGACCAAAAACAACAACAATAACAACAACAAAACTGAATAATAAATATGCCGCTAATCAAACGTTTCAACAAAAACAAACTCGATCTCGAGTGAGATCAACAATGGAATCAATCAAATCTTGCCACGCGCACCACGATCGCCTTTGATGAAGACATCTCAACAACGCACACACATACTCACAGACAAAGACTAATATTTAAATACGGCAGCCGATCGTTAAATCGCAGACAAACTCAACAACAAAAACAACAATACACCATCTCAGTCCAACAACAAATGGAAAGGAAGCCAGGAAAAACGAAGCTACTGAAAATTAAACGAATGTAGAACGCGTTTTTACGGACGGAAAAATGTGGGCAGCAGACAAATATTTATATTGTGGGCCGATGATGATGTTGTTGTTGTTGTTATTATTGTTGTTGCCTCTAAGCCAAGATACAAGAACAACAACAGCGGGAATAACAGAGCACGGCTTTGCCTTTGAAGTGTTGGCTGTAGGTGGTGACTTCAGGCCGTCGGTTGTTCGGGAGCCAAACTGGATGTTGGATGCCAGTGGACAGCGGCGACGTTGACGAAGCGCCGTAACGGAAGCGTCGAGATCAGCCGACCAAACGACCAATCGACCGACAGAAAGACCGCCCGAAGCTACCGTCTTTCGAGAGAGTCGACGCTGATGAACTGCATCGGACGACTTTCGAAAGTTGTTGACTTTTCCTCCTTCTGATCCTCACACCGAACTTTATTGCTGCTGACCATTTGTTGTTGGAGTCATTGGAGTTCTTGTTGTTGTTAGAGTTCTTCTTGTTGTTGTTCTTCGGTCCCAATTCCCCCCACTGCGTTGGAGTCGGTTCGGTTTCGGTGTGTTTTAATTAGCGTAAAAGTGTTTCGTTGTCTCTTGCCCTCCACCTCACCAACCTACACGTGGAGCGTTTTTATTCATTAGCTTCTGGATCTGGTGGTGTTTGTTTTTCCAATCGGGATCACGTGGACCACACGACCTCTTCCCGACCTCCCACAGCCCACATTCTCGTGTAACCATTCAATGTCTCCGTGAAGAGATCAATTTTGATTTATCTCTTCGCAATCGTTGCCACCCAACATTCGCCATTTCTATCGACTCATGAGAGGAGTTCAGTCTGACGGTACCTTGGTGGGTGGTCAAGTCCGGCTGGGCCTAATGAATCCGAGTGGTACAGGCCAAATGACCACCATCATAAGCCTCTCACAATGCCCTCTTCCTCTGGGTGGTCCATTCACGGAAATATTACCTCCCCTTCTACCGCCTCCTTCTGTCCCCAACTATCTCTCTAATTGCTCGAGTTTCACCTTACCAACTTGCCGAATCTTTGTCAAATTTCGCTAAATTTTGCTCTTTGTTGGCGATCCATTTTGCTCGCTACCATTGTTGATTCCATTACCTCTATTTATCACTCTTTCTGTGTGGTCTTACCACAAACTTTCTTCGTCTACTCTACTAATGAAGATTTTTTGATACAGATCTCTGCCAAAATATGTATATGCATTAATTTTAGTCTTACTCTTGGGGGCAAATAATTCAGATTTAACGGAAGTCCGTTAATATTTTAAGACTCTTGAGCCACCATGGTATTGTTCTTTTAATGAAGGCAGTTGTGGAGGAGCGAAATGAAAGAAGGAATTAAAACTGGTTACATGAAGGTTTGGTTTAAGGAAGTTAGAGAATGTCTTATGGTGGGATATGGGTAGAAAACCAGATATGTAGAGAATTGTTTTTGAGTAATGGTTTGATTTAATTAGTATTTAATAGAAGAATATGGAATAAAAATCTTTCTATTATTGTGTTGGGAAAGTTTAGTTTTTAGCTTAATTTTAAATAAATTTTCTGGGATATTATTTATTTATATTATAAAAACTATTACCAAACTTATGTAAATAAACATTAGTTTTAAAGACATTGTGAAAATATCATAATGGATTAAAAATAAATTATCGATTGACAATTGATCTCAGCAGCACAATGAATATTTGATTGCAATTTATACAATTTATTTCACGAGCAAGCAAGATAATAAAATTCAGTATGCATTTTTTTTAAATTTAGTATGGATATTTCAAAATCATAAAAGTAATTATGATATCCAGCACCACTATCAACCCAAAATTAACCTTACAAATCGAACGCCAGATCAATATCATCGACAACCAGAGCACAAAACCAACCCAATTAAATGGTGTGTGTGTTTAGTGGAAGAGAGAAGGAGGCAGAGGGAGCTTGAGAGTGATAGAGTGGGTGGGTGAGGGAAAAACGGAGAATGAAGGATCAGAAAAAAAGAGCTATTGTTTAAATCAGACAAACTCTCGATTGCAGTATGATGACCCGTAACACCCTCTGGACCAAAGAAAAACAACCAAAACAAATGCATGATCGCAAACATCATCAACAATAACAACAATGCCGTGATCGCCAACATCAAAAAACAACAACGTCGTGATCGCCAACAACAATGAGAGAATCAATAACATTAAGGCCATCATTACCATTAACTGCAGCGCCAGTAATAACAACATGGATTGAAACAACAACATGCATTGCAACAAGAAAATCAAAAACACAAAAACAACAAGAATAACGACAACCAAACAATGCAGTTAAGCATTTAAAGAGCCAACACTTTGGGATCCCCCTCTTCTTCTTCTTCATTTTCTTATTCTCCAACTCCCCCCCCCTCTTCCCTCTCACTCGCTCCAATCGACTGAAGCGACCCGAATCAACCGCCCCACGCCTCGCCCCTCGGCAGCAACCAATTGTTGGTGGTCCATGAAGATTGAGGCGCATGCTATTATTATTGTTGTTGTAGTTGTTGTTCTTGTTCTTTTGTTGTTTTTGTTGTCGTTTCTGGTGTTGCCAATTCGATTGCGTTGCCAATGAGGTGCATTCTATACCCTTCAGGATGACATTGCAAGAGCATTCAAAGAGGATGATGGAAAAAAAATAAAAAAAAGATATAGAAGAAAAATAAGACGAAGGAAGACGATGAAGAAGAATCTGTACAAGATTTGTAATAAAGAAGAAAATCGTTAAGAAACGAACTTCAAGAAGAAATTTCTCTTTCTTATTTCGCTTCTCCTTTTTATTTAATTTCTTCCTTTTTATTTCTCTACTCTTTTTATTCTCTTTCTTGCTCCTTTTCCTGTTTATGATGTTCTTGTTGTTTCTGATGTTGTTCTTGTTGCTGTTGCTACTATTGTTGTTGTTGTTATTGTTATTGTTGTAGCAGGAGCTCCAGCAGCCGCCTTTTACGACTCATATGCGATGTGTTGGAGCTCATTGTAATTTTCATTACCGCGTCGTGCGCGAATCTCCTCAGGTCCTCATCATCATCATCCTCATCATCTTCATCGTCGTCATCGTTGTCCAGTCGTCCAGGCATCGTTTGAGCTGAACCTGAAAACGGGGCAGAGGCTGAGGTTGCAGTCGATGCGGATGGGTCTCTGTGGCTTCTTCTTGTTATTATTGTTGTTGTTGGTATTAATGTTGTTTCTGTTGTTGTTGTTATTGGCGACGCCGAGCGCCATCTCGTTTAATGCCTTTAAGGCGTGACCATAGTATTTTATAATGTGAATTGATCAAAGGATGCCGACACTTTTTATCTCGACCGCCAATGAGTCAATGTTGCATGTGGCTACAGCTTTCGTAAAAGGCCAGAATGGTAACAACAACTAAAATAACAACAACAATAACAAGAGCAACACTAACATTAAGAGAAATACCAAATTGACCAAATCGATTTGTTGGCCGCACTTCTCTCCATTGTCGTCGTCGTCGTTGGTGTTTTTGGTTGATTTTGGCGGTCCTTCTGCGTTGTTAGCAGAGTTGAAAGAGGTGGAGAGAGGATTTTTTTATTTTTTTTGAAGAATAATTTAAATTTCCAACGCACACTTGTCACCCCTTTCGCTGTGATGAAAACCTGTGCTCGTTTGTCTCTTTCTCTTTGGTATGTTTTTTTTTTCGTCATGATTTTTAATTTAAGTTAATTTCGTGCTCGTTGTGCACTCAAGTGTGCGTTGACAAATCGTCGTCGTCGTCGTCGTCGTCGTCGTGGTCTTCTCGCCACCACCCAAGAGTCGAGAGTGCTGCGACTCGCCCGGGACCCGGGTCGGCCTTGGGGTGGCCCGCGGACGCTTCGGCTCAAGCAGCCCAAGTGTCCGTGCGGAATGTGATTTGCTCCAACCGAGTGGGTTTCAAAACCATTACCACGAAGCGAACCAGACCAGACCAGAGACGAGACGCGATGAAAAGTACCAGCAGCAGTCGAAAATTCAATTTTAATCGTTTTGTTGCCAATAAAATTTGAACGATGGTCTTTTTATTGCTCTGGTCCAAGTGTTCGGTCGATGGCACGGCTCCTTTGTGGTTGGTGGTGGTGGACAATCATCGATCGATTTTGATTTTGAAATTCGTGACTCTTCAGCTGCTGAAGGAGGAACTCGATCTTTCAACTTTCAACTTCTTTCAAACGCCTCGAGCGCATCGAATTCACCGACACCTTTTGCCGCATTTTCATGTCATCGTTCACCAATCTTCTTCTCGTCAGCCTCCGTCCCATCGTCACCTCAGCCTCCGTCCTATAGTTTCATCCCATCGTCGTCACCTCAACCTGGGCCCAACCTCTTGTCTCGATTAGCAAACCCGGTTACGCTTAATTACAAATGTATTGATCTGCTGATTGTCGCCGACCGCCGGCAGTTGGCAACACTCAACGATCACACAATGGCCGCCCTGATTGCCGACTGTGACTCATTGCAGCAGATGGATCGTTCGATAGACGAATAGATGGATGCCACTGTAATTGCCACCATTACCAACACTTCAACATCATCACCAATGATCCTCATAATTTCGCCAGAGTGTGAAGTGATGGAATTATTTATTTCATTACTTTGACAATCATTTTTGGCACGATCGACGAGGGTGTGACTTCAAAGAGAGACAAAGAAAGGCAGAGATATAGAGAAAGAGGGAGAGAAAAGTAGGAGGTGTGAGGTTTTGGATTTTTCGAGAATGACAATTGCATTTTTTCACCGCTCACCCTCTTCAACACCGGCGCCTCTTCCTTGTGCCCTTGTTGCTTGTGTGGAAATTAATTACCTCGACTCGGCACTCCTCTCCATTTCTCTATCTCTCTCTAACACCTTCCTTTTCTCCACCCTCCTGCGAGTGCGCCTGTCACGCCTCGAATCGGTCGAGAGGCGTGACGTGATTTGTCCCTTCGATGTTGTTAAAGCGACGTTAATGAAGTCATTTTTCAGCCGAACTATGACATGATAATTCAGATATTATGCAGATTTTTTTATACATGTCTTGATCTTGATTTTCTCGAAAATTTCCATCTCAAATATTCTGCTTCATCATATTGCATTGCATTTGCAGCAATCGACATTTGGCCTCAAGCTATTGGGAATTTCCATATTTGATTACTCGAATTATTATTGAATATTTAATTCAAATAATTCACTTTATTCTCCGACTTTGTGATGCAAATTGTGAAAATGTTGAGAATGAAAATTAAAATGTGAAAATAAAGAATGAAAATTCAAATGTGAAAATAAAGAATGAAAATAAAAATCTGAAAATTAAAAATGAAAATTACTTCTTTTATTTTCAGTGTGATCCGGAACATGACTGTGATTTCTGCACTTTTTACAAAATTAATGGGAGAATTATGTATATTTTATTCGTTAAGAAAATATTAAAAATTCCCCGTTATATTTTCATATAAAAATAATTTGAATTTTACCTTCATTTGACATTATTAAGTTGAAATGACTTTGACCAAGGATACAGAAAATTTATGAATTATAAATTTTGAATTAATTTTAATATAAATATCCTAATCTTGGTATCAGCTATCCTCCAAAATTTTTCATGAATCTAATCTCTTCATCATTTTCGCCGAGCGATCACATAATTTCAGGCCAATAAAAAAATACTAAATTTAAGAATCCGATTGCAATGAGTCAAAAATAAAGTGAGCAACATTCCGACAACAGCAGCAGCAGTAACAATAACAACAACAAATTGCCCGAGAGGCAGCCATCGACGTTGGCGTCCTAATAAAATTAATTAATTATTTGCTCCAAAAGACACAGACAAGCGGACAAACTGAGCCCATAGAGAGAGAGAGAAGGATAGATGGATGGAAAGAGAGCGCTGCTGGCAGATCATTACATTGCAAAAACCCATAAAACAAATCACACTAAATTAACATTTGGCAGCAATGGCGAATGAACGAATTCATGCGACGATTACTCTGAAATGTTGAAATAGGAAATAAACACACAACAACAAAAAAAAAACGAAAAAAATCAAAATTGCAAAATAAAATAAAAACATTTTAATTGCCTCGAGCAAGCAAATAAATAGATGCATGTGACAGATTTTCATAATTTATGTCGATGTTAATTGTTGCCAATCAGTTTGGCTTTGTTTTTGTTGCTTTCGTGATTCGAGAACCGAATCGTGGTCGCATTTGCATTTGGCGACTGTGGTCGATGTAGCCACCAGCATGTTGTTGTTTTTATAATTGTTGTTGTTGTAGCTGTTGTTGCCTACAATTTAATCAGTGATTAAAATTAATGGACATGTCAGCCAATTATTAAATGCAAACAGCATGAAAATGCCGCACACCGCCACTGTCTGCCCTGCCCCGCCTACCGCCCACCAACTCGGGGTGGCGTCGACAACGACGACGAAACGACGGACGACGGACGTGTGGAACATTAAATTTTGCGCTCAGATTGGATCAGATGCAGTTGCTGCTGATCGGACAGAAGTTGTTGTCGCTATCAAACAGAGGCAGGAAGCTAAATCCAGTGGCGGAGCTCGAAATATTCATTTAAAATCAAGGGGCAAATTGGGATTTTTCAACTCCTGTAGTATTGGAGATGATGATGATCTTGTTGTTGCCACTGATGATAATTTGTTGACCACTGATGATCATATTTTGGGCAGTAATGATAATTTTTTAGGTCCTGATTCTTGAGTTGTTGCCACTGATGATTTAGTTGTTGTCGTTATTGATGCCAAATTGTTGTTGATTCTCAACTTTTGTTGTTCCTAATGGTTTTTTTGTTGCTTATGGTGATTTTGTTACTTATGGCGTTGTTGTTGCTAATGATGTTGTTGTTACTAAAAGTGTTGTTGGCAATAATTGCTCTGGTGGCCAAAATTTTCAGCGCAATTAACGAGTTGAAATTTCGAATTCGCGACACAAATCAGTTGCCTTCGCTTCCCTCGATCATCTGTCCGTCCATCTGTTCGTGAGTCTGTCCGTCCATTTGTCTGTCTGTTTGTTCATCTGTCCGTCCATCTTTCCGTCTGTCCTTCAGTGTGTCTGTCCACCCATCCATCTGTCCCTTCTCACTCTGTGTTAGTATGTCGTGGTATCCAACTCTCTCTCTCTGTGAGTGTGTCTGGGTATCCAAGTGTGAGTGTCTGTATGTGTGTGTGTTTGATTATGGGGCAATTAGTGTAATTGCGAATAATTTAAAGGATCTTTGACTGCAGTACGTATGTTGCATGCAATGTTCGCATTGCTACAGAAATTATTTATTTGCATTTGCAATTGTTGCTGCTGCTGCCGACGACTGTCTGTCTGTCTGTCTTATTGTTTGTCTGTCTGACTTTTTGTCTTGTTTGTTGTTGCCAATGCTTTTTGTGCTCCTGCAGCCCTGTCGTCATCATCATCATCGCGGTCTGCTTTGGTTTTTGCCGCAATTCCTGTTTTTCAAGAATTCTCAATTCACTTCAATTGCAATGCCAAAATGAGGGTCACATTCCGTGTTGAGCATTTTTTTTTCAACAAGATATTTTAAAGATATTTTGCGTGTGATTTGATGGGTCGGAACTTTTACGATGTGTGAATATAATGCATTTGTTTTTGATTTTTATGATTTTTTGATAATTAAGAAAACTGGATTCGAGAGGGAGACTTTCAGAAAAATATATAAATTCCTTTATAGCTTGTTTTTGTTAAATAATTTATGCAAAATAAATAGGTCAAATTGGATTCTGGATTCGAGAAAAGTTTAAAATTATTTGTAAACAAAAAAAATGTTTGAGTTGTTTACTTTTAATAACTCCTATCAAATATATAGTAGTAAACATCAATAAATTTGAATATAATATATACAATTTTTGTATAATATTTAATAATTAATCATTAAACTTATTAAGTTTTAATAAAAATAAAAAAAATTAGATCTGTGTAAAATTAGTAATATATTATTTCCTGAAGCTAACATGCTCAATAATCAAAATCAAATAAATCGAAATCAACACAAGAATTCTATATAATTATAAAATTCTCACTAAGGACAAAACATTGTAAACTATATTTATCTTCAGTCAGTTCACATTAATCAAAACAATGTCCAAAGAAACCTCAGATCTTCTCTCCACCTTAAGCTCATCATTCAAAAAAGTCCAAGTCACCCCAAGACCACCAAAGAGACAGACCCCTAAATGAAAAGTCAAAAGCAAAAAGCCAAAAACGACCACCCAAAAGGAGATTCCCTAAAACTCTGTAATCATGGCAATTATTTATTGTCACTCCAACGTCACGGCCCGGGACCCCCCCTTCGGGTAACGTGGGCCGAAAGTTGTGCCGATTTTCCTCCCGACTGCTGTGCAATGAAATCACCATCAATTTTGTTCGCACTTCAACCCACGACTTTGACTTCGTCGTCGACCCTCCTTCGCCACAGGCCTTCGATCCCCGAGGAACCCGCCGCAGACCTCGAGGTGAAATTTTCGCCAGCTCTCGGTGGACCGGGAGATTCATCCTCAACTCCCACATCCCCTACCATCTTCCGCTTCAGCTTGGTGCGAACTAATAGAGTGATTTATAAGTCATCACCTGGAGTGAAGAAATTTATTATTGCCAACGAAATAAATCACGAGAAGCTCTGGTTGACAACAAACACTGTGACAATGCTGGCAAATACTACAACTACAAACAAACCACACAAACAATATTCACACAAACACATTCATACTGGAAGCGAAAGGACGAAGAGAAAAAGAACCAATGTCACCGAGACTGAAATTGAAAAGGATGCGAAATAGGATGAAAATTAGTTACGCTGACTTATTTGGGTTTAGCACAACGATTTCGTATATCAGAGAGGGGAAGGAGAGAGAGATAGAAAAACAGTGAGAGAGAAAGAGACAGAGGACATGGGGGAGACACATATGAATAATGAGTTCACACGCAGCCGTTGGCAGAATCACGTCGTCGTCACTCACAGACCGGCCAACCGACCAAACTCTCGTCTTCGGATTCGGATTTCGCGTTGCCAGGAGTCATAGAGAACGAAAGAGACAAAGTGTGAGTGAGAGAGACAGAGAGAGGGAGTGATTCAGCCAGGCGGGAAAAGTGAAAATAATTGTCGTTAATTTGTTTTTGTTACGCGTCCTCGCACGGATTTATTGGTTTTTCACGATAATTAATCGATCCCAACGGTGTAATCGATTATTTAAAAATCTTCTCCGTTTAGAGAATATCGTGGAATCAGGGTGGATCAGGGGTGGATTACAAGACTCGGCGTCCTAAATGAGCCATCATAGAGGGGTTGCAATTAAAAGTTGTTGTTCTTGGCGAGTGATGAGTATTCGGTGTTAATTGCGAGCGATTACTTTGCCATAGCCGAGATTCTATATGGGGCGAAATTTATTTTCCACCGTTATTGTTTCCGGCTATCGATCCCCAAGTGATGAGAGATTGGGGTCAGGCGGGGCGAGAAGTTGAGAGTTCGACAAGTTTAAGGAAATTAATTGCCGCGTTAGGAAAATGTTGCCATGGGGGAAACACACGTTGTGTGGGGATCGAAATACCTTAGGGAATATTCTCGATATAGGTTATGGGTGGAAAAGGAGTGGAGGAGAATTCGTTCTATTGAGAGTTTTTATATTGCACGTTTGGAGTTGTAGGATAGCAAATAAAAACGTTGTCAGGTTTTAAATGAAGCTTATTCTATCATCAGTTTCATCGATAGGGAAATTTCTAAAGTGGTATCATTACCTTCACTATAATCTATTGAAATGTTTGAAAGAATTTGTCAAAAGGGAGACAAAAATATTGAAATATTTTTCATCTGTACAGAATTTTGTGTTTATATCGTTATATCGTTATCTTCATTAGACTAGCCTACAGTCTTTGAAATTATTTGTGCTACTTTAGGAAATTTAACATTTTCTCGATTAGATCAAGATATGATAAAATTTCTAAATTTTGTGTTTCACGTTAATTTTTAATATAAAAGATTAATATTTAACAATATTTAAAAAAAACCAAAATAAGCGACTATAATTCAGTATTTTGACTTATATTTAAATAAAAAATGTATATTACACTCTATTATATTTTGTTGGCTATTTTTTATTTCTACTATTTGTACATAATTTAAAATAGTTTCGTGATATACTATAGTCTACACCTTAACTCTACCAAACTATACAGTTCATACCACATCAATCCATACAATCCATGTACTGTCTCCCATTACCAACCCATATCACTCCATCCCATCATCAACCTATGGCTCAATTGTCTCTGTCGATGGGCACTCGCTATGCCACCGAGGTGCGAGCCGATCACTTCCAGACATTTCCACATTCCTTTCCTCGTACTCGCTGAGCGCAGAGTTCAAAGCCCGCTATCATTAGAGAAATCCATTTACTGCCTATACTATAGGAGAAGTAAAAAAGAGAGAAAAGGAGTGAAGAGGAGGAAGTGGAAGTGAAGAGGGTCGGCAAGGGAGTTCCAACAGCAGCAGTAGCTAAAAGTATTTTGTACAACAATTATGTGTCAAGGAGCCCGTTCGAAGCGAGCGACAAACGAAATTAATCACCAATGAAGCCGCGACGACCACAGTCGACGACGATGTCGGCGAGTCAAGAGGAAGGCGATCGCGGTGTTGCCAGGTCTATCAAAGAAGCCACCCGGGAGCTTTCGGGCCGGGATGGGGCCAACAACACAGGTGGCAGGTGAGCCATTATTGGTAATAGGTTTAATAAGTTAAGCTAACAAAATGAAAGAAAGCAACAACACGAGAATAAAGAAGCAACAACATCAAATTAACAAACTTCAAATGCCGACATTCCCGACTTCGTCTCTCTCTTCTCTTCCCTTCTTCTATCCCTCTCTCTCTTCGCTTACCACCTTCTTCCCTCTCTCAACTCAACTTTTGACCACCTCACATGGCTGGAAAGCCAAATCACGCCAGACAAACGGGGGTCCAGAAGGAGAGGAGCTCAAGAATTCAGAATAAAAGTGAACTAGCCAGAGAGAGAGAAAGAGAGAGAAACAGAGTGAGAGAGCAAGAGAGAGATAGGGAGATGTGAAAAGCCGGAGCCGCGCTTCGACCAATCACGCAATTGCGCACGACTTCAAAGCTAATGAGCGCACAAAGCTGCCCAGAACCCAGAGAGAGAACGAACGACGGAGATGGAGGCAAAGACGAAGACGAAGAAGGTGCAGCAGACGACGGGGCAGCTTAACGTGGCGGTCTCCCTGCCCCAACCCCTTCGACGCTCTCGTCTCCGGCGATCCGGGAACATGCGGCATGTTGGCAACGAGTTAAATAACTTGCCACGCATATCAGTTGATAAATGATCGAGAGCCAACGACCGGCAGATGGAAGGACGGACGAGAGGCGTTCAGTCAATTGGAGAGACCGACACCGACTTCGAGACAGAGGAGGGGGAGGACGTGGGAGGGTCCGGCAGAGACGGCGACTGCGACTGAGGCCGGTAGAAGGCTTAATCACATCATCATCATCATCAGATGCGGCAACGTTTTGGTCTTCTTGGCCATGAGGGCGCGAGGGTAACAGAAGCAGCCACAGCAGCCATTGGTCGACCGGGGTTTGACTGGGTTTCGAGTCAGTTTGAATCGGGATGGGATCAACTCTGAGAAGTTATCGAAGGCTTCTCGTCCAAAGGCAGAGAATTCTCTCCTTCAAAGGCTGAAACTTCTCTCGTCCAGAATCTGAGGCTGCTCTCCTCGAAAGACTGCGGCTTCTCTCGTCTAGAGGCTGAAGCTTCTCCACGATGTTCTCATATATTCTGACTGCGGCGTCGTCATCGTTGCCGGCTTCGGTTTCGATGTCGGAAAAGATCAAAGGCGGAAGCGCAGCAATCGTGGCGGCGGTAGGTCCTCGGAGGCTGATCGAGCGACCGTCAGCGGGACGTGGGGAAGTTGGAGTGTGTTCGGGCCAAATTGGATGCTGCTGCTGCAACAACGACGGCGGTGATGGTAACGAATGGCCGCAAGCCGGAGGATGCCATTGTGGTTAGAAGTGGCCAGAGAGAGTGAGAGAGAGAAAAAACAAGAGATCGAGATAGAGACTAAAGTGATGTCCAAGGCTTTGGAACCCGTGATGGCCACTCGACCACTCGCTCTCTCTCTCTCAAGAGAGTGGGCCGAGGATGTTTGGCTCGAGGGCCGGCTGATGGTGATTGGAAGGAAGGAAGAAGACTTCGGTTTGATTGTGTTCGGTTTCTTGAAAGTCATTTCCCATGTCAGTTTATAATCAGCAACACTTCCAACCGGAAATGACAAATGAGTGGCGTTAAACGTCTTCTCCGACTCGACTCCTTCATCTCATCTTCCGACGTGGATGAATCCTCAGACAGACAAACAAACGTATGGCAGATAAATGACGAAGTGACATGCAAAAATATGTCAAATTAAGTCTTTTTTGTCTCCAACGCAGATGGAGAGACGACTCCTCCACCCCTCCCCATTATGCGGCTCTTTGTTGCCGATAATTAGCATACAACACTGACGGCCCCTCAAATCTGAAAGTATCCCCTCCATCCCCATCATCCTCTTCATCCACTCGTCTCTTTATGATATAAATTTTCACGCCTCGATGAAGACGTCTGCGATTCTGATGAATTTTGGCGCTAAAAAACAAAGAAATCAACAACGATGAATAAACCCAAAGTGAAGAGGGTGCAGATCACTCGAAACCGGAGACGTGGGCGCTTCGAAGTCGATGTTCGGTTCCAACAAGAGGACAAGATGAAGCTCGATCCCATCCATCAAATCAAAAGTTGTTTTCGTTCTTCCTGCAGCGACGTCTTTTCCCATGACTTCTTCGTCTGTCGCTCACTCTCTCACCTCATTGTTATTCTTCGTCGGAGAGGACAAACAACTTCCTTCCTGCGGTACCCTTAGATGCCACCAAGGAAGACGACCGATTGATTTCAAAAACACTTGACCCTTGATAATAACTCTGAGACAATGAATCTCAGGCAAAGATTCTCAGATGAAGTTTGTTAGTTAAAGGTCCTGAGAAAGAGAACCCTAAAGACATCCTTAAACAGAGAACCTGAGTAATAGACAAAGAACCCTAAAGACATCCTTAGATAATACGACCAAAAGAAAAACAAAACAATCACCCGCCAGACGACGACTAATCATCGGATAGGACTCGATTACGCCGTCGCTATCCCTTGTCCATCGTCATTACATCATTGTTCGGAAGACTTCCAGCCCTCGACCCGTACCTCACACGATCTCTCTAATTGTCTGACTGACATCTGACGAACTTCCGATGGAAACGAGGAGTTTTGAGGACCACTTGTCAAGGAAAGGGAGGGGAAGGAAACACCAAACGGCAGCAAAATCAGAGGGAGTCGATCATTCTGGAGTGTGAACTGTTTCTTCTCACATGGAGACTTCTGAGGATCTCAAATCATATGGAGAGTTCCTTCTCTAAATTGAAGACTCCAAGTCTTATGAAGACTACGACGGGCTCCAAATCCCACGAATGTTCCTATCAATGGGCTCCAAATTTCATGAATATTTCTATCGATTCGAGTTCTTTGTCCATGCTCTCTGGATGTGTGAGCAATAAAATCGAACAGTAGCTGTTGCTTTGGTTGAGGTCGATGCCGCCTCTTCGGATGTGTGGATTCCCGCTTACCAGCTCTTTAATTGCCGCCAATTCCGAGGAAAACGAGCGGCTCCTTGTTTTTGATCGCCCACGCTTCGGTGAGATCTTAGAGTGGATGAGGATGAAGAAGAAAACGAACAAGGAAGTTGGAACGAAGTTTTGTGGCTGATTTTGGATTTTATGGCATAGACAAAGAGAGACAGAGAGGGGATGAGGAAGAGTGAGATAGAGAGGAGGAGAATGAGATGCAAAGGTGTGGGAGAGAATTTACTGCAGATAAACCTTCAGAGGATTATGGGATGTAGGAAAAGAGGTATTTTCCGCTAAACTAAATTGTGCTGAATTTTCTGAATACAATTTAATTTTCGAACTAGTTGGATAAAAATTATTTAACATTTTTTTGAATCAGTAGTTAAAAAATAAAATTAAATATTATATATATATTTTTAATCAACTCTCACTTTTTCAAATTTTAATTATATATTTTTTTTAACACAATATGGAAAACCACGAATATGTTTTTTAATAATTTATTGGAAAAATAATATGCTATTTTTAATTTATTTTAATTTATCAAATTATTTCATTATACTCTCGCTACTATTATTTTGAATAAATTATTTTGAATGAATTATCTTTGCATCATCCCCAGAAACCCTTCTGAATCCCCAATAAAAACCCATCAACCATGGGAAAACTCTATACAACAACAATTTCCATATCCTTTTCCTCGATCATCTGCTGTCCTTTCATTCTCTCCATTTACCTATATCCATTCAGCCCTGTGCCTTTAGTGATCACGTTATTTACGCTATCTATTTTTTGTGAGTTTCTCTTTCTTATTATATTCATTCCTTCCTTCCTGCTGGAAACCTTTCGATCAAGTTTTAACTGATTGTTTCTTGTAATCGCCGTCGTGATCCCGATCGTGTTCCTGATGACCATGATCATGTCCGGAGTGTGTGTGCGTGTGTGTGTCTGCGCCTAAGTGTATGCTTCCAATTACACCTGTCGCGGAACGAATTTCATAAATTTCTCTCTTTCATCGCGGTCTTCGAATTTCTTATCTTTGTTCTTGTTTACTTTACATATTACACCGATGTTGTTTTTGTGGTATTTACATTTTACACACCATGTTGCAATTTTTTCGTTATTATAAATTTGTGTTTTCGTTGATTTTACATGTTTTCTTGTTTTATTATAATTTACATATGTCTTATTTATTACATTCTACGTGCTCTTTGTTTTATTACCTTTTTGCAGGTTTCTTGTTTTATTACATTTTTGCAGGTTTCTTGTTTTATTACATTTTTGCAATTTTTTGGTTGTTTCCACATTGGAGTTTTGTTGCCTCCTTGTAAAGGACTAAAATGTTGTACCTGGCAACAGAATGGTGAATGTTGCTGCCGATGTTTCTGGCTCGAGGCCGCTGCGAAAAAAGGGTGAATAATTTCGATCATAATTAGTTGCAATTAACTCGAGTCCATTATCATCGGGAATGGAGGGAATGAAGAACAAGGAAGTTCATGAAAGAGCGTGGATCGATCTGATGATGATAAGAACAGGGGTTTTCTTGGTCCTGGGTAAAAATCGTGAATCATTTTAATCAAATGAATCTTCAGATTTCTAACGATGACTACAATTTTTAAATTTTAAAAATCAGAGATTTCGATTTAGAGATTTTAAAATTTTGATATTATGTTAATGTTAAAAATGATGGTGTTAAAATGTTATGAGATTACAAAATTATTAGATTAAAAAATTTTGATATAAAACAAATTTGGAGATTAAAAATCCCTAATAACCCTGATCGCGATAACCCGAGGAACCTCCTCGCGATGTGAATGAATTGAGGTCGACCGAGGTCTCGGGCGGAGCGGTGGCCATTAAAAAGTGTGAATTGCTCAATGGGTTCGACAACCGAGTTACCCGCCTACAATTTTGACACATTTTACGACTTTGAATTCTCTCATACTTTAATTGCTCGAATGCTTATTGGCACCGATTTATGTGTGAACCGTGGGCTGTGGCCGTGGTTGGGGTGAGAGGGAACGAAGGAGGTCCATCCCTCGGGGTCGCAGGTCCACCTGTGTGTCTCTCTCTCTGTGAAGCGATGCGCTTCGGCTCGGCTTGGCTCAGATCAAAGGATCGCCGACAAAGATCGCATTAATTCACACACCAACACTCACACAGGGCTGGGGAGGATTTGAAATTTTGATCGAATCTCGTTTACGATTCTTCACGCTTCGCGAAGGGTCACAGGGCGAGGGCTCAGCGAGCATTCGTTCATCCGTCCATTCGTCCTTCTATCCGTCCGTCCATCTGTCTGTCCGTCCTTCCTTCTGTCCGTCCTTCCATTAGTCGGTCTGTCCTTCCATCCTTCGGCTGAGTTGAAGCCAAAGTGTGAACTCGGTGGCCAGGAGCCGGGATCACACTTTCATTAGCCACCAACACGGAGGCCGGAAAGATTCCTGCTTCGATCGCCATGGGTCCAGCCCTTGACCGGGCTCAAAGGACCCGATGGACCCGAAGGCCTAAGGAGTTTATAAATGGTCGCTGACACCCTCCTAAACGCCGGGGTGCCTTGGGCCGAAACCACTTGAAAGCGATTCGAAAACACTTTTGCAACTCGCCTCCGACCGACAGGTAGAAATGTTCAATGTGTTCGTTCAGAGGCCAGAGATTCGTGCGGCAGGCGCAAATCCTTCTAACAACGTGTGGCGAATGCGGCCCATTGTGCGGAGTGTGGATTATCACACTCCCGAGCACAGGTCCTAATTACCCTGGCCTGTGGAAGGACCTGTGCCATTTCTCTCCTACTCTCTCTCCCTCCGTCTCCCACTCTCTCTTCTTCTCAATCTGGTTCCCTCTAAGTTCCTTGACGATAGTGAAAAATTACGTTCCATTGTGTCTGCCGTCGTCTCCTTCCTCGCCGATTGGACATGCCGCCTCGTCTCGAAGGACTCCGGCTCTTGCAGGACAATGGAACGCATTGTTCGTCATTAATTGTATTTCGTCAAAGACAAAAGTAGACTAATTGTCTGCATTTTATTCGCATCATTATCGCCTGATCCTGATCGAAATCCAGGGCGAAGAAATGCTCTCGACGATTTTTCAATTCTCAACTTTGAACGATTGTTCGTTCGTTCGCTGGTTCCCAACCACGGGGCAGAGCGCTTGAAAAATGCATCCCAACTGCTTCCTTTTGTGTGAGGTTCTCTCTTTCTCTTTCATCTCTCTCACTCCCTCTCTCCTTTCGTCCCTTAAAGGACCTCGCCTGCACATGTCGATAGGATGCCCTCGCTCTGCGATCGTCTTTCGTTGTTGTCTTTGACAAGTGTGAAAATATGAAATTTATTGCACTATTGAGTGAAATGGAAAAGAACAACAACAACAGCATCAGTGGAGGTTGATTGCAACAGGAACAACAAAAGCAGCTAGAATAACAATGAGCTGTTGATGCACAAATAACGAAGCCTCCTCAACCGCCTCCCAGGTTTTGTCGGAGACTCGATGACGACACTTGGAGTGGGGTGGAATCTCAGCTCTATCAGGAGTCTCCAGACAATGATTGAGTCCATGAAATTATATTTATGATAGACGAAGAGTCGAACTACAGGAAAATAATAGGAGAAATTTCTTCAATATGACGAACACATTTTTTTCACTTTTCGAATTGCGTCGATACAAATTTTCCAAATTCTTAAAATTTAAATCCTTTTGTCATTTTACGATATTTAAATATTTTTTTTAATTGTAAATTTTGAAAATATTAAGGAATTATAAATGAAAAAAAATGTAGGTACAAATTATGAATTCATGTTATATAAATATGGTACATATTTGATATTTTTTTAATATTCCCTAAATTTTAAAAACAATTGTTTTTTTACATTGACATTTTACATTTATATTTTATTTTTTTTACATTTTTACATTTACAATTTTTACATTTTACGTTTACATTGTTTAAGTATGTATTTTTAGAGTTTATTTATTTATAATTTTCATTAAATATTTTCACTGCACATCAATATTACTAATGAAATAAATTTTTCTAAATTCGTTTATAACATCCAGAACATAATTCTTATTCCAATAAGCAATCTTATTAATTTTTTTTTTATTTTATTGTAGTATTCATAAATATTTGTATAATATTAATTTTTTTCTTATATAAATATTCAATATGTATATATGTGTGTTATTTAATTAATTTATGGCAAAATAATTTTTAATTCAATATTTTAAAAAAATTTTAATCTTACATATTTTGTATTGTATTTTGAAAATAAATTTATTTTCATTAATTTCTATTTGAAAAATTTTTTATTGAAATATATTTTTTGGAATACATATTTCATTATTTTTATTCTTTAGACTATTTTTAATTTTTATGATTTGAAATGTTTTTAATTTTGCAAAATATTTTTTTATTTCAATTAATATTTTTACTATTAGGAAAAATCTTCAATTTTTGAGTTGGTAAAGTTTTTGTTTGCGAATCCAGGAACACATTTTGCACTCTCGTCTCACTCGGTCGTCGACTGAAACCTCTTCGAACCCTCGAACACTTTGTTACCGACGGCCATCGAACATGTTCGAAGCGAGAAAACAAGCAGTTCGATCAAACTGTTATACCCGAAGAAGAAGAAAAAGCGACCCGTATGTGTGTGCGACTGCGATGGCACGATAGCTGAACAACAAACACATGCTCTCTTCGCACCTTCAGACGAAGAACGGAGTGACTTCTCTTCACGACGGCTTTCACAGAGTCCACAAACACATCTTCACCGGGGCGTGTGTTGTCGGTAGAGCCGTGTCGTGACGTCACACACGACGCATCGTTCGACCAATCACGATGCGTTGCTTTCGCCGTTGCAATGGTGGATCGCAGTTGTTGTTGCTCTTGTTGTTGGGGGGCTTCTGCGTCGGCGCCAAAGAGCGAGAGCGACAGCGACAGCGACCGACGTGGCCGACGTCTTCGTGTGCGTCGACAATCGTCAGCGAGAAATAATTACAGGATAATAATTCATGTCCTGTCGCTGTACAATTCCTAATTGGATTTTCCTTGCTTGTCCCTCTGTCTCTCCCTCTCTTTCTCTTTTCTTCCTCTTCATCTTCCTCTCTGTCGTCTGCTCTCTTTCTTCAACGATTTTACGGCTATTTGTGCTGCATACTCTGAGGCGCCCGGACCCAACTCCTTCCACTTTTCTCGACCATTTACTCTTTCTGTCTTTCCTTCTTTTTTTCTCTTTCTCCTGCTTCTATCTATCTCTTTCTTTCTCCTTCCTCTAACAATCTCTTTCTCTGTGTGCGTTTCCTTTTGTCCTCGATGGCGCATTTTCAATTTATTTTCCTTCTCTCCAACTCCTTTCCATAGCCTTTCCCACCATTCTTTTCATCACACTCTCTCTGTCTCTCTTGGAGCTCCCTATGGGGGTTGTCCTTGTTTTTCCGTCGATTCCTGTCTCGCTCTGTCTCCTTTTGCCTTTCATTCCGTTTCGTAATTGGACGTAATTCAATTTCGAAAATAATTGTTGCCATAATTTCATCGTAATTTCGAGTCGTAATCGTAAATAAATTAATGAATTGTATTTGTAGACATTCTCATTGTCGTTGCTATTGTTGTTGTATTCGTTATTGTTGTTTCTGTTTCATTTATTGTCATTGTATTTGTTCTTTTTGTTGCTTTGGTGTCCCTGTCATTGCCGTCTCTTTTGTTTCCCATTTTCAATTTGATTATGGTGTCGACTGCAACAACAACTCCATTATCATTAACATCAACAGAAACAACGACACCAATAACAACAAAAACAACATCAGCCACACCAACAACATCATCAGCCACACCAACAACATCATCAACCACAACAACATGTTTCCATTGAAATAAATGCTGAAGTCGACCATTTTTTTCTTCGAGTTCAGGCCACGACGTAATGAGTTGTCATTAAATTAATTTCAGTTTTATTGAATTATTCACCAAAAATTAAATGCTATAAATTATGGCATCGCAGTGCGTGCGAAATTATAGCACAAAACGAGAACATGTTTTTCAATTCATTCCACTGAGTATTCAAAATTGTATGGAATTCAATTTAAATGGAACAAGGTGCATTTTCCCTCAGAACGATTTGATGGATTCGAATACAATGAGACTACTTCGAAAAGGTTAAAAAGAAATAAAAATAAGCAGTAATTATAGACTGAAGGACTTAATGGATGATATCCTTGAGTGATTCCCGTCTGAATTGGATAATTTTTATACTTATCATACAAATAAACTACGTTCGTACTAACGCTCCATGGAGAATCCGCACCACGCGACAACCCCAACATTCCATCTCTCGATTGGAACGAGAGTCACGATCACAACATCCCATAATTAACTCGCACTCAAAGTCACTCGACTCGACGCAAAAGCCTACGCTAGTTAATCGCTTGACGAAATGTTGACAAACTCCGTTAATTAACGCACGACTAATAACAGCAATTGTTGATGCTGGTGCTTTTGGTGTTGAAGTCGCTTGATGATGATGTCGTTGTTGTTTTTCTGCTTGACGTTGTCGTTGTTGTTTTGCTGCTGGATGTTGTTTTTGTCTTTCGTTTTTGTTCAGCATCTGCATTGAACAATTTCTCTTTGAAATTGAAACTGAGTGGAATGAATGTGAAAGACAAAACCACTAATTGTCGAAAGTGCTCCAGTGCTCACTTCAGTTGGCATCCATCCATGTTATTTAACTGTCAAATGCATGTCACATTTGTGGCTACCGGCCCGACATAATTACATGGTCAACAATGACAATAACAACAATAATAACAACAACTGCTTCATTTCGGCCCGCAATCGATACACCAAAAATGAAAGCTCTCATCGAAAATATAAAATTAAATATATGAAAAACCTCTATAATCAATCGAATTCCATCCATCCGTTCATCACACTCGTGATGGTGTTGGTTATGGTGAAGGTAATGGTGATGTTATTGATAATGGTGATGGTATTGGTAATTGTCATCATGGTAGTGTGCGTGTGAAGCTGCCGTCTTGTGACGTGACAAGTTTTGTGGTTATCGTTGGAGCTAAGTGCGGGTTATTAAGACCTGGTGTCTGGGTGTCATTAAATTTAAAGAGCATCAACTGCAACGCATGCGATACGTAATGAACTAGAATAATTATCCTCGATGAAAGCCGACGAGTTTTTCCGTTTTTTTCGCTTTTCATTTCATTCATTTTCCATTTTTGTGTTATTTTTATTTTTTTTTTTTTTTTAATTTGGAGTTTTTTATTTTGTTTTTATTTTCCATTTTAATTTTATTTTAATTTTGTTTTCATATTGTTTTCCACTTCATTGGAGTGAAAAAAAGTAAAAATACATGTAATTTATTTAAACCACATTTAGAGCGGTGAAATGTGGTATTTTGAAGCCAATATTTATATAAGAAAAAGTAATAACATGTGGTTTGAAATGACTGGAATGTGATTCACTCACTTTCATATAATTTAAAGTAGTATAAAATTTATTATTTGGTAAGAAAAAAATAATTGTATAACATTTTAATACAATATATTCTTCATTTCAGATTGTTGAGTAATTCATTCTTTAAAATTTAATTTTTTTAATTCATTATTTAATCGCCAACTTATGGTTATAATCCTACATCGTATCTCGTGATGCTCAAAGTAAGAACTCAATGTATTAAGTCATTTTCAATATCGTGTGCGGCCCTCTACGACTCTATTAGCTCATGATACCCGTATTTAAAATCGCTGTCCAGCTACCATCATCCATCGTCAATACCATCGCCTACCATCGTTCTTTTTGCAAATACTTTAGTTACCTTTTCACTGTGTGGACGACAAGCACACACATGGTTCTTGCATAATATACTCCGCCTTCATTTTCACCATTTTCACTGCCGCCGCAGACACGCCCAGGTCGATGCGACGACCATCATTACCATCATTGCCACTACCAAAACTACTACTATTTCATCGATTAGTATTATTAACATTTTGTGTGGAGTTGTGGATGCTACGAATGTGGGTATTTAGAGCATTTAATATTCTGTCTGCTTGTTCATTAATTGCGATCGAAACCGCTTATTTGTGCATCGTTAAAAAAGGAGAGCAACACCTCCCTCTCTCGATCTCTCTCTCTCATTCATTCCTTCGGTATCTCTCTATCTCTCTGTCTCCCTTATTCTCTATGTCTCTCTTCCATTCTCTCTGCCTCCCTCGGTGATCCATCGTGCGCCAACCTCCATGCGGTTGTAATTGCAGTAGGGCCCACAGTGCGGCATTACGACAACTTGCCTAATATGCATGACGCATGCGCGTAATTATAATACCAAAATAAAGCAACAACAACAACGAGAGACCAATACAACAATAACAACAACAAAAAATAACAACGAATATACCAACAACAATCACAATAACAACGATGCCCCAACAACACCTATCATTATACTTACAAGACCGACCGATGGGACGGACAAATCATGGGACAGACATGTCATGGGACAGTCAGATATGCAGCCGACAGACCATTGGACAGACAGACCAACCATCGGACAGACAGATCCATTGGACAGACAGCTGCAGCGCCCCATCGATATAACCAAAGAGAGAGATAGAGACCAAAACTCATTTTCTCTGATGAAAATGAAAGAGACCGACTGATTGGGATCGTCACAAGTTGGCTTTTTTGCGCATGCGCCGCCGCAACGTCAAATCGCCGACATACCGTGGTGCACGGTGCACGACGTTGCCAGATCGTTGCTGCGTCCACTGAGTTCGCTCATAACTTCACCGCCAGTTGGCATCACGACGAGCTCGGCTCGGCTGCTCATTACTTACTTTGGGGCCATTAATGTCAGTTTCGCGTTAAAAATCGATGGATGGGACGGACTGAGAGACGGACAGATGGGGGAGAGAGGGATGGAGGGAAGATAGACAGACGGATGGACGATTTGTTGGGGCCAGGGAGGCGATTCAATGAATAAAGAGAGAGAGAGAGATCTGAGAGGCTTGATGGAGCAGACAACGAGTGGAGCGATGGATGGGAAGTTGGTTGGAGGCTCTGAAGATCGGATGGTGGAGGGAGGAGTGAGAGAGAAGCCTTGGACGGACAGATGGCGGCATTGATTCCTGGCGACTCGCGCCGCCGCATACGAGTCGCGCTTTTTGTTGCTCATTATTTTTGTAGTTGTTGCTGATGTTGGTCTTATTGTTGGTCTTGTTGCTGCTGCCGTTGTCTTCATCGTTGTTATTGTTCTCATTGTCTTTTTGTTGTTGTTCTCATTGTATTCTTATTGTTGTTGTCGTTGTTGCTGCTGCTGCTGACGATGGCGGCGGCAAAAGATCAAAGAACGCGAAAAACCACCATCGTGTTCTTAAAGGTGGTAATTATGTCTTTCGCTGATAGCCTTACGATCGCTAGTCTTCCAACGCACGCTCTTTCGATTTCTCTCTCTCTCTAGATTTGACTCCAACCTCTCTCTTTCTTTTCTTGATCTGACTCCATCGTTTCTCTCCTGTTTCATGATGTGGATCCATCGTCTCTCTCTCTCTTTTCTTGATCTTGTTCCATCGTCTCTCTGATTTCTCGATCTGATTTCTTCATCTCTCTCTCTTTTCTGAATCTTGTTCCATCATTCATTCTCTCGGATCTCCCACTATTGATCTTTCTCTCTCGATTTTGATATCTTGCGCCCACTAAATCTTCATGGATTGTTCTCTCCAGGTCGATATATTTTTCTTCCTTCTTCTCTCGTTCCCTCCCTCGTTACTTCCCTCGATCGATCCATTGCCTTTGTCAGCTCTCGCTTCGCGGTGGAGTCTGACTTCGGCTCCACCAGGATAGCGGCGTATCCGTAATTGATCCGTCCACGAAAGGAATTTCGCTCCTCTCACTCACGACGTGGCCATAAACGTTGACGTACGACGTGGCCGACAATCGTCGATGGCCAATACAACACAGAGATTGCAATTGGCTTTAATAACAAAGACTTTAATAACAAAGGCTTTAATTAGCAACGACTCCAACAGTTTCGGAACCGTTATTCTCTCTCCACAATGGGGAAATCTTTGGATTTATATCTCAGTGAGGAAATTTTAATGGAATTTTTAATTTGCAACCATCTCTTTCTCTCTAGCTATTTCCCAATTGACATGGTGAGAAATATCGCTGTCTATCGGAAATTTCAAAAATTCATTTCCATCAAACTTCCCGCCCACCATCGTCAGGCCCACCCTCTTGAGGTGTCTTCGCCGCTCCCTCTCTCTCTCTCTGTCCCTCTCCCTCACACAGGATGTCTCATTAATGTTAATACGTTTGCGCAAATGTTAATTGAAAAACCGCTCGCGCATATTTAAGAACGCCCTCTGGTGGCGTCACCGGGCACTAAAGGCGTTTTGTCATGCCAAACGATTAAACGCCACGCCAGGCCACGCCAAACGACCGACCACCATCGAGACGAGTCGTCTCGGAAGACCAAGATGATGATGAAGACAAGTAAGATGACGACGAAAACGGACGGAGGAACGAAGAGTTGGAGGAAAGAAAGAGGCAAATGGATAGACAACTGGGGGGACGAACCCACAGTCAGATGGACAGACAGATAGTTGGAAGGTGGAAGGAGGTTGGAAGATTGACAAATTGAAGGAACCAACGAACGAACGAACGAACGAACGAACAAGTCATTCACTTGGAAAATTCATTAAGTTGACGCGCGGTGTGGTCATAAAACGACGTCATGACTGCCGCATTATGACACGCACACACTCAAACAAACTCACGCACACTCTCACCTCGAACTAAACACTCAAATGCACACTAACACTAATGCACAAAACGTCACACTCACAAACACTTTTATACAGGGGCGTTCACACCTTAATGTCGCATTGACACAATTTAATTGCTAACAGGGTGTGCGTGAGCCAGAGCGATAGAGAGACTGTGTCAGTGTGTGTGTGTGTTGCTACCTTGATTCCAACTTCATTAGTCGGTCAATGAAGTTTGTTGTCACATCATGCACATCCGTCTGTCTATCTATCCAAGCGTCTGTCAGTCTGTCTGTCTGCCAATCTCATATATTCATTCGTCTCTACGATGTTTGCTCCTTTTAGTCGTCAAACCTCCATTCGTCTGTCCGTCTATCCATGCCTACATTCATCTGTCCGTCCATCTGTCTCTCCCTCTGTTCTACTGCAACTGTCCAGCCGTGCGTTGGAAATTGAAATTCTTCATAGTCATCAACACGGCTCATCATCATCGTCGCCTTGGCGTCGACGCAATCATCATCGTCACCAACTTTATGTTGTCGTCAGCGTGAAGAGGCTTCCAACCCTCAAGGCGGGATTCTCTGAAGAATAGAACAACAAAAACAATGACTACGATTCGACACCAGAACAACAAGTACAAAAAAAAAGAATTACACATAAAAAGAGGAATTTCCGCTTCCGCTTGATTCTGGCGGCTTCTTTTTCTTCCTGGTCCACACCAGCCTCTGGCTTCCTCAACCATCCCGAAGCGTTACTAAAACTTTTATGACCTCGAGGTAAATGGTCTGCGGGTTGATTCGGGCACAGGTTACACCAGAGAAAGAGAGAACGGGAGTGAAGAAGAGGAAGAGTGAGAGAACGAGCAAGAACAAGTCGGGGTTGGTTTGGCATCGGGCGACACAAGTGTCCATGGCGAATGATATTATTCGCAGCGGAGTGAGTTTATTAAATTAGCAAAAGTTAATGATCTCGAAAAGCTATTGCCTTCTATTGCCTCCCAGAAAAGAAGCCACCGGCCTGATTTATGACCTTCCACTTGTGCTGAGAGTTTAATTAGAATTCCCGAAAAAACACATAAATAATTTATCATCCAACACGAAATCAGTTCAAAGTCAGGATTTCACAGGAATTCAGAATTGCAATATCTTAATAAAATCACGGTGAGGGGAACGAAAAAGACCCCGACACCGATATCGATACCGTGAGGAGGAAACATTCGGCAATTTCATAAACAAACAATAATCTCAGCAGAACATCACAATCTCCACAATCGCTATTACCATCAGCATCACCAACACCAGCCGCATCGTCCTCTGGCATCTCAATTCATCATAATTTATTGCAATTGTTGATAATATCGATCGGCGTCATCATCATCATCGTCGTCGTCGTCTCCGTCGCACGACGCCACACAAACGAACTACCGATCGCCCCACTGATCAACGGCTGCCTCGTCGATCGAACGACGATCGATCGATCGATCGATGGACGGATGGTTTCACTGTTCAAACAACCAAACGAACCACCGGCCGACCGGATCCGCCGACGATCGAGCAACCGAACCGAACCGAACCAAACCGATCCGACGATTCGGTTTCCCATCGCTGTAGGTCGCCGTTGGGGCTTTTTGGCATCAATACAAGATGCGCCATAATTTAAGCGAATTATCTATGAAATAAAATCACCGTTTGGGTTCAATGTTGCCAACAAATTGGGAACAAATCCGTACCACCAACGAACCCAACTAACAAAACCCACCAACGAACTAACAAAACCACCGAGAGAGAAAGAGGTGATATAGAGAGAGAGAAAGAGATCCAAAGAATGGAGTCGACTCCATCCAACCTAATGAAGTTCAAACCAAGAGACGAACCAAAGACGGGAGTTGAGAGGAGGAAGAAGATCAGAGTAAAGTCGTATGGAGAGGAGGTGGGAGAGGAGATAAGAGGAGTCGGGAGGGGTGTGGGGATAGGAGAGAAGAGGAAGGAGGGAGGTAGTAGTGGATGAGAGAGTCTGACGGTGGAAGGCGCGAACAATAAAATTTTCCAATTTCTAATAGAACACTAACAACGCCATCACCCTCTCTCCCTCCCTCACATCTGACTCCACTCCATCTCTATCTTCTCATCTCTCTCTCGCACTTCTTATATATTTTCTCTCTCTCCCTCTGGTCACGTCTGCCTCTTCTCTCTCTGATCTTCATATTTCGATACTTCACTGCTAGGCCCACCAGGTTGCAGCACGAGCGTTGCCATATTTATGCTTTAACGGCCGGTTACCGCCGCTGGTTTCGCTGGGCAGACGATGGCGAGTACACTGAAGAAAAAATCACACTTCATTTAGGGTTCAAAAAGAAAATAAGTTAGAAAAGAAGTAAACAAATTTCAAATAGTATGTTATTAGAGTGGATTCTGATGGTAAGGAACGATCCCGGTTTATATGATCGGCTTTAGAAAAATTTAAAAATATATTATGAGGATGAAGAGGTTTATAAAAAAATAATTCCTCTTAAAGGTTAAAGGTACAAAAATGATACTATTTCTTTAATGCTGTTAAATTTATTCTCCATGCTCTGACCCTTTATATATAATACATTTTCACCTCTATCTCTCTCTATATCGACTTGATTCTCGTTCACAAAACCCTGTCCTCGCTGACGACTTGAACAAGGACGATATCACTCGAATCGATCCCCATTTACCTTTAGGTTTTATTTGTGTATCAGGGCTGCAAAATCTTCCAACAAAACGAAAGGCCAGGCGAAAACAGACGACTGGACGATCAGAGGAAGGTACAGCAGGAGGATGAAGTATTGGGTGAAGGGACCAATGGACGAGGGCGATCGGTCGAACAAACAAACGATCAAACAAATAACTCTATTGTTGCCTCCACACGGACCTCCCGTCTTGGGGATCTGTCTGTTCGTCCGTTCGCCTCTCTTCAGACGATGCCCCCACCTCCATCTTCAACCGCGGGATCATTATCAACTTCATCATCGGTTTAAACTCATCATAATCAGCACCAACGTCGTCATCATCGCCATCGACGTTGTCATGATCAGCATCGGCAAAGAGGAGAAGGAGCAACCAGCGACGATCGTGGTACGAAAATGACTCCTGGCGGCTTCGTTAATTTGTACGAAGCGAAACGTGCGCCGCGCAGCAATCGCCGCACATGGAAATTAACTTCGCTCCATATTATTAGATGCGGATTACCACTTTGGAGCGACGACGATCACGTTGGAGTTCGACGTCGCTGTAGGTAAACAACAGCAAGAGCCAGCAACAACAGTAAGAGCAACAACAAGAACATTAACAGCCACAACAAGAAGAGTAAGAGCAACAGCAACAACAAACGAAAAAAATAATAAGAACAACATCAACAGCGACCGATCGAAGAAACCAGAACCAGTCTGAGATTGCATCGGTCGACAGGAATCTAGGGAAACAGCTACAGTGGAATCATAACCGAAGTTCATGTAGAAAAATAAAGGTAACGACGAGACCCAAATTTTAGCAAGGTGTTTAGTAGAATGATAATATTATGATATTCTTGCCTATAGTTTCAACAAACATTGAAACAACCTCGAATGTAGGGTTCAGAAGAAGTTGGCATCACCAATCGAATCAAAGTCGATGATCGAAATACTAAACTTTGAGAAAGACAGGAGAAATAAACCAATGCCTCAAAAAATAGAATATAAATAATTGTATGCGCCTAAAATCCTGCAAAATTTCTCCTACTTCTCCTCCTCCATCTTACTTTACCACGACGTTGGCAATTGAAATGTCATTTGTCAAAATAAATCGTTGCCGCTTCTTCGCTCACCCACCTCGTGCCCTGCCTGCGCCCGCCCTCGGGATCCTTTGAGCCGGTGTCGGATCCCCCGTTGCGATCATCAATCGATGTTGTCCTCGATCGTGTTCAACACGTGTTTTAATCCCACCAACAAACAGGGCAACAAATCAACCTTCAATCAATTTCAACCGCACAACAACAACGGGAACAACGGCAGCTAATATCACAACAACAATGTGTCGAAGGCGGTGGCGGCGGAGGGACGACGACGACGTCGGGTCGGGTCGAACGTCGGCGAAAAGGCTTTGAGGCGGCTTCATCAAAATCGCATAAATCTTTAATGGAATGCTTCCTCCATTCACAGTATCCTTGGCTTGACCGCAAACCCCGGGAACCTCGGCATGGAATCGCCAAGAAAGAGACGACAACGAGGAAGAGAGAGGAAGAAGTAGCAACAAAACACACGAAGAAAAGGAGCCAAAAGAGAACGAGAGACGACGACGACGCCGTCAATCGCTCGCACACAAAGCCCGCTCTGATCCATGATCCATGCTTCGTGTTGGATAAGTTGTAATTATCCTTAAAAGGGAATCTCCTCCGCCGCCGCCCGGGAAGGCGATGGAGAGGACACACCTTCTTCACACCTTCGGCAAGCATGAAAGCGAATGCGCCGGGTATTAGCCAGGAATTTGCCCAGCTCAGAGGTCTGATCTGATCGTTCCTTTGTGAGGAAGCGACAATTGAGGTGGAGGATCGAAACTTTATGAATGCTCGAATCTGTGACGATCAGATGATGGATTTGGAGGAAGGATCCTAATATGATGGCAATTGGATCAAGGATCAAAGATCTATAGTGATTTGTCTAAGAAAGAGAAATTGACGAAGAAAGAGAATTTGTCTAAGAAAGAAAAATTGTCAAACAAAGAAAATTTGTCTAAGAATGAAAATTTGTCTAAGAATGAAGATCATGACGAATGATTTCGGAGACACCTTTTATAATCTTGGGTTGAATTAATGGTCATAAAAACTATTGGGTGTTGAATCATGCGATCTAAATAAATTGGATTCATACGAATACAGAATATCGGATGATGATGACATTGATGTCAACATTATCTCCACCTTCAATCCTCCCCCATTAATACTCAAACTTTATACTGGTCCCGTATATGAAAGAGATCTCCATCCACATAAATTTCCACCAACCATCGCATCACGATCCTGGAAACGATTGATTGAATCATTACGAGAACCCCGCGATCCACGCGGCCTTCACTCGACTCACTGACAGCAAATTAAATCATTGTCTTGATCCACAACGAATTACTTTTCAACATTTTGTTTCGATGCGTTTCACTCGATTTTCATTGCTCCATCATCATCATCTTCAACGCCACCACCATCGATCGTCAGGGACCCACAACATCACATGAAGGGATCATCGTCGTCGTCGGCGTCATCGCCTTCATCCATTTCAGGCGATTCGGACGCATCGAATCGCATCAAAATCATGCATCGCGGACACCAATGGCGAAGGCGATCCTTGCCATCATCCGACCGCCACCCGGGACTCGGGGCTCAGGACTCGGCTCGACTTCGTTCGGTTCGGTTCGACTCGATATGATTAAGCCGTTCCCTCCGTCGACGTTCGGTAGTTTTTGTTGTTAGTTGTTTCTGTTGCCATGGCTCAAACGGCTCGTTCGATGTTAAGGCGTGAAATAAATTGATAATTTCTTCTTTATTGGATTTTCAACCTCTCTCTCTCTCTCTTTCGTTTCTCCTCCACCTCGTTGTTGTTTTTGTTGCTGCTGCTGGTGGCTGACAACTCACGCCGTGTGATCAAGTGACGCTGCTGTAGGTCGCCAGCGATCGCCGCGATCAATAAATGCGATCGCGTCCGTCCGTCCGGCGACCGTACCAGAGGCGAGTCGAGCAGCAAGGATTAAATCGATTCCTTCTTTCATTATAATTGACGACCTGTGCGTTCTTTTTGTTGCTGTTCTTCTCATTGTTGTTGCTGGTGGTCGTTCTTAAACCACGACAAATTATTTTAAAATAAAAGCCGCCAGCGGCAGAAGCGCGAGACCCGAGTCATCGGCTCCTTTTCGGAAGAGGCTTCATTTGCATTTTTCATCTCGAGGCAACTGCGGGGCCTTTGTACCCAGTCGTCGTCGACGGCCTCTGCTGATCGTACAGTAGCCTTCAAATTTTGTTTTTTATTTTTCGTTTTTTGGTAATTTTTTGTTTGAGCTTTCTGTCGTCGCGCATGCTTAGTGAACAGCCGAGGCTATTTAAGCCTTTTGCTTCTTTGTGTTCGGCAACTCCTCGCTCATCATTGACAGTTGCATAAAAACACGACCAAAATCCCATTTAAGCCACGTTCTCGAGCACCCAACAACATTGTCATAATTTTGGCAATTAAAATACTTTTCGGCATCAACTCATCTCAACTTCTCTATACACCAACAGCTGTCCGATCCTCCCGATCTTCGTCTTGTTTGCTCATTTGGCTGTCGCATTTATTGATTTATGACGCCAGCGGCGTTTCTCTTAATAAACGGTTTATTAATTTTTGCAATTAGTCATCGTCATCGTCGAGGAAGAAGTCTAGAGTTCGTGTTGAGTAGGAAATTGTTGAATTTGATGCATCCGGAACTTTGTCATCAGATTTTTTACTGTTTTTGGTCTATGACAGGTCATTAAAAAAATTAAAAAACATAAAAAAATATATAAAAAATATATAAAAACATAAAATCAAAATTGAAATAAATAAAACAAATAAAAATACCACATATCATTTTTTAATATAAATCTTCTTGAATTATAATTCGCAACCTGTTTTATATATTATTATTAATGATATTAACGGTTAACCAAATAACCAATACTAATTAATAATAATACGATAATGAATACAATGTTAAATTTATCACAGGATTCCTTAACTTATTTTTAACGCCAACACCAAGTTCTCATATCACACCGATTTTTATATAATTTTCAATCATAAGCTCATATAAAAACATGTACATATATAAAATTACTCACATATATAAAAGCTTATATAAATATCACTACACTTAATCTGTCTACGACTCGACTGATCCCACTCATACGTTTCCTCCGTCATTCCATTGTATTTTGATACCCAACCCATGGATGGACAAAGACCGATTGACGTGATGAGGATGCAATAAAACAACAGAAGAAGCATGAAATTGTAAATTACCTCAACCAATTGACCGGGACAGTGAAAAAGGATACAATCAAATAATGAAATAAAGGAGAAACATAAAAAATAAATAGTCGAAAAAACCACAAATTTTTAAAATGAAAAAAAAAAAAACACAAATTCGTCAATTTGTAAGACAAACAATAATTCGAGGATGGAGAACCCACAGAAGACTAACAACAGCTGTTGTTGCCATGGCAGACGATCCAATCACGTGGTTTCAGCAAGAGACGCGCGCTAGTTGAGAAGAGGAGAGGGAAGAAGGATCTCACGGGGGTCTCGAAAAAGGGACGGAACAATTTAAAAACCATTTGCCAAAACAATTCTCTAATCGAGCTCACATGGCGTCGCCTCGCTCGGTGGTTACACAATCATTCCTCGGTATGAGCCGGAAAATCCTTCCCTTCCCTACCCCATCCCTACATACTTTCATCCCACCCTTGTCTCCTGTCGACCTCCGACCGCAACGATCAAGAAGCGCTTCCTTCATCCGTCCTGCCTGCCTTCCGGCCATTGTGATGGGCACAAAGGGTTTCCTTTTGTCTCTCAATTGTGGTGAAAGGGATAGAAAGGGAGTGATAGAAAGAGAGACGCAAAGCAATAGAAAGGTAGATAATAATAGCAATTACAACAACACGTACAATCTCTAATGGCGATATAGATATAAAAGATAATGGATGTGTCTAAAGTGGCAGCCGCGGCGTCAACTGTTGCCCGCGTGCCCCATTATTGCCAGTGTTGTTGTTCTTTCTGTAGTTGTTGCCGTTCTAATGGCCCAAAGAATCGATGGAGAGAGAGAGAGAGGAAATCGGGTTGTCATATGGCTTCGAGTTGGAAAGAGTTGGAAGGGGCCGACCCTGCGCCATGGCATAACTTCATTAGTGAACTTCGAGAACACCCAGGAGAAGCCGAAAGAAAGAAAAACAACAAAAATCATGCTCAAGCCAAGAGCACCAAGAACATCTTCTTCTCTTGGCCTCATCCCGACTCCACTCAACCCATCTCCAATCGGCCCTGCCCAGCTCTGCTCTGAACCCAACCCACATCAGGCGGCTGTTGTTTCAACGATTCCTCCATGTTTTGCTGTTGCTTTAGCTTCCATATGGTTGCTGTTGTTGCATTTTGTGTTCGAACACACCTCTTATAAAGTCATTTTGTGGTGATTTCGTTGATGAATCGACCGAAAAATTACTTATTGAAAAAAACAATACCGAACAGGGGGGAAACAAAAAAAAAACCAACAATCGAAAGAGATGAAAGACCAAAAAAAACGTTAAAACAAATTGGAAAAAAACGTTTCATTCAACAATAAATGATGACGATTATAAACAAATTTCCTACAACGCCATTGTTGTTGTTCTTATTATTGTTCGCTGGGTAGAAAGAAAAAGAAGGAAATGGAAATGGTTGGCTTTAATGGACGCCTTCCAGAACGATACCAACCCAACCCAAACGATCCAACTCAATTCGACCCGAAATTCTTCCAAATATTTCTTGTAATTAGCGCAGCCAATCAGCGAATTACATTGTGTTCTTTTCGTTGTTGTTGTTGTTGATCAGACCTACCGCTCGTTCTCTCTCCCTCCAAATGGGCACCAACTGGGCCCATATTTGTATTATTAATGGTCCTTCGAGCCACACAAGTCGCTTGTTTTTGTGCTCTTTGTTTAATTAATTCGTCATTTTATTGTTTTGTCCACGAGACGAATGGTATTTTAGTTTTTGTTATTGTTTTTTTGTAATCGGTGTTTTTTGTTTTTGGAAATTGCATCGATTTCACTCTGCTCCGATAAGATCTCACGTCCTTTGGGGTGTGTTTATAGCCAGACTAAAGCATGTCATTCTCCGATCTATCCTCAGTTCTCGCGGTAATGGTCGGTCATAAATATTTGTGTGTGTGTGCGAGTTTGATTCGGGTTCCTTTTCCTTTGCCATTAACTTCCTTCCGTCTCTCCGTCCGAAATTCGGGACAAAATGTCCACTGATTGTGTCCGACTTTTCCTTAATATAGTTTTAATTTTTCTCGTTTGAGCATTAATTGTCTACTTCATTACGAAAAGGTGGGAATGGAACAGGAGTCGGGTTTATGGGTTTTCTGAAGCGATATCCGACATGATCTCCAATTCAATATGGACGTTATTCTTACTAATATTTATTTAATGAAATACAAAATTTCACTTTGAGTAATATTAAAATCAAAGTTCTACTAAATATTTTAATACAAAGATAAAACTTTTTTCTTTTATTAAAAAATGAAAAAATTACATTAAATTAAAAAAAATGACGTCCTTATCTTCTTTATTTTATGAGAATTTATTATAAAATTTTTCTATTTTAATTCTTCGGAAATCTCAATATAAACTCCTCATATTGATAGCTAAAACTGAACACCATAGAAATCCTCGCACGACCAATATATTTTAATTGAGCCAGTTATAAATTGTGATTATTTTTTTCGTATGAAATAGAAATGAACCAAACGCTGATTTCGATGTCTCCCCTCATGCCATTCTTCATCAACCACTTAACAGAAACAGATCCATAAATAGTGCCGAAAAATCTTAAATTCAAATTTATTTCCTCTGGGGCGTTTCATTCCCATTCGCCAGACATTCCCAGAACTTTGTCATAATTTCTGTGAATTAAAGAGAACTCGACAAAAGAAAAAAAAATAACCAAACAACATTTGGAAACCGCAAAGCCGAATTGACGGCTGGGGCGGCTTAAATTAAAGCGAACTTCTGTGGGACAAACTTTGCCGGGCCTCGCCTCGTCTCGTCTCGCAACGCAGCGTCATCCGCGACACAATCGTCAACATCATCAACATCACCAGCCTCATCACCATCGCCATCACGATCACGATCGCGATCAGAGTATTAACAACGTCCACCAAATTAATGCGATCGTCAACGTCGGCGGCAACAACAACGGCCGCCTCGTCACCAACTGCTCCATGACAGTCCAATTAGCAGCCATTAAAATTGAAATTCATACTCGTAACCCCGAAAAGTTTCCCGGATGTGCTCAAACTCCTCATTGTCTTTCTCTCTTTTTGACGATCGTCTCCAAAAACCCATACACTTGTGTATATATATTTGGAGACACGCTTTGATGAGGTTTCTGGAGAATTATACGAAACGTTAATTATCACTGAGCAGACATATACAAACGAATTTATTAAAGCTTTTGAATTTATTGCTCCGTTGTTATTTTTTATAGAAATTTGTCCAATTTGCAAAGCCCCGTTTTATTATGATTTAAGGCGAATAAATTCATGTGAATTAAAATGGTCTCGTTCCGATTGCTCTCGATCTGGATATCGTGAGGTATGAACTCATTTAAATATAGACAGATAGAGAAGTTTGGATAAGTTTGGATGATTTATTAATTATTGCCATGAATTTTTAAAGCTATTTTTAATCGAACGTATTTTAATATTATTTGAATACTCTTCAAAAATCAAATATAATATTTTAAGACACTTTCTATAAAATTCTGTTAATTCCTGTACGATTCAAAGAGGCGGCAAAATTCCAAAGAAAAGTACCCTAAATATCATTCTCATTCCTCTTCCTTTGAACCACTTCACTAGCAATTTCGCAACAAATAAGCGAACTAATTAAAGGTCATTAATTAAAGGATGTGCCCACAATTAGAGCCTCACAGCATCGCTTCTCATGAAACGTTTCCCACTCCTTCTCCAACTCCGCTCCTTTACCACCATCTCTTCTTTTCATACTCCACTCCTTCTTCTTTTCCTCCTCCACTCCTTCCCCTCCTCCACTCCTTTTCTTCCTCCTCCGCCTTGACGATCGAAGTGACTGATCGCCAACGATTCTGACGGCACCGTCCAACGACGTCATCATCGTAGTCTTCGTCGTCGGCGTCATCTCATCGTCAACGTCATCTTTGTCGTCATCAGAACCATTACCATCGGCACCAACAGCATCAGCTTCGTCTTCGTCGACATCATCATCATCGACTTCTCGTTGATGTCGTCGTCGTCGCTGTCGTTGGATCATCTTTTATGATGCCGTCGTCGTTTCTCTCGCCGTTGTCGTTTCTCTCGCCGTCATCGTTTCTGTCGCCGTCATCGTTTGTGTCACCGTCGGCGATGTCGGTGTCGTTGTCGTCTTTCGGTGTCGGCTGTCGTTGTCGGCGTCGGTCGGTTGGTCTTGGTGTCGCTTGTGTGTGTCATTGTCGATGGGGCGTGGTTGGAAATGCCGTTAATTAGTCTGACATGAAGTGTTTAGGCCGGCTGCATTTGTCATTCGTTCGTTCGTTCGTTCGTTGGAGCCGTGGAGGAGATCTCGCACTGACTTCACAACTTCCACAGGGCCCCCCTCGTCTTCGTTCACTACGCGCACCACTCCCCACCGATGTTTGATTAAAATGTGCGTCCATTATCGCACGAAGTACGCGAATATTTAATCTCATTAAATTGTCACGCATTGCGTCATGCGGACGCTTTGAAGTTGCCTCCATCCCCCCCTTGAGGGGCTGTGAAGGGGGGCGACAAAAACAATTACAAACATCTCCTGACACTTTGTCGTTGTGGTCGTCATCGTAGGACATGAAGTTGTTGTTATTGTCGTTCCTGTAGTTGTTGTTATTGTCGTACATGGAGTTGTTGTTATGGTCTTTCATAGAGATGTATTTCTCTTTCATCGTATTGTTGTTATTATCGTTTATACTGTTGTTATTTTCCTTGTCATCATTTACGACACGATGTTATTGTTGTTTTTCACAACAACTACGACGACGACATCGTACCACTTATTATTGTTGTTGTCATTTATCGCTGACAGCTTGGCTTCCATTTTAAAACACTTCCCTTCACGTCTCTCCAGGGGTCGTTGTTGTTTTTATTTACTTCTCCCTCAACACCTTGGCTCAGTAAATAAATTCTTTATTTAGTGGCCTGATTTTATTCGTCTATTTGTTCAAAGACGGCCTCGACACCTCATCCTCTTCATCACCAACAACAACCAAGAACAAACAACAACATCCAAGAACAACATCCAACAACAACGATCAACAACAACCATCAACAACAACCACCACATCTGCGACGACTTCCTTCCGCCCGACGTGATTTCGTTTTCACTCTCGACAACACGAGGAGGTCGTCGATGTCGATGTCGACGTCGTCATTGGTGGTAGTGTGAGGGGAGAAGAGAAGTGGGGAAGGGGAGGGGAGTGTGAGACCAGGCGGGTGTGGGGGATGTGACCATGTGGTCCATGTTGCTGTTGGATGGTGTCGGTGGTGAACGTAATTGTCAGTTCATTTATCCGCATTAGTTTCTCTGATGCGAAAGGACAAAAACAGGAAGGAAGGAGATCTCTGACAATATGTCGACACTTCATTGGTGTTGTTGTAGTGATTGTCATTGTTGTTATAGTGATTGTCATTGTTGTTGCTCTTCCCATTGTTATTATCCCCATTGTTGTTGCAATCGACTCCCATTTGTTGTCACCCAGATTTACTTCGAATTCCTGCTGTCACAGTGGAACTAAAACAAAAAATCCCTAACTCAATTTGATTTCTTTATAAATTTCTATGTGAATTTTGTCTATCTAACCCACTGTGCATTCATCCCTTACTACGACTCACGCACCGTGGCATCAATTCAATTTAAGTCCACATTATTTCTGCGGTTATTTTCCACATTTCGACTCCTGCCAAAAACAAGCGCACACCCAACACACAAAATATTCGCACACATTTATATGCAAGGCACGATCTCGAGCTCAAAGGTTCCGGGTTCTCGAATCCGGATTCGGTTCTGTTTTTATTCCATCGAGGTCGCGAGGTCGCTCGTTGGAGGGGTGTCGGCCGCAAATAATGGCGACAAAATTATTTCAACTCGATGAAAATGGACGCTCACATCGAAATGGAGTGGAAGGGAGAGAGAAACGAAGGGAAGAAGAAAGACAGAGAGATAGATGGCGAACAAGGGTGACCGGTGGACATGGAATGGAAAAGACCATTATGCGCTTCGATGACCCCGATACGACCGTGGGGCAGGGGTGGGTTTGCCTTTTGTTTGTTTATTTATTTTCGTTTCGTTCTTTTATAAGATCAATATTTTGAAAGCAAATAGACACGTGTGTGTGTTTGTGCGTGACAACCAACCTTCCTCCCGCCATCATCATCATCATCATCAACACCATCGCCATCAAGAGTCTAATGAAATCCAAATAAAAACCATTCACCAATCACGATTGGTCGTTTGGATTTCAATTGAATGCATCGTCGTTTGAGGTTAATTGTTGAAAAGTAATTGGTTTGGGTTGTTGTTGCAATGGGTTGGAGTTGTTGTTGTATTGATTTGTTCTTATTGTAAATTTTAAAACACCTCAAATTTAAAGCTTTCATTATGGTTCGATTCATCATTGTTCGCTTCATGTTCGTATAGAATCGCTTCGACAAATAGAGATTTCTTCTTTATGAGGTTAAATCGTTGCCATAGCTCATATGTCTATGTGTGTGGGTATACACACATGCATGTGTGTGTGTTTGCTAGAGGTAGAGCGAGCATGTATTAAATGTCATGCACGTGCGCCTACATCCATGGGAGAGCCTCCCCCCCACCATCGATTGCCATTACCTCAATTTATCGATGATGAAATTTTAAACTCGCTGCTCATTAAACGAGAGATTATTTAAACCTTAATTGCAATCATTTAAATTATGTCTAAAAATAAATCGCATTCGATGATGGCTGGAGTTTCGATATCGTTTGGTTTAATAACCTTTTTGGGATATTCAAAACAAAAACATTGGAATTTAATTGGTACATCATCAACTAGATTTTATCTGATGCATGTGTATAAAGACTGGATGATGACATGATGACATGTTGTACTTTGAATGAATATTACCTCAATGAATGATCTGAATCTGTTATTAACAAACATAATCAAAATAATACTATTAAGTTTCATATATTTATGTACATATATACAAAATAGATATTATCATTATTGGGAATTATACATATTTGTATGATTTCTAATTTTTTCTTATTTTTATATTTTATCAAAAATTGCTGGAAAATATTTTCTATTTTTTCTGCAATATACTCGCATAAATTTTTGGTAAAGTTTTTTTCAAATTTCTTTCAAACTTTTATATGTAATTTAATTTTTCATAATCTTCTGACTAAATTGTATTTCAACCCATACATAATATTTCATACAATACAAGTCTATCTCTCAATCTTTGTCCCTTCGTTGATTTAACCCAAATACCATTCGTCTCTTCCATTCATTTGAGCTTTTTATGGCTTCATTTTTGTATCTTTTACTATTATAATACTGTTATTAGTTTCATGAAAAATCGAAACATTCGACGATGTTGGCTCTGGCAATAGACACCTCCATCTTCAGCAAATGATCCATGGTACATGGTCCACACCTCCATCCACATCGACTTCGACCTCCTCCGCCCATGAGAGGAAGCCGGAATTCACTGCATTTGGCCCCCATTTGCTCTTTGCACATACGTGTGAGTGCTGGCCACCCATTTACAACTGCCAACAACAATAATAACAACAATAACAACAACAATAACAACAACAATAACAACAACAATAACAACAGCAATAACAATACGAACCCAACTCACACTCACAAATTGGACTCCAACTGTGCCACAATCAACAACAACGACAACAATCGTAGCAACAACAAGCTTCATCTCCAGTAACTTCATCAACGCCAACAACATCATTCACTCCAACAACATCTTCCACTCCAACAACATCATCTACTCCATCGGCATCAACAACATTCCATTAGCAAGCGAGGGAGCAAATGAAGACGGGACTCCAACGGGAAAAGAGACAAACTATCAGTCTCTCTCTTTCTCCACAGTGGGAGCCCAACAAAGAGAGCACCGTGGCCATGCGATTGGTCAAGAGGTTTCAGCCGATCGCAGGAGGATCGGTGAAAGATCAAAGTGAACTCGAAGTCGAGGTGAAGCAGCCGCCACATCACAACGCCATATTGACTTCGGTTTCTTCTCCCGGTGTTGGTGGAGCTGCTCCTTCTTCTTCTTCTCCTTCTCCTTCTCCATGTTTGTCTCCCTACATGACCTCTTCCCGGGGATTGAGATGTTTTCTCGCCGATCGAGCATGTGATCGGGTGCCGCATGCTCATCATTAGGGTGGTGGGGAGGTGTTGGAGCCCCTCTCACGGGGGAGTCCAGAGCACGATCGAACAACGCGCGCTAATTTTCGTTGCCTAATGAAACCCATTCGAGCCGTTGTCACGCCGTCACGTCGTCCGTTGCACGTGACATGCAATTAACGTTTCGACCGTCGTTGGCTCCACAAAAATTTAATTGTTCTCCAACGAGTCCGCAGCCTTTCGTTTATGGTGATTTAATTTTTGTGTCAATTTTTTTTTCTTTATTGTTTTTCTATACATTTTTTCTTGTCTCCTGTATTTTTTTTTTTTGTTTTTTTGTACAATTTAGAAAATGTTAAAATGTTAATTAAGTCAATGAGCGCTAAAGTGTTGCATTTATAGACATCACGCCACTGTTGTTTTCCACTATTGTTGTTACTGCTTTCGGTACGCTAATTTATAAGATTTCTCCCATTAACACATTGTCTTTAATGTCTGTCGATGTGGAGTTTCCATTGAGAGTATTGTTGATTGCGATGAATAAGGAGTGATTTTGATTAGAGAAGTCGATGGGGTTTAATAACTATAGTCAAAGTTTTTATCACATTGGCTATAAGATGGAATTAGTTTAACATTGTATGAGAAGCGAATAATATTAGTCGTAGTTAGAATTTGGTTATTTTAATACAAATTATTTCAAATAAACATCTGTACACGATTTTTGGATATCTCTTCTGATTTCAAATCTCAAAGTTGGAAAAGCGCTATCCTAACAATCCAAGATCCAATCCTATCCAAGATCATATCTATATTGATTGGTAATTATTAAAAATATGGACAATTCAAACTTTAAGTCTTCCTATACCACAATTTAAGATTCCTCCTTTTTGGTTTACCTCCCAATAATAATCATTACTATAATTCCTCTCATCGATTACCTTATAAACCTTATAAAGGGCACTATTGTGAATATATAGACCTATAAGGACTTCCATCATCGATCTATTTCATCTACCATTCGATCGATTGCCCTGCATTGATTCCCATGTCATAATCTTAAATTGTCTTCCTCCCCATGCCCTGAAAGGAAATCGTGTTCAGCTCCTCCCACCAGAGCACCGAGGTAAACAAAAATTGGAATATTTTTGTAAAATCAGGAAAAATTTACATAAATACAAAGTAGTCGTCGTTGCTGAAAGCCGCCGACAACACCATCGCACCATCGAAGTCGCCGATGACGAAGTCACCAACCAACCAACGAACGAACGTAATGTGAGCGTCATTATGTTGTTGCAATATGTAATTGGCAACGCTGCCGCCGTTGTAATCGTTGCCAATTACAGCTTTTCAAGAGAACTAACGAAAGAGCATCGCAATGACAAATGCACGACAGCCGAACGACAAAAGGCCAGAGACCAAAACAATAACTGAAACTGAAACAAAAATAACAATCACAATCGAAAAGAGCAACAAGAGCAGAGCAAAAAATTAAAAGTGCAACAACAACAACGAAAAGAGCTACAACAACAAAAAAGTGCAACAATAACAAGAATTACAGAAACAACAAGAACAACCGAACTGTCTCAAGAGACAATTACGAGCAAATAAGGATGCGAAAAGACACGATGCCGAAGACACGGCGATTCTCTCGAAATTGCATTAATTTCGTTTCCAACAACAACAATAGCAACAATAAGAACAACAACAACAATTGCAACAGCAACGAGTTGCATGTGAAAATAAAAAACAACAACAACTCGACGACTAGGAAAAAACAATAACGAAATCAACACTCACATAAAAATGTCTGCAATTGTATAACTTTTGACAGATGAGCGGCAATAAAACAAATATACATACGTCTATACATACAGATGTATGTCTCAAATCTGTATATACATCTGTATGTCTTACATCTATATATACATCAGTTTGTCTTACATCTGTATATACATCTGTTTGTCTATCTATATATATACGTATATCTTGCGAATAGCATGTATAGTTAAAGTAATGTGCCAATTTGTATGCGGCTCAGACATCAGAAGACCGCGGTAAGTGAGGATGATGATGTTGTTGATGAGGAGGTTGTTGTTGTTGGTGGTGTTGTCAGTATTGTTGTTGTCATGCACTGAGAACAACGAGTGAGTGTGAGAAACAGAAATTTAAATATACATTTTGACCATGTCGAGTCATTCCAAACGAGTAAAAGAGAAATTCACAAAAATATAAAGTATAATTAAAAAGTATTTTTATATAAATTTTAATTATACTAGAAATCAGTTAATTAAACTGATATTCTATATATATACATAATTTATAATTAATTTTAATAAGTTTGTTTATTTTAATTAATTGCTTAACATGTTATCTAAAATTCTCTTTCGCAATTTTCTTTAAATTATTAAATTTATTACTTACAAATGTGTTCATCTGTGTTCATTAAATTGGATTAAAATTATTTAATACATAAAATTATTATATGAATTACTGATTTTTATCAGTGTATTAAACTTAGATATCCCGAATTCTAATGCCAACAACAATATCTTTCAATCTTCGTTGTTGTCTTCATCTCTAATTTACATAAGCGCGATGTTACTAATCAAAGTTCAGTATTCGCCACGCAAATGTTGTTGGTTTTGGTTTTGCTGTTCGACACGATTTATGAAACTTTCCGCAATCTCTCCCACTATTTTCTTATCTATTTTTTCTCTCCCTCTCTCTCTCTTTTATTCTCTTTATCTTTATCTCTCTCTCAACTTCCTACCCTGGACTTTCAAAATGCATTCGAATCCAATTTAATAACTTTTTCTCTTCCCTTTCATCGACCGAAAGTCTATGATCGATGTTCATTTGTCTCTTCATCTGTTTGTCTTTCCATCTGTCTGTATATTTGTCTTTTCGTCTGTCGATCTGTCTGTTGATCCGTCTGTCGATCCGTCTGTCGATTCGTCTGTCGATACGTCTCTGTCTGTTTGTCCTTTGCAACTTAGTATCGAAATTAATTCCTCGCGGTGCACAATCGTGGCTCGAAGGGTGATCATTTGCGTTGTTGCCGACATCGTCAACATAATTCTGTTGATGTCGTCACAATGTTATTGCTATCGGTGTGATGTCGTTGCTGTCAGTACAATGTTGTTGTTGTAGTCACCTTGTTGTTGGTCTCATCACAATTTTGTTGCTGTTGTTATCGCATCGTGTTGTCGGTCTCCATCATTTTTATTGCTGAGTAATTTTTGACATAAATTCAAATTAATAAAAATGTTGGCTCGCTTTCGACTCGCATCCATCTCGCACTCTCCATCTTTCGATCTCTTTCTTCCTCATCATCTGTCTCGTCCTCATCCGTCGAATTTTCCATCTGTTTATTTTCTTTTCATCTGTCTGTCTGCTTGTCTATCACCTGGTTGCGAAATGTGCGCAAAATTTATTTAATTTATTGTAGCGAGAAATGAATTTGCAGCAAATTAATTATCGTGCGATCATTTTCCTCTACTACGTTATTTCAATGTTTATTTTTCCTACCCCTTCTCTCACTCTCCCCTTCTCTCTCTCTTCTCTCCTCTCTCTATCTCTCTCGTCTTCTCCTTATGATTGTGATTACCCTCGCATAATGTTTTTAATTGACATGCATTTTACATTTATTTCCTCGAATCTCACGCCTCTTCAGCTGCTCGGAGGAATCATCTTGATTCGTTTAAGAGAAGAAGGTTATTAAAGCCATATTAATAAATGGACGCTTTCGACCATTACGATTGCCATTACCAATACCATTATGATTACCATAAAATATTCAGCTGTCGCTGGCGTAACGAATCGATCACCCTTTCTCTCCCATACACACCCTTTCATTTGACTTCCTTTCGCCATCAACGTCTTTGGATCTTCGCTTGGGATCTTCGTGAAACTCTTTCTTCGTGAAACTATATCTTCCTTCTTTTTTTTCCTTTCTCTTGGTACGTGTTGCACCTGTTTCGTCCTTCACACGTCGGTCTCTAATGGTGATGCCTACCGTTAATGGCTACCATCACCGGTCTTCTCTCTGGTGAATTTTCAGTCCATCCCCGATCTTCCTTTTGAGAGAAGTTCTCCTCATTTATTACCATTGTATTCGATTCCTGATCGATTTGTTCGATCATCCTCCTGATCACCTTCATCAGTTCGTTCGCATTTGATCCATTTTCTGTATTTTCTCTCCTCGTTCTTCTCTCGTCTCTTGTCCTTGCTAAAGCATCCTTCTCGATCGAGTACCGTTCGTTCGTTCGTTCCTAACAACCGACCAGACTGCTTCAATTACGCAATGTGTAGGTCATCAATTCCAGTTTCTTCGCCCGTTGCTCCCTGTCGGCCTTCGAAAATCATGCAGGCGAGTCTGGCGTCTGCCCCCCCTCATCTCAACTGTGGACGACGAGATCCTTTGAAGTTCGACATCTGAGGACTGAGCTCGTGCCACCGTTCAAACGACCGATCGATCGATTAGTGATCAAACAATCTGCGAACTCCCCGCATTCTGCGCATCCCTGACCATGGCCCATGGGACCTCCTCCAGACGCCAGGACCTTTGATCAAACAGAGTCGAGAGACGACGCCTCGGGTCCGATGAACGGACAAACGAAAGAACGACGTGCGATCATCGTTTGGATCGTGTTGAGGAACAAATGAGTTCCTTCCGTCCTTTCGAACGATCGTCCCACCCCCTCTCTCTCTCTCTCTGTTTCTCTCTTCCTCACTCTCTCTTGCTATCTCTTTGACTGGGGGGTCTAATGATATATAATTTAGGTTTCCTTTAGTTTTTGTGTTTGCTTCCTATCGACTAATGCAGATTTGTTCTTTGCCTGAAGTGGATGTTGTTGGTGGTTGTTGTTTTTGGTGGTGTGTTTGTTGTTGGTGCTGGCGGTCGTTGTTGTTGCTGTTGTTGTTATTGTTGCTGATGGTGTTGCGGCTGCTGGTGGTGCCTCCGGTGTTGTTGGTTTTTCGGACAGTTGGCCCGTTGATCGACGACCCGATCGGCCGGGGCCGCCGGTAGGATAATGAATGGGCGCGAGGTATGAAATGGGTCGTAATGAGGGAGGTTGATGATTTCTTTGTTTTAATAACATTCTCGCTCTCTCTCTCACCTTCTCGATCTCACCTTCTCTCCCTCTCACCCTCTCTCTCTATCACCCTCTTGGATTTGATGGCATCCACCTGCCGGCTGAGATGGTGCGGGACCGATTGCATATAATTTTTGTTTATTTACGAGTCTTCGAGACCACGAGTCAAAGTCGAGCGCGGCGACTGAGCAAATGATGATTAATTAGCATTTGAAGCTAACGGACAAGAGAAGTGAAGCTAACAGAGAGAGAAGTGATGCTAACGGATACAAGTATTATGCTGGTAGACAATTGTCAAAACAACCAAGCTAATAATGGAATGACACAAACAAACAGCGACAATGTAGGATCCATAATAATAAGGGCAATGAAATGTTATGGGCTAACAGAGGGTATTTATTTCAATGAATTTTTATCTGTCTCTGAGAAATTTTCAACTCTTGTAATCATCGTTGTTTCTCTGGGTCCCTTTTGTGATCCTGGTTCTCTCCCTTGGTCCCAACCTCAATCCCTTCTTCGACCTCAATTCACATCCCATCTTTTCCCATCAATCGATCGACAACCATCGACCGCGCTGTCATCATAAACGCCATGAGTTATGATCGTGTGTGTGGTTTCGCAGATATCGCGCTGAACTTGAGGCGATTTCGGTGATGGATTTTTTCGCTCCCCCTCACCGCCGGTAACCGCAAAAATCATCAACAAGGGTGGTAACCGAGGAACGGTAGGATTTGGTACGAAACATGGCGATGAAACGTCGTTGAGTTAAAAACCATATCGGCCAAGTTTACGGTTCAGAGCTTATTACAACAATGTCGCATGCAACCACAGTAACAAAAACCACTTCCACAACAATAATAAAAACTTCGACAACAATAACAACTAAGACTGCAACAATAAAATCAACCACAATAACGAACAAGAACGATAATAACAACAACTAGAACAACAACACAAACTGACAACATGCAACTGCAACGATAACAGCAACATCAAACGGTGGAAGCAACATGACAACAAGCAACACCTTTTTGTTGTTGTTTCTGCCCAGAACTTGGATGGCTTTTGCGGTTTTGTCGTCTTGGTCTTCATTGCATTGTTGTTTTTGTTATTGTCATTACTTTTGTTGTTGTTGTTGTTGTCATCATCGTTGACGTTAACGTTGTTGTCGATGTCGGAATCTTCGAACGCACTTAACAGTAACGAGCTGCTGTTCACAGAAACAACAAAACCTGCAACAATAATAATATCAACTCCATTTAAAACAACAACACCATCATCATGAACACCACAACCAACTAACAACAACAACAACTTCAACAGACTGCGGCGGCGGCTGCTTGGATTTTAACGGCTTTGCTCTGGAAACTCATTAACACTTATTAAATTAAGTGTTGCCAACTTTGCGGTTTTACCGAAGAGGACACAACACCGAGCTATGGTTGTCATCGTCGTCGTCGTTGTTGTTACCATTATTGTTGCTGTTGTTGGTGTTATTGTAGATTTATGCTGAAGAAAAAATGCGCCCGCACGACATGGTTAAGAAGCCATTGGTAAAGGGTGGAGAGTGAGAGAGGGCAGAAGAACGAAGGATGGGAGAACTAAGGACCCCAGAGAAGCCAAGAATCCCAATGAAGTGAAGGAACCCAAAGAAGTGAAGGTCTCTGAGGATGAGCTGAAAGGACACAAGATTGCCGAAGTGAAAATTGGACGATGAGTGGATGTTGGATGGAAGAAAAAAACCTTACAGCCATCTTGTTCCAATGATTGGTGATGATGGTTTATTTCCCTTTGCCAAGAGACGACCTCGGAAAGTTCCAGTCAAATGAAAACGCATTCTGGCGTAGACAATTGTCATAAAATGGCGGCCGACAATTACAATTATCAGTTGGAATAACAGCAAGAACAACTGCTTCGCTGACAGAAGCAATACAATTAGTAATGACAAAAACAATACTAACAACACTAACATAAACAACACAAACACCATGAACACAAATAACAACATCAGAAACAACACAAGCAACACCAACTCAAACAATACAAGCAACACCAATACAAACAACACCAACAACACAAATAAAACAACATCAACACAAACAACATCAACTCAAACAACACCAACACAAACAACATCATAAGAAACAACTGAAAGAGCAGTAGAAAAAACAATGTTTATGCATGAAAAATTCGAAAAATTCACACGTAATGATATCTGTCCATTCGTTCATCTGTCTCTCTGTCGATTCGTTCATATGTCTCTCTATCTGTCCTTTCATTATCACACCCACTATGAACTATAGTCTAATTCTCTACTTTCTTCTGGCCACCCTCATCACACTTCCTTTCTTCTTCGCCTTTCTTCCTTTCAACCTTTCATCACCTCTCAGTCATCACCCTAGTCGAAGTCACTTCTGGGAATTTGTTGAATTATTTCCATATCCATATTTTCCCATTGCACTTTGCTGCCATTTGCTATTCCCGTGTTCATTTCCATTTCGATTCCCCTTTCATTTGCCTGCAGTTGTTGTTGATATTGTTGTTGTTGTATTATTGTTGTTGTTGTTGATATTGTGTTGTATTATTATTGTTGGTTATTTGTTGTTTATGAAGAAAGGGTTGCTGTTGGCAATCGGCCGCCCATTGGTTGCTACAATCGGGACATTCGGAACCATTAAAAGCCGTCATTAGGACTGCGAGGTCGGTATATCGACAGCGACCTCTGCAGTCGGGTAATTGCAACGTTTCACCGTTGTGTGATCAACCATTACCAATGTATCGTAGGATGGTGTTGGAAACAATTCAACAAATTCTGTTGTTGATGGGGTTTTATGTCGATTTTAGAAATTGGAACTTATGAAAATTAAAATGATAATTTCTTTATTGAACATTTCAGTTAAATATAATTTATTAAAAAATTTTGCATTAGTTTATTTATAATTTTTTCAATATAGGAAACAAATTAATTCCTTACCTTATATACATAAATAAATTTTCCCCGAAGAATTATCGAATTCATGATGATAGATATCGAAGTTTGACAAACTGTAGACAGAATTTTTAATTACAAAACTAATATTTCTCCGGAGGATTATATCAAAAAGTATATTTATTGCACTGAAAATAATGAATGAAAAGAGTTTAGAATACAATTACTAAATATCTAACACTACAACTTTTTGATACTAAATACTAAAAGTTTTTGAATTCATAAAGAAGCAAATATCAATACGGTAAATTCAACATATATACAATTAATCTAAATATGTATAATAACTAGCATGAAAATATCAGACGATAATGGTATCCTATAGAAAATTTGCATAGTCCACGGTTCACTACCCGAAATTTCCTCTTATCCATCGTGCCCTTATCATCGTGCAAGAAAAACTTCCTGTCTGCGTGGAAACTTCACAGGTCTACTAAATGACTTCAAATGAGATGGGAAATAAGGCCCCTGAGGGCGCCAGGTTGTTGCTAACTTTATTGTAATAGTTTTTGTTATTGTTGTTGGCAGTGGTAATGGTGATGGCGTGGGTTTTGTTGTTGGTGTGCTAATTTTTGTTGTTGTTACTGATGAAAATGTAACGATTGTCGACGGCAGCTCAACTCAAGTACGTGTGGAGTTGGTTCAACGCCCAGATCCAAACTCAGACCCGACGCAAACTCTGCAAATGCTGGTCGGTCAGTTGGTTCAGTTGGTTGTTGTAATTCATATTGTTGTTGGTGTTGTAGTTGTTGTAATTGTTGTTGTTGTACGGTTCACTTGTCTAATAAATGGTTGACGGTTGACGTGGTCACGGCATGTTATTAGACGTGCAATAATTCTGCATGCAATCCGTTTATTTGCATTTTCATGCGAGCCTCCTCTTCATCGTCGTCGTCGTCGTCGTCGTCATCCTCGGTGTCCTTCTCCTTCTCTCTTCTTTCCCTTTGCCCTCTCTTTCTCTCTCTCTCTCTGCCACGCCCCATCTCGGTCACTGTCGCCCTCTTCATGCCGTTCAAAATGGTGTTTCATAGAGTTTTCTGTTCTCTCTCTATCTTTCTGCTGTGTATTAGTCTCCCCCATGACGATGACGATGATGATGGTAATGGTCGATGGCGGTGGTAGAGCAGCGACGACGTCGTCGTCTCTGCCACGGGGCATAACTTATGATGCCACTAAATGGCAAATTAATTGGCTAAAATGCAGTGCGTGATATTAGCTGATAATTAACCAAATTAGTGGGGGCAGGCAGGCAGTGGGCGGGTACCGATATATGGATGGATGGTTGGATTGATGGTTGGATGAGTGTATAGATGAAGGGTTTTATAGATGGAGCGTTCTAAAGAAGGATGGTTTTATAGAAGAATGGTTTTATAGAAGGATGGTTTTATAGAAGAATGGTTTTATAGATGGATGGTTCTATAGTTGGAAGGTTGTATAGATGGATAATGGTTGGATAAACTCCACTTCGTTGGTGGCAACGGTTTTCCAGGTATAAAACTGAGGTACAGTCACCTTGTCCCAAATTTCATTTGTCATATCAACGATCGTTGGTTTAATTATTAAAATATATGTAGATATATATTAAAATATCTGTAGACTGTGGAATTAATTGAATGGATATCTATAAAAGTAGTTTGCATTTTTTTGGATAATTCTGATTTTTCTATTATATTATTCTATTTCTATTTTTTAACTTATCCGTTAAAATAACAAAATTGATGTTCAAATTAGAAAATTTATTTATAACTACTACTAAAACTTAAAACTAAAAAAAATTTTCAAAATAATAAAAAAATACATATGACTATTTCTAGTCAAAAATTTCAAACCATGTAATTAAAATTACTGAAAGTTCATGAAAATTACTAAAAGACTGTTTTAAAATAAATTTGCGAAAAATTGAAAACATGCAAAATTCTTATTATACTTACAAGGTATTTGTTGAAATTACAAAATTTTCATTCCTAAAACAATTTAACAATAAAAACTCTTAAAATAACAAAAACACCTGTTAAATTGACAAAAACTCTATGGAAAGCGATTCGTTATTTCAACTATTGTTGAACCCACCGCATCGATGCCTCAGGCCTACAGTAATTGTTGGGTTGGTCCCATTTTAAGTGTGCGTTTCTCGCACTCTCTTCCTCTCTCTCTCTCTCTTTCTCTCCCTGTCTCTCTTTATCTCCCATCTCTCTCTCTTCTTTCACTTAATGATGGTCGGTGCAGCAAGTGGAACCCACGTGACGATGACGACGACGACGATCATGTTTGCGTGAGCTTTTCAATAAAGTTGCCACAGCTTTTCTTCGCATTTCACTCGATGATGTTGTTATTTTTTATTGTTGTTTGTGGTTGATAATGTTGTTGTTGGTGATGATGATGAAGTTGTTATTGTTGTTATTGTTCCTGGGCCCGTTGCCACTACTTACAATTACAAGCAGCTCTCGACCGCCGACGTCGACGTCAACTGCCGTCGATGTGGAGCGATCGGTGGGGGGTTGGGTCAATTGGTCAGCGGTGGGCAAGAGTTCGGGGAAGGAGGAGAGGGAGACCCACCATGCGTTGTAATGAGGATGTTTGTCGACTAAGTGGCGGGTACTCCGAGGGTAGGCCTGAGCCATGTAAAAGCGTATAATTTAACACACTTTATGCTCTGCTTTTCAGCCTCGTTTTTGCATTCGACGTTTTTTTTAGCTATTTTCATATTATTATTGTTGTCGGGAGTGTTTTTTAAATGGCATCTGGCGATGAATATTTTAATATTAATTGGAATTAATGGAATATTTGGGGTACCGGAGGAGAGGAGGAGGAGAGGATGCACCATTTTTTTGACTCCATTTTCGAACAGGATTTTTGATATTTTTCCCACGAACTCGGAGAAAATTTCGAGTTAATATCATAATTTTATATATTGGCGTAATTTAATTATTATTTATTTAAAATTGGGGCTGCTTTTTATAAATTGATATGTTTATTTTGGAACGCAGGTTTATAATTATGTAAATTACTACAGAAATCAATAAAAATATATATGTATACACTAAAAAAAAATTATTTTATTTTGAATTGCATCAACAAAAAATCAAAAAATTACCGGAATTAATTTTTTCAATTTGAATTATATAATTTATATAATTTATTTAATTTAATTAATTATAATTAATTTCGAATTTGTGAAATATAAAAACAAACAAAAAATCACATCTATTATTTTAAAAATTTAAAAATAGATTCATTTCAACTTTTTCCAATTTTAATTTTTTTATATTTTAATTATTTAAATTATTTAAGTATTAGTATATTTAATTTGATAAATGTTGTGAATATTTGGAGTATATAAAAAATATGTAATGTACCAAAATTTCATAGATATATGTATATCAAATATATGCATGTATTTATTAAATCAAATACATCTATTTATCTATTAATTAACGTGGCTATAACCGTATGAAACCTTGACTTTTCCCAATTCTCTTTCCTATATGCTTCCTTATTTCTAAATTTCAAGTCCATCTCGATTAATTAACCAAAATGCTGAAGAGCCACAATCAACGATCGTTTCCTCAATCAATTCCACCATTAGATACGGCTCATAAAACGCATCCCATAGATAAGTTTCTACTTTGAATGTGTGTGCGAAATGCGAATCTGTGCGGATGATGGAAACAGCGAAATCTGAAATTTTGATAGAAAGAAATTTCTGTGAATAATTGAAATTTAAATCTTTTTGTTGTTCTTGTTGCATCCGACAAATGCGTATCTGAGTATTTGTGTATCTGAGCAATTAATTTCGTCTGGTTTTCGTTGAATGATTTTTTTTCTCTTTGTCGTTTTTAAGATAATTGTTGTTATTTTTGAGGTAATTGTTGTTCTTGTTGTTGTGATAATTGTTGTTGCTGTTGCAGTATCGCTCTTACTAACAATTCATTTGTCACACTAAATTTGTTTCAATTCATTTGACTAAATTACAGATGAGAACTCTCGCATTATTTTGTCTCCCTCCATCTAGATACATTTATACAGTTGCGATACATTTACCGTGTGTATCTCGTAATTATTTTTGTTATTATACCTTTTGTTGTTGTTATTGTTGTCTTCATTGTTGTAGTTTTTGTTGTTGTTGTTTTGTTCGTGTCTCATTAGTTCTCATCGTCGTCGTCTGTCGTTGGTTTAATGAGGTTTCTGCTATTTTTGGTGAATTTCCAAAAAATAATTATCATTTCCCCTCACATGCTATCTCTCTCTCTCTCTCTCTCTCTCTCTCTCTCACACACTCATATACTTCCTCTCACTCTGTCTCTCCTTCTCATCCTGCCTCCCTCTCGCTCTCTTGCTCCATTTGCCATCCACCTCTGCATCGATGGAGCCCTGCCCAACCCCGATGTCACAATCGTTTGACACTCGCCATGGATGAATTCTTCTCAGATTTGCGTTCGAGAGGCGCTCCACACACAAACACACACGTGCCCTCCTCCTTGTGTCCCTGTGTGTGTTTGTGGGGATCCCTCTTGTGCAATTGTGCAGCAACAGAGTCGACGGCGACAGTTCATTAAGTGCAATCGCATTAATTTGTTGTCCCTCGGCCGTGGGGCTCTCGCTCCACATGAAACTGAGAGGGATCAGGGGATTCTTTGAGATGAACGTCAGGGGTAATGAAGGAGGTTGCCAAGAGGTTGCCAAAGTGGGGAAAATAATGAAGAGTATGGAAAAAAATTTTTGAAACAAATTTTTTATTTTCTTTAACATATCATTTTAAAAATAATTGTTTCTCTAACAAATTTTGTTTTAATTAAATTTAAAATACTTCAAATTTAAAAAAAGTAAATATTTTTTTCTACATCTAAATCTATATATCTATATATATATTATAAATTTTTAACAGAAAAGTTAACAAAAACTGAAATATATTTATTGTTCAATAATTTTGTTCTGAAAAATTTATATTATTAACCATATGTTAGCATACATTTCCTGAAAGCTAATTTAATTCCCTTTCAAATGATGTATTGTATTTATCTTGTTACCTTGAAATGGACAAAAAACGAAGGAGTTTTCAAAAATCCGAAAATCGCGGGAATTTATTGACCTCTGAAATCAAAGTTGTGCATTTTATTTCGATAGGCCTCATAGCGGTGGATAGGATTTTTTGCTCCGTTTGTGATAATTTGGATAAGTCGTCTAACGGCAAGTAGTCACAGTCGTTCGAACAGTTTGAGAGCACTAGAGTTACCAAGGTTCGTCTTGACGGCGGATTCGTGTCAATGCTTAGTTGGTAGCCGTGACAAGAACCTCATTGGACTTGAATTTCCGGTTATACACAAACGAATATATTAGTCGACTCAACTACACAGTGCATATTCAATTTTAAAACCATATGTCCATTTTAGCCACAAGGGAAATTCGAGAGATTGAGGATCGGCTAAAAATCGGGAAAAATGGTTGTTCTTCATGTAAATTGCCTCTCAGGACGGAAATCTAAAAATTTATTTGAAACAAAATATATTAAAAATTATAGTTAGTGTTTTTTGGTTGTGAGAGAGCGGTTCTTTCGAAATTTAATTGAATTATGGTAATCCAAGTTTTTTGTCTTGCTATTTATTTAATTCTTTATTGCTAAAATTTGAATACTGATTTCAATTTGTATTTTCAAATTTTCTTCATATTTTCAAAATTTCATATTATTTAATATAATTTAATTTATATATATCATTTAATTAATTATTCATTGTCTTATTAAATATATTTGTGAATGTATTTTTAATTTTTTATATACAATATTTTAATTTTATAATATTTGTTTGAGGAACTTTCATTTCCTGTTTGTCCATTCGTCGATGAATTGTTTCAAATGCGATATTGCTGCAACAATGGCAACAACAAAACGATTTTCAATAATCGCAATGCAATTGCTGCAGTAATAACTACAACAAAAACGACGAATCTAACACCAGCAATAACAACAACAATGACAATAATCATAATAAGCAATAACAACGCCAATCGCTCAATGATGGAGCGGCAACAACAACAACTACTACTAAAATAATCGCAACCATTTCAATTGCAATAACAACAACAACAACAACAACAATAAAAACAACAACGACAATAAAACCTGAACGAACAGCAATTTAAAATCGTTTTCATCAACTCAAAGAGATTGAAAGATACTTTCGCATCCAATGGATGCCATGATTGCGATGACGATGTTGATGATGGCGATGAAATTGTTGTTATCGTAGTTGTTGTTGTAAATGTTGTGTTTGCTTTTTTTCTCTGTTTGTGTGGATGGCTAGAGTTGATTGCTATTTTAAATTGATTCGCTGTGAATGTGATGCCCGATGCTTCATCTCCAGCTTCGACTTCATCTCGAACTCCGCGAAAACTCGTCTTTGGACTCGTGGATTTCATCGTGAATTCTCCTCTTAATACGAAACGTGCTCGCGCATCGAAACTCGAACTGATGTTGGCAACGCGGGACGATGGATGCAAATTGCAGGCCACTGGTTCGTCGCTCCACGGTCGGTTCCCATCTTTCATTTGTCTGAATTGGCATTAAGTTGGTTAATTTAATATTTCTTTTCCCTCCTATCACTTCACTCCTCATCACCCTCCATCACTTGGATCTCCCTCAAACTCCTCTTGTCCTCATCTCTATCGGCTCCTTCTTCATCATCATCGTCACTTTCATGTCGATGTTGCTGCCATTTGCACCGCCATTTGCTCTCTCGTTTCCCCCTCACACTTCCCTTCCCTCTTTTCCATCCCTCTTCCTTCTCCTTCCACTCCTCTCCCCTCTCTGTCTCTATCTATCTTCAACGTCTCACCTTCCTTCTCTTTCTCTCCTTGTGATCGATCGATGCTTCTTGGTCTCTTCGGTTCGTCGTCCATTTGGCTTAAACTGGCGGCTAAAAACGTTTTTATTGCAAATTGCGACTCAATTGCTTTCCTTTTTAATCTTTTTTACTTTTCGCTCAATACACCTCTGATCTATCTTTCTCTCTCTTTCTTTGACTCTCTCTCTCTCTCTCTCTCTCTTACACACTGCTTTGCTCACTCCTTTCATCTCGTGGTCGTTCTTGGATTCGCTTGAATTTTTATTGCTTTCAACATGTTGTTGAATGATTTGCGGTCAAATTGATGTGGCTGCGATGTTGTTGCAGTTGTAGTTATTGTTGTTTTTGTTATTGTTGCTATGATGTTCTTGTTATCATTGTTGCTATGGTTGCTGTGGTGTTTTTAATGTTATTGTTCTTGGATTTGTTATTTTTCTTGAATTTATTCTTCTTGTTATTTTTTTGTGGTTGTTGCTGCTGCAGCCGCTCTCCCCTTCTTGACCCCGACCCCTCCGCCTGCCCTTCTTTGCCTCATTCCCGCTCATTACGAAATCCAATTTCAATTTCGATCCTAAACGTTCTGTGCGAATTACGCTCTGTGTTCGATCGATTGATCGATCCGTCGATTGATGTGTTGCCAATAAAAACGTGTCCAATAACAAATGTATTATAAATATGAAACAACAATAACTTGTACAATAACAATAACAACAACAAAAACACTGACAACAACCATCAGTTGTGGATGAGCGCTCGTCGGCAGAAACGATTTTTCAATTTCCTGCCCTTGTTTTTGTTGCCTCATTAGTTCATCATTTTTATTCTGACCATTGAAGTTTTTTTATTATTGTTAATGATGTTGTTCTTGTTGTTTTTGCGATCTTTTAAATCCATCACCGATTTAAGCATCAATAAATTGCAAATTGACCACGTCGTCGTTCGTCCCATTCGTTTATCCTGTCCGTTGAAACGAGTTAAATCGAGAAATTCCCTCAATCGATATTCTTCAAATCTCTTCCTCACTCACATCCTCCTCCACTTCGCTCACCCTCTTATCTTTTCTTCTCCCTCACTCTCCACATCGCAATCAAAAATTAATTCCACACACACGTTCTCAGTACGCAGACATCATTGATGCAAACCGCCTAAAATCCGACAATAAAAATCGTCGAAATGAAATAAATTCAATTGTTATTGCTCTTACTTGCTTTTGCTCGTTTTCCTCTGCCTTCGTCGAATGAGGCGTCTAACAAGGTGCCTGATGATTATGGCCAACACCCCTCAGTCTCCACCTCATCCTCCTACCTCTCATCCACCTCCCTCTCATTCTCCTCCTTCGAGTTCTCCACGAAAAATACCTTCCTTTGTTTTAATAAATAAAGGCCCACGACTCCCTATCACAATCACACACATTTATACTTATATTCACACATATTCCACTCACACCCACACAATAACCCGCAACAATCGCAGGCAATCGGCAGGCAAAAACCACAACAACAGCAACAACAATAACAATTGTTGGCAATTTGTGTGCGATTCTCGCTCTCAATTTTCCACGAAACTACGCGCCGCATCTTTTATACATGAACAGGGTGGTCGGTGGGCGTAGCGTGAGGGTGGGGGATGGTTTGGGAACCCCTTCTACAGGGATCCCCAACTCCTACATGGATCCCCAACCCGAATCCTTCCACACAGGCTCCGAGTGTTTCGCTGGATCTGCGATTGAGGGAGGCGCGAAAAATTGCTCATGAATTTAATTTCATATTCGCAAATATTGTTGTATTTGTTATTGTTGTTGGTATTGTTGTATTTATCATTGTTGTTGTGAATATTGTTGTATTTGTTATTGTTGTTGATATTCGTATATTTGTTATTGCAATTGTTTTCATGTTGTTATTCCTTTTTTCGTCGTCGTTATTTTCGTTGATGTTGCTCTTATTATTATTTTCGTTGCTCTTATTTCCGTTGTCGTTATTTTCATTGTTGTTATTTTCGTTCGTTGTTAAAATTCTTGATGTTGTTATTATTATCTCTGGTCGCTCTGTTTGTTTTTATCGCGAATTGTTCTTGTGGCGAAAAGTTGCGAAAATTAAAATTTCACACTAAAATCGACTCGAAACTCTGAGGTCGAAACTCTCTCACTCTCTCTATCTATCTCTCTCTCTTTTTCTCAGCAAGAGCCTGAGAATATTTTCGATGGAAATTCGGAAAATTTGGACGTTGTCTGCATTTTCAGACCGAAGTTAAAATTGGAAACAATTCGAAAATAGGAACGAAACAAGTTTCAGAAGCAGTTAAACTATGGGCAAAATTTTAATTGAATTATAAATGAAAGAAATAGAATTTGCATCCGATCTATCGATATTTTTAATTAATTAATAATATACTAATTAATATTAACTATTCATCATCCAACATATGGAATTGATTAATTGTTGATTTTTTAGCCTTTATCTCTTTTATCCTGAAGCCGACAACATCGATCTCAGAATTTCAAAATCAAAATTTCTTGTATGAAAATTCAGCTGCAATCAACATTGTTTAATGCTTCATAATCAACAACATCATAATCGTTTCATCGACCTTTATCGTCATGATTTTTATTCAATTCAATTTCAAGGATCTCGTTTTATGTATTTCACTCCCCTCATTCCTCTTTCTTTTTGCCACTCGATGGTAATTTCCGTGGCAAATGGACGCGTTCTCATTAGCCTCCGATTGCTTTTCGTTTTGGCCAAAACTGCAGCTCAAACGAAGCACTTGGCTTGGCCAAATCCGAATGTGGCAAAATGGCGATTGCTATTAACTCATTGTTGTTGGTATATATATTGTTGTTGCAGGTATATTGTTGTTATTGTAGCTATATTGTAGTTATATTGTTGTTATTGTTGTTGGTGGTATTATTTTGATTGTAGCTGTTATGGCGGCTATTATTGAGTAGCATTTATTTAATATTGTTGTTATTTATGCAAGCTCTTGTTATTATTGTTGCATCTCTTTTTGTTGTTGCTACTTTTTGTGTTTTTGCTATTTTTATATTTCGAGTCGATTGTTTTTATGGCGAACCTCTCCTCGACCCCTCCTTCTGTCCCCCCTGAACACTTCCCCCTCCCCCCGCTGCATGCGGTCAATTTAATTTCATTTTCAATTTTCATTTATTTATTGAGAGCTTTTTAACTTTGTTTTTTTGTTGCTATTGTTGTTTATTGTCTTATTATTGATGTTTATTGTATTATGGCGTGTTTGTTGTTATTGTAGTTTTTGTTATTGTAGTTGTTATTATTGTTTTTGTTGCTGTTTTTCTCGCAGTTTTTGTTGTTTCGACAACTTTTATGGTGCGTAATTTTCGCAACAGAAGCGCAGATGCATTTTGCAGTTGTCTGTGTGTAACTGCAGCCTGCAATGAGTGTGTATCTGTAGTTGTTGTATATTGGGTTGTATCTGTAGTTGTTGCAGATTGTGTATCTGAATTTGTGTTGTATCTGTATCGCGTGTATTTGCACTTTATTATCTGGATGGAGTGCTCTGGGTTTATGCATCTAAATCTAAGCGTGTTTAAATTGATTTCCCATCAAGTGGAATTCATTACAAATCTTTATTATCATTGAATATCACGTAGAAGTATCCAATGAATGAGACTTCAAATAGAGAACTTTATTTTCATAGTAAAAACCTTTTGAAATAAACTTTATTAATTGATTTTTGTTTTTATTTCTATCTCTTTGGATTTATGTTTCTCTTAATTTTTATTTTTCCTGTTCCTCCATCTGTATCTGTGTTCTTCTATATGTATCTGTTTCTGTTGTTGCAATCGAAATTCGCAATTGCCTCTAAGGTATTCAATTATTTACGATTGCCAATTAGTTTATTTTTCTTTCATCGAAATTTCATTCCATTTGATCCGATCCGACGGATCTCGTGCCAGGCGATACAATTCAATTCAATTCGATGTTATTTATTTTTTGGGTGGAAAGTGAAATTTCAATCATGCGAACGATGTATCGACCCTCGACAACAACTGCTCCCAATCGAAATTTACCCCATTCCATCCGATGATGATGAAGTCTCCTCTCCTCCTTCCACCACCTCCCCTCCATGTCATCACCTCGTCAACGCCTTCTGTCCCCTGGTTCACGAAATGTGGGCCATCATCATCACATCGAGAGAGAGATGACATGCGTTGAGTTTTGGTTGTTATTGTAGTTGTAGTTGTAGTTGTTGTTGGCATCAGGTTCTAATTTGACATGAAACTGACGTAATTAGTGCGTCATTTTGTTCCTTTCACTCGGCCCTCCGTCCTCCGACGTTTCGTTGGTTTTCGTGTCCCTTTTTAATGACATCCGATCGACTGCTCATCATCGATCGACCGGTCATTAGGAGCCCCGGAGCCCTTCGAAACCACATACCACACACTCACACCACTTCCGGTCGAAGGTCCTGCTCTGTCACTCGCAAAGATGGCCGCCGGCTGAGTGAATGAGAAACCGAGATATTGTCCCTTTGTCAATGTGTCTTGATTTCTTTTATTTATAACTTCAGGCACTTAAGAAATTAGACAGCGTTTTTTCTGAAATTCTTATTTACATATATTATTTATTATATTTTCTATCGTACTTGAAAGAATAAGGAAAAATGTTTTTCAAGGATATCTGTTTTTAATTTTAAGTTCTTTATTTATTTATGATTGTTTTTCTTTTAAAATTGTTTGTTAATTTTTTTTTATTTGGAAATTAAAAGTAAATCTGGTTGACATTTTTTTAATTTAATAAATTTTTGATTTTTACATTTTTTTGTTTTTTGATTTTGAAATTGATATTTTTGAATTGTTTAGTTTAATAAATTTTATTATTTTGATAATTTTGAGTTGAACTCGATTTATGTACAAATTTTTTAATTTAATATATTTTATGTTAATTTAAACATTCAATTTTTAAAGGAATTTGTTTTATAATTCAAATTGATTAATTTTATTCAAAATTGTTGTTGATTTTGAAATTTTTATTTTTTCCATTTTTGAATAGTATTTTTTTTACATTTCAATCTTGCTAATTTCTTAATGCATAAAATATTTTTATTAATATTTTAACTGAATATTTTTTACGATTTCCTATAATAAATCGACTCATTAATTTCTCATTTGCTTTGTTTTCTTTTTGGTTTCGTTTCGCTTTGTTCAAATCCATCTCTGGCCTTATCGAAGGAGATTTATTTTACACATTTCGTGTAAATTAATGGCCCTGCTCGATGTCCGATGTCTCATGTCCGCTATCCATGTCCGGTTCTGAACAAGCGCCATCCCGAGCACGGTTCATCATCTCGACACCGACATCGAGACGACGTCTTCGTTGGCGACGTTCGTTGCTCCTCGTGTGGCCCTCAACGACTCGTTCCTCATCCTCCAAACGGCGTCGTCTTCGTCTTTGTCGTCGTCTTCGCCATCGCTGTCGTCTGTCATATCGCGGTGTTATCATGTCAAACATATAACTTTGTATATGGATTCATTTCTTTTCGATTTTCGTTCCCATCTCCACCTCTTTCTTCGTCTCCTCATCTCCTCCTTCTTCTCAACATCGCCTCCTTCTTCTCAACATCTCCTCCTTCTTTGTTTCCTCATCTTCTCCTCATTCTTGTCTCGTCTATTTGCGTAGGTTGTGCGAGTCGTTAATGATTGAGCGATTGACAGTCGTCGTTCTTCTTGTTATTGTAGGATTTATGGCCGGTTATTAAATGGTCCCACTTACAGGCAACAGTCGTTGGAGACACCTTTAGTTAAGCTTTCGATATTTAATTGCCCCGCGTTGCTCGGAGAAGATCTTTTAAGTGGTTCGAGTGAGGCTTAAATCTGTTCTCATTGGTCGACAGAATGCACTAAGAATCATCTTTGGTGGGATCAATCATAGAAAAGTTGAGTATTAATGATAGTCCTTGGGTTTATTTTTATAGTAAAATATATTCTTAGGCTTCTGACTGTTTACTAATCTATAAATCCCTTGAAAAATTTCCTGATATTACCAAAAATTTCTATTAATTTTCTTAAATTTTGTTATTCGTTAGCATTTTTATTATTATTTTTTATAATTAATATATTCACATTTATTTCCTTGATATGTTTTTTTTCTTTGAACATTTTCTTAAATTTTGTTCGTCCTTTAATATGTTTATTATTGTTTTTTGCATTCTCATTTCCAAATGAATTGTGATTTGAAAAATTTTTAATTTACCTTATTTTTCTTAAATTCTATTCTTCCATTGATATATTTATTATTAATTTCTGCAATTTTATTTTTCAAATTACTTTTCTTTAATTTTCGTCTTTGAAAAGTATTTTCAATTTGGTTTAATAATTTTCCATTTCAATTAATTATCTTAAATTCTTATCTTCCATTGATATATCTATTATTAATTTCTCAAAATTTAATTTCAGAGTTTTTTCCTTATTTTTTTATTGAAATTACGTAATGGAGTTCATCGACATTTAATAACATGTCTGTCCGTTTGTTCGAGACACACCTGTAACCAAGAAATGGCGAAAACGCGAAAAAGTCTCGTCAATAAATGACGGACGAAAACAGTCTATAGTCTACAGATCCCAACCTCTTCTATCCTCATTCAGTTCGTCTCTTGCAGGACTCCATCCGTAGTCTGGGATCCCAGTTTGAAAACGAGACGAAGTTTTACGGAAATTCGATCGCCTCCCTCAGCCACCTTTCGTCTCGTCTCGTCCTATTTTCGTCTCGTTTCTGTCTTCTTCCGTTTATCTTGATTGAACGTCATTAACATTTTGATGCGAAGCACTTTGTTTATCTTAAGAAGGGTTTTATTTTATTCCCTTATTTATGACATGTAACTCCAATAGGCGCCTAATGAGTGCCAGAAAAGAGCGATGACCGAAAGAGAGAGAGCGAGAGATACAGATAGGGCGAGCGAGAAGGGACGATTGTTTACCGTGCGCTCGCACCTTTTTATGGATTTATGATTTTCTTCCATTTATAATTGAGCTCAAGTTTTCGCGACGATAACATGACAACAACGATGGAGACGATGGCGACAACGATGATGATGGGTACAAGAACAAGAATGAATGAAGGCAAGAAACGGACAACAACAAGGACAACAACGAGGACAACAACAATAGTGTCAGGAACGAGAAGAACAACAAGAACAGTTGGAGTAAAAATAACATAATTAACAACAAGAACGAGAACGAACACAACAACCGTTGGCGCCCGATGTTGTCAACACCGTTGTCAGCGTCGACTCCAATCAATCTCGTCGACCCACATGTAGTCGGTCTTCCTCCCCCCCTCATCCCTGGATCCGTTGGGTACCATCCACGATTTGTCCCTCCGAGGGTCTCGCATTATGTTTAACTGTCCATCCGAGGAATCGAGACTATTCCATGCTGAGGTCTGCCTGACCCTCAGAACGATCCCTCCGTCTGTCTCCATGTGGTGTGCTTTCAGATATTCAACTGTCTGTCTGTTCATTTGTTCATCCATCCATCCGTCTGTCTGTCTGTCCATTCGTTCGTCCATCCGTCTGTCCATCCAACTGTTTGTCTGTCCACTTGTCCATCTCCTTCTGGACGACGAGTCACGTTTTGCTCTCTTCGGCTGTTAATTTTCTCTTCCGATTCCAATTGTGCCCAGCAATTAATCAGGCCTCCACTTTGCGTCCCACTGGACTTTCGAAGTCGCCACCTTCCCCGTCCCTCTTTTCGTCTTCTGCTCGCCCCTCTTGTTGCCTTCCCCTTGCCTCCTCTTCATCGTTCCCATTGGCGACTTTTGGCCATCAATCAGTTGGCACCGTCCACCGATTTGAGAGAGCCTCCGACGCGTGCGATATTTTATTGTTGTTGTTCTTGTTGATATATTCTTGTTGTTGTTGGCGAAAAATGAAAAAGCGTCAATTTGTCACACGAACGAACGCGAAGGAGAACCCAAGTTATTTGTTGTTGTCATTGTTGTCGTCCAAGTGTTGAAGTTAAAGTTGGAGCTCGTGTTGGATGGAGCCTGCGGTGAGTCTTGTCGACGCTTTGTTTTTTGTTTGTCCATCTGGGTGTCCGTCCGTCTGTCTCTCTGTACGTCTGTCCATCCGCCTGTCTGTCCATTCGTATATTTGTCTGGGTGTTCGTTCAGTTGCTCCAAATGAGGCTTAATTGGTGCGTGGCAAGAGACCCCAATTGTGGGAAGGCGAGGGCGAGTGAGGGTGGGAGAAGGAAAGAATGGAGAGGAAGAGGAAGGATGAAGAAGTAGGGGAAGGTTGGTGACTGGGTGGGGTCAGGAGAAGGTTTTGAGCTGGGTGGAAGGGAACGGGGGTCGGGGGAACGACGCGAATACATTTCGCTGGAATTTTAAGTGGTTGTGAACGAGGACGATGGTTGGAGCTGGTGAGGTATCGATAGTGGTAGAGGTGGAGAAGGAGAAGAAGAGTGGAGAGAGATCAGGGTGAAGGTGGATGAAACGAAGGTGGCTAAAACGACGATGGAGACAACGGTGGAGACGACGACGATCACAACAACAGCAGCTCATTTTGTCCATTTGTTGGTGGCTGCTGAAACAGAGTCATCATTTACTTATAATCTCTACCGCACCTACTTCCCTCGTCTCTCCCTTCCCTCGTCTCTCCATCTCTCTCCTCTTCTCACCATCTCTCTCTCTCTCTCTTCTCCATCACCTGCAGACCACAACCTAAGCTGCGGATTAGCAATGTCTTCCATTAAACGTTCACCATTCAACAATCGGATCGATCAATATTCGAAAATGTTTTGAAATTTTCATGCATTTATAATTTTCAACATTTTTCAATTGATCATGGTGTCCTCTCGTAAAGATGTGGGCGTGATGCATTCGTTTCTACCACTCGATCTTTGGTCTTCACTTCATCGCATCATCCATAAATCACTCGAATCGTGGCGCCCTCTGGACAGACAGATGGACGGACGGACAGTCAGACCAGACATATATTCGGACTGATGGTGACCAGTGCTGCCCACTTGCGTTAAAATGTTAATAGTGTGAATTAAGTACAGAAATATCTGTTATCGCGCTTTTGTTCTTCTTCGTTGTTGGGTGATGACTTTTGTTGTTTTTGCTGTTCTCGCGGTTGTATTATTGTTGTATTTATGGTTGTTGTTATTGCTGTTTTATGGTTGCTGTTATTGTTGATAATTAATGTTGCGCCATTTTGTCAGCTGGAAGACGATGCTTAAGTGGTCGTCGTAACGGTTGACGTGGAGAATACCGTTACGTGTGCGTAGGAGTGTGTTATTTATCATGGGTCAATTGGGAGGAAAATTCGAATGTGGAAAATTGAAATTTTTAAATTTTTTTTATTTTAATATTTCAATTATTAATTTCAATTTTAATTCATTTCAATCGACGTAAAAAAATATTTTTATTTTATATTTTAGGAAAATTGGGAAAATTTAATTCATTTAAATTTAAAAATTAATTTTTCATCAAAAACTAAAATACAAATGTATTTTGATAAGATTTTTGGAAAATATAAATCATTTAAATTTAAAAATTCTTATTTATTTTTCTTCAAAAACTTAAATACAAATGTATTTTGATAAGATTTTCCATTTATTTATTAATTCAATCATTTTTAATATTAAAAAAATAATACATAAAAATAAAGGATTTTGCAAATATGGATTACATTTTATTTATATTAAAAAATGTGAAATTATATTTGAGAGAGTTATTTTAGAAAATTCGAATTTTTTTGTTTTTTTTGTTTTGGTACTTATTTATTTTATTTCATTATTTTGTATGTAGAAATTAAAGAAAACAAGAATTTTGCGATTAATTTTGATAGAAAAAAATGTATTTTGTATAATAAAATTTTTTTTATAAAATCTTTACCATATTCAAACTACACTGTCCACACTTCCTAACACTTTTTAGACACATTCCACTAATAAGTTGAAATGATTTTATCCAATTGAATCGCATTTGATCATGAAATACGACATCGTAAAATGCCAAATTTATTAAAAGATTATTAATAAAAACGATCGTAAAGAGCGCAATTAAAACCACACCAAGCGAGTCGTAATAAAACTAATAACAACACGCAGCGATCGATAGATTTTGTGTAGAAAATTTAAACATTTCATATTCGTAAAACATGGATCGTAAAAAGAACGGTGTGAACAGCGGTCGCCCGCAACGTGAGCCAGGGAATTAGTCATTGATTAAAAACCATTGATTTCAAATGCAAATCCATCGTTCCACCAACGATAGGTGACTTCCACGAACGTCATCAGCCCCAAAGAGGAAAATCTCGACTCCACACATGGAAGATTTATCTCTCGATACTTGTTCTTAATCGCTTAATTTAGTCGTTGCCTCTTTCTGTGTCTGTCTGCGGTCTTTTCTTTATGAAACTTCTATACACGTCTATCACTTTCCTTTTCACTAAATAGCGCAGACGATAGATGCTCTCTCTTTCCAACTCCGGCTACCTGTGGCCTCTATAGGGATTTTATGACCCGTAGCCGAACCCGGACGCTGGCTCCTTAACTTCCCGACTCGACTATGAGTCATCCGGAGTCCATTCACAAATGCGGCGACGACGACATCTTCGCTATTGTCATGGATATCAGGACAGAATTTCCCGATGTCTGAGCATCGAGAGCTCTTTAACAGCTCGTTTGAGAGAGGGTCTTTGTTGGGTTCCTTTTGTTGGATTGTTCTCATTGTTGTTGTTTTTGTTGTTTTGTGTTGTCTGCTCGTTGACTGTTTTATGAATTGTTATTCTTGTTCAATATTCGTTCGAAGGAAATACCTGTTTTTATCATCAGTTGAAACAAAAGGTATTTTAAAAGCTTTTAAAAATTTGTCGTGCAGCATGTCATTCTGATTTTTATTTGTTCTTGTTGTTGGCTGGTTTTTTGTTATTGCCTTTGCTGTTATTATTGCTGCTGGTGTTGTTTTTGTTTTGCGTAAAATGTTACATTTAAAATGTTAATTAATTTGTGATAATTCTTAATTCGTTTCATTAAGCGTTTTTGTCTCACTCCCTCTCTCTCCCTCCCATTTCCGCTCGTCGCAGTTGGGAATTTATAAAGGATTGGGAAGGAGGAAGCAAGAGGCGAAGGAGATGAAATCTCTAACGATTGTAATTAATTTATTTCTGGCAAATTGCACCTTCCAATCTTTTTCTTATGACACTTATTCGTTTATGGATTTTATTTTAACGTTAAATGCTTGTGCTTTTAAATTTGCGTCAGATGTTGAATTTCGGGAATTTCTCTGTTTCAAATCGTATCGGGTGAAAATTCACATTCACAACATGCGCAGAAAAGATTATTGAATGAAGAACTGAAGAAAGAATTGAGGTTTTATGCAGAGATCAACTGAAAATCGATAAAAGCAACTAAAGGCAAAATAGAAGGATTGGTTAAAAATCTTTCAAAAGAATTTGATCGAAAAAATACAAATATTGAAAATTTATCAAAAATAGTAATTGAAAAACATCGATCAGAGTTTAATGGAAGAAGTTTTTCAAAAAAATGTATTGTCAAAAATGAAAAAAAAAAAATAAATATAGATCACAAATTTATCGAAAAATATCGAAATAAAAATTTATAAAAGATGGATAGAAAAAATAAAAAGATTTGATCGAACAAGTGTGTGAATATATATCGATAAACATTTTAAATACATCAATGAAAAATAATAAAAATAACGACCCAAAAGATTATATCAATCAGAAATAGAAAAATTCTTAAAATTGTGTATAACCAGAAAAGTGATTCGAAGATCAAGTGAAGAAAAAATAGAAAATCCCTTTGAAAACTATTGAAACATAAAGATCTCTTACGATTGGCAAACAAAGTCCTTCCAATAAACAGCCGTCTTTTGTCGACCTCGCCCAGAAAGTCATCTCCATCGAACTTGTCTTTTGCTTCAACTCGACCCTTGTCCCCTCTCGACCACCAGCCCCCCAGCACCATTACGAACACCGCAAAAGTCACTCGCAATAATGGCGTCGGTGCTTAAGTGACATTTACTCTTATGGTCATGTGACAAATAAAAATGAATTTCAAATCAAGAGAAACGACTCGAACGAAACGAAGGAAAGGAAATGATATTCGAGTGCGGTTCAGAATCCGAAGCCGAGAATCCAAGAAGCGAAGGTTCCGAGAGATCAAACTCATGGCGGAGGTTGTGTGGGGTGGTAGAGAAAATGATGGAGGGAATGGTGGAGTCATAGTTGCATCGCTTGAATTTCAATTGCCGTAACATGCCAGCAACAATAACAAGAACAGCGACGATAACAACAACGACGACAAAAACTACAATAACAACAGCTACAACAACGACAAAAACTACAACACCAACATGGTCTACAAGAACACGAAATGAACATTTTAAATATTCCATGAGTTAGCAATAAAATGAGGAAAAACCATCGAGAGCCAAGAGGAAGAAACGAAGGCCAAGAGGAGCAGACCGAAGGTTGAAGGAAGCGAGGTCAGGAGGGACGAATGGTGAAGGAAGGGGGACAAAACGATAGAAACGATGATCCAAAAGAGGAAGGAAAGATGAAATCGGAAGTAGGATGGAAGAAGGAGGAGAGACGAACGGTCATCAGGTGAACTCAAGAGCGGAGGCGGCATCAGGGGCTGAGAGAGAGAAAAAGAGAGGCACATACAGAAAAGAGAGAGCCGTATATAGAGAAAGAGAGATACATATATAGAGGAAGAGAGAGAGAGAGAGACATATATAGAGAAAGAGACCGACAGAAAGATATAGATAGTGAGAAAGAGAGACAGAGAAAGCTCCATAATGGGAATGAAGGAAGCTGCTTTAGAGAAGGAAAACAGCAGCAACAGAATCAAAGAACGTGCCACGAAGGAAGGTGGGCGATTGCAGAAGGATGGTGTGAGGGGAGTTGTGAAGGGGATGAGGGGAGGAAGAAGGGTGGCAAAAGAGGATGAGTTGGAGGAGGTGTAGAAGGAGTCGAGCTCATTGGCACATGTCGAAAGTGCGGCGCTGCGACGCGCAGAGGAACTGATTTCGTATTCATGTCGGATACCGAGAAACAACTTTGTCTCTATCTCTCCCCATCTCTCAATCTCTACCTCCCTCTAGTCTTCTCTCTCCTGTTTTTCCTTCTCTCCCTCACTCCCTCTATCCGTTTATGTGTTGTCTACATTGAGAGGAAGAGACAGATAAAATACCATTTTCTGTCTGCTTTTGTATTTGTTTTATTTACACAAAATACGCGGTGTTATTTTCCTTGCTATTCTTCTTGTTGTTGTTGCTAATAATATCATTGTTGTTGTTGGATTAAAATCGCTATGAAAATGTTATTATTGTTGTTGTAGTGATTGTTGTAACTGCTGTTGCTAATGTTTGTCTTTTCGTGCTTGTTGCCAAAACGAATGAAATCCAATTAGTCGAATACAAGGCATAAAAATGTCCTTTAGCATTTTATTTATTTTTGATGGTGTTCTTATTGTTATTGGAAGCCGTTAGTGGTCCCCCTTCTCTTTAGTGTATGTATGTGTTGAATAATAATTTCTGATGCTTTGTTGATCATTCGGTAGACAATGGTTTTCCATAAGAATGGATAAATTTCTTTATTTGACGGAATTAAATATTTACTTTATAAATTAATAGCTTAATATTATGAACAATTATATTGTGAATGATTTCGATAATTCGGCATATATGGGTTGAATAAAACCATTAAATATAATTCTATAATATGATTTCTGTTAACCTTTCTCTTTATTACCGATTCCTCCAATCTCCGATTTTGTCCTCACCATTTCCCACACATATTTCCACAAGACTACAAGACATGAATATCCCTGGGAAGATTCAATTAAACATCCCAAATCAATGGCAACGTCTCCGGAAATTACACTAAATTATGTTCGAAACTATTTGCGAATTTTAACACCCTTTTCCGCCCCACAACGACGACACCGATTATTCCACAATCCCCCCAGCTTCCCATCTTCCCCACCATCTCATTATTCCAAATACATACATGGAGCGTCCTTCAATAGAGTTGTTGTTGTTGTTTTTGCTCTTTTAATGTGATTTCAATTTAGTGTCTAATAAATTATCGAATTAATTATTCAAACAGTTCGCATGTGTTCGGCATTTGTTGTCGCTCTTTGTTTTTGGTTTTCTTTTGATGGTTCGACACGGTCGCTATTGTTGTTGTTGGGATGATTGTGTTTTTGTTGTTGTTATTGGGGAGATTGTGTTTTTGTTGGTGTTATTATTGGCATTGTTGTCTCTTACAAGATTTCCGAAATCACTTCGAGATGTTCCCTTGATCGTTATGTGGTTTCCTCTTACGACCCATTGGGGTGAATATTTGATTGCGTAGACGTGAAGTTCTTGAGCTCGAGCTCGGGTGGAGTTGGAGTTTCGTTATCTCGATGGGATTCCAATAGAATTCCAATATAGTTCGAAACTGGGTTGCACGTAATCGTTCGAGAGAGAAAAAGTTGGAAGTAATGGTATTGTATTGGGATAAAAGGTAGGATTGAATTATCAGGATCGTTGTAGACCTTAGGTGGATTCTACTATATGCTAACTATAGTTTATACCCGAAGAATCTACTACGATTTCCTTCTTCTACCAGCTACAACTCTTCAGAACTATGGAAATTTTCCTCAATTACAATTGTATGTATATTGTAAGAATTTAAAAATGATTGTTAAAATATTTCAATAAGTAATTATTCAACATACAGAATGTTTTTCACGAAATTACTACCTCTCCATCACGGTAATGACTTCTGAGCCCCAGAGATTTTTGAGTCATCTCCGGAGGTTTCGTCTTTTGTAAATGGTTTTTCTTTTTTTATTTTATTTTCATTTCACATTTTCCTACCATTCTCCATTTGCAATCGAGTGCAATTAAAATTCTCCACATAACTGTAATTAATGATCAGAAATGTTTTCTGTAATTTTTCTTCAGAGCTCCTTCTTCTTTTTTGATGGTTCTTCTTTTTTTTGTATTTCGCTCTTTCTCTCTGTTTTTAATCATCTGCTGAACTCATCTCTTTCGTTCATCATTTTTCACATGATGAAGCATCGTATTTTCCCCAGCTTTTATCCTCGAGAATTCGCTTCCATTTTTTACTGATTGTTGTTTGCATTTGCTTTCGTTGTTTCTTTCTTTTCCCCAATGCAATTAAAAGTATGAAAAAATATCCGACCCACCTCTCGGTGTGAGGCGTGGTCGGCGGGCTTTCAATGCATTCGCTGAAAATTAAAAACTCAATGAATTCGTAGTCATTAATTTCGAATGAAGTTTTATGTTCGCCTAGCTTTGGCCTTCCGTCGTTCGTTCTTTTCTTCTTTCCTTCCTGATGGTGCCCTTTGCTTCGTTGTTTCATTCTCTTATTTTTCTCTTTCTTCTCGTGCCCTTTTTTTCTCCCTTTCTTTGTCCTTCGTTTCCAACTCCACCTTACCTTCCACCCACTGAGAGTCGCGAATGCTTCCAAGGCTCCCTCGGCAACCTCGAGTTTTTTCCAATGCGCCTCGGTGTCCTTCCAGTCCTTTTCGCTCCCTCAACGTCAACCGCTGTGTTGTCTCTTTCTCACCTTTTCTTTCTCTCTCTATCGTTCTCGTCCTTCGTCGACTCCTTGGGGATCTCCACGTGCATTGTTTTCACTCATTGCACGTAATTGTTTGTAACATTGCTACTTTGTTGTTGTTGTCATATTTATTGTTGTTGTTGTTATTGTTATTGGTATTGTAGGTATCGTTGTTCTTGTTGTAGGTATCGTTTTTGTTATTGTTATTGTCGTAGTTAGTTACCTCAGCGACAACAACCACGACGACGACGACGACATGAATAAAAAACTAACACCGAGAGAAGTTGCCACAACTGCTCGAGATGAAAGAGAGGGGGGAGAAGGAGGTCTAAGCGAGAAGGAGGGAGGGGCGAGGAGGAGGCGTGTGGCTCACGGCTCACGATATCGCCACGGCGTGGAGCTTGAAATCCAATCCGTGAAGTGGTGAATATTTCAAAATGGCTGCAAAATGGCATTTTAAACTTTACTTTATTTTAATGCTTGGCTCTTGTAGTTTTTCCACTCTTGCCGTTGTTGTTGTTGTGGTTGAGACAATATTTGTTGTTGCTCAATGTTACCACAGTTGTTGTGGTCGTTGGACGTTGGTTCCGCTCAACGGAGACGCAGTCGCCAGCCTCCAATTTCAGTTCCAGCCGCAGACGCGGCCTAAGTTTCTGTGTCTCGAAGTCTCTGAGTCAAAGAGTCGAGTATTTGAACTTTAAATGTTGGTTTCGGTGATGAGGAGTTATTCGTTGGTTCGTTGAATGGGATGGAAATGTCAAAGTTCTGAGCTCTATTAGGTTTTAGTATTATCCATACCTCGCTTGAACTTCAATATTTCGATAAATGATAGTGATTGTTAAATATATAATTGGGTTTATTAAATTTATCATTTTGGCTATCCATATCTTCTTTTACCTTTGCGATCGAATGAACTTTAAATTTAATTTATTAAAAGTGGTATTTTCCTAAAAAGTTTTAGCAAAAATTAATAATAAATGTATGTTCAGAACTTTATCGTAACTGCTAATAACAAATAAAGAATTCGGTTTATTAATTTCGCTATTCATATTTTACTTTACCATCGAATGAACTTTGAATGTAATTGAATATAAGTGGTATTAAAAAAAAAGGGTTAGGATATTTTTTAATAAATTTACCACTCATATCGAAAGTTACAAAAATATAATAATTTGAAGATTTCACTTACCAAACTTATAATTGAATGAAATCTTCTTCTCCTTCATCACTGGTAATACATAATCAAGAGTTCACTCCACAGAAGCTCTTAAAACAATTACCTTTTGGATAAATACCATCTTCCATTGTTCATGCTTCTTCAGCACTACCACGACTTCTTCGTCCTCATCGTGAAATAACTGCAATTACCCAGAAGAATAACTGCAACAATGACAATAATAACTCTGCTCTCTTTCCTTGATTTCTTTTTCATTGTGTTTGTCTATTTTCGTTTTCTTTCCTCTCGCTCTCCATTTCTCTCTCTCTTTCTTTCCGTCGTTTTGCCATTCTATTTAATGGATTTGTCCGACATTCGCTTCCATTTCCATAGGGCAATTATCATAAACACTGGAAGAGTGTCAGGACCTCCCTCTCCACCCATCTCTTCCACTCACCACACCTCACCACCCTCGGTTCACGTCCTCCTCGTACATGGAATCTGCACAGATCACACAAAACTATAAAGAGAAAAAGTCGGGTCGGAGGAAGTTTTGGGGGGAGAATGTGAGTTGGTGGAATAGTATAGTATAGTATAGAGAGAGAGAGAGAGAGAGAGAACGAAAGAGCAATGCAATTGAATAACAATGACTGCATTGAACAAGAACAAGAGCAATATCATCAGCAGGGCGCACGACCTGCAATAAAGCTGTCAATTAATAAACAACAACTACAACTAACAGTAAACACAAATCCTGCTCCTCCTCTCATGGTATTCTTCCACCTATTACATCCTCCTCATCATGGAATCCTTCTCCCCATTTCATTCATTCTTCTAACCATTACATCCTTCTCACCATTACATTCTTCTCAGCATTACATCCTTCTCACCATTATATCCTTCTTCTCATGACATCCTTCTCTTCAAACATCCTTCCCCTCATTTCTTTGTCCTGCCACGTTTCTTGTCCTTTGTTCCACCACCTTCTCAACGAAATAGGATCGAATACCATAATTTCTATTTGGACAATCACAATCAGAATTCGATACGAGGACGAGAATGAAGACTTGACTAATAATCATGGAAATCATGGAAAGGAGTGAGAAGGGGAGAATTATAGGAGAGGTCAAAGCTAGAAATTGAGAAGGAGAGATTATGGTATTTAGCATGAATAAAAATAAATGGTATAAAAATAAAAGAAACTATTATGTATATATGTATAAGAAACTATTATGCGATTTGTTACAACTCATAACAAGCTGATGGAAGTTGACGTTGAAGGAGACCAGATGGTAGAAGGAGGAGAAATTGTGAAGAGTGGGAGGTCCATGCCACACCTACCACTATCTCACTTCATCCCCTCGCTTCCTTTCATCAACATCCTCCGCCGATCCAATACTCAGCATTAGTAAAATTTTCAGTTGGAGGGAAGAATGCTAAATGTAGAAAACTATAAAAACTATAGCAAACTATTTTTTATCTATTCCCTCTCCCTCGTCCTAACTTATTTTCTCAACCACACTCCCTCTCTCTCTTTCTCTCTTACCCAACTTCTCTCCCTCTAACTTGGCGTTGAAGACTATTTCCAATTGTTTCTATTAATCTGCCACATTTGCACTTTCCACAGAATTTAACAAAGAAGCAGCGAAACCATGAAAAAGACAAGCCAACGAAGTAGAAGAGAGACAAATGAGAAAACTGGATGACAGTGGGGAAGGAGGTGAAAAACGAAGAAGAAGGGGAGAGGACGACAGCAAACGAATGAAAAACCCCAAAAGCAAAACGTTTTCCATTTAAAATGTCGCCGTCTTACGGCTGGTCGGACTGATGGAGACGCCAACGTCTGACTGCGAGACCCCGCAACAACAACAAGAGTGGCAAGAACAACAAGAAGAGTGGGTACAGCAACAACATGAGTGGCAATAACAACAATAACAAGTGGCAACAACCCTCAGGTGTGAAGCTGGGGACGGCGCATGCGAGCTGCCAATGAACAACATCGTCGTCGTGACTCCGCCTCCGAAACTTGGCACTCGGTAGCGAGAGCCAGCCGCCAGTGATGCCAAGTTAGCGAGTCGTCAGAGCGAAAAGCCACGGGTGGCGAGTGGAAAAACCAGGTTTCGCACCTTCCTGGCCATCAGTGCGAACGAGACAGACAGCGTGAAGAGAACAAAGTGTGAAACGAGAAGAGGGGAGAATGAGACTAGAACGCCCGGAAGGCGGAGCCTCAGAGCCATTATTATGGTAGGTTAGGGTACGGCGGCCAGGCCGCGGGCTGGAACAGGTTCTTCAACCACCACCAGCAGCAGCCAGCGACACGTTCACCCCCTGCTGCGGGACGGGCCGGGACCATTTGCTGCTCGCAACAGGCCTATCGCCGGCTTGGATAGATGGCTGGATGGCTGGCTGGCTGGTTGTCTGAACGGGCGACCGACATCGCCGAACGGGGAAGTTGCGTTTAGTTGGCGTTGACACCTCAATTTGAAAAGTTGGTCGAGTGCGCGAGCGACGAACGGCGGACGACGACGATTGAACAAATAAAAAAAATAATAACAGACAACGAATCGCGGTGATTTTGACTTCGAATCTCTATCTCGTCTGTCTTTGGACTTCTCGTCGGCGTTTGACATTTGATTAATCGAACTGTAATTAGCGAGTGCAATTGCCAGTTATTATCATTCACATTGACAGCTGTCTATCTTGAGTGGGAAGGAATTTTATTGTTGGCGTGGAAGACAAAAAACAAAAATCCTCAAATTGTGAAAAAATCACCACAAAATTCTACGAATCGCATGAAAGATTTTCAGTGAATTTTTTCTTGAATTTATTCATCGACGGACATCGATTTTCTTGGATACTCTCAGTCGATCGAGGTTTCGCAGTGCAATTGGCAACACTTACGTGCCGGCTTTTGATCGTTCTCGGTTTGTGGTCGCATTGGCGCCTCTCATCAACATGTCGTCCACACACGAAGACGAGGATCGCGACGATGTCGAGCAGGAAATTCATGTGGACGTTGACTCGGACTCGCGAATGTCCTGCGGCAGCGGCTCCGACATCGACATGGACGGCGGCAGTTGCTACGATGAGTCCGAGACGCCCCTCAGGTAGGTGGATCTGGTGATGATGTGTCCTCAATATTGGTAATGGGAAGAAGGGATCGTGTATTGTTGATGGAAAGTGTTGTAAAAGATTATATAGCCTTCAATCAGTAGGTCGATTAAGGATTTGGAGACGAAGTCGAATTATTGAGTCGGCAAGAGATGCCGTCGGCAGAAATAACACAGCCCTTAATATTATACTATGGATGGAATAGTCCATGCTAATGAGATAGTGGAGAGAAGGAAACCTTTTTATTGGGTATAAATTGAATAAAAATGTTTTTTTTTTCTAATATCTGAAGTTCGAATTCCGGATAAAAAAGGGATATTCCAGGATAATGATAAATTTCCTCTATTTTACTTTCAACGGCGAAATAAGGATCATTCTCATATATCTAATTAACTACTACTCATACTAAAACCCCGGAAACTTTGCCATTTTATTGATCGTAAATTCAGCCAAGATCGATAAATGCCAACCATTAATGACGAGCATTAATATTCTTTACGACAAAACATCGATCCGCCTAATTAAATCGCCGCCAAAGAATATCCGAGAGATAAAAATTAAAACTGAAAATAAAAATGAGTATAAAAAATCTCAAGTTATCTATTTAATCAAGTGGAATTAGAACGTAAGATGCCAAACAGAAACATTTAGATCAACAGCTTAAAAGCTTTTAATAAGAATTTCATGTGGAACGCATCAACAAAGTGCAACAACAACAAAAATAGTAATAAAAACAACAGCAATAATAACAACAACAACAAATCAAAAGAAGAATAGCAAGCGATATGATTGGAAATTTGTATAATTTAAAAATTCCTAAACAAATTAATTTGTCAAAAATAGACAATAAAACGCTTAAAATACGATCACGCCGTTGCGCTCTCGGCTCTGAGACAAAAGCCGCAGAGATAAGACAAGACCTTGATGGACAATTAACGCGATAACGCATAGTTAAAGAGAAGCCGTCGTAGAGATGAAACAATAGGCAGAGAGAAAGGAGAAAAAAAAACAAACTCTTACCGACCAACCGAAGTGTGAAATTGCGCCAACCGCCCTGAGAGATGACGTCTGATGTGATCTTTAGGACCATGTGATGTGATCTTTAAGACGATGTGATGTGATCTTTAGGACCATGTGATGTGATCTTTAAGACGATGTGATGTGATCTTTAGGATGATGTGATGTGATAGGACCACTTATAATATTTCATCAAGATTTCGTTAGCTCCTTGAGGGTTTATTTTTTACGAGTTTCATCTCAGTGCCATACAATAATCGAACGAAATCGTTATTTTACCTTCAAAACGAAATCGAGGTCTATATCCGATTTCATCGTTTTATTTCAAGAGCTTCATTTAATAAATATATCTTAATATTTAATCACTTCGTGTCACAATAACAGCGAATAATTTTAAAAGCTTTTTATTACAATTTCAATAGTCTTTAATTAGTTGAGTTGACACGATTATTCTCTCACTCAGAGTACTCAAATGTTGATTCAACAACATTTTTCGAATAATTTCTCTGGTGGATTTTTTTATTACGATTTAATTTATTCTTTTAATTAAGTGCTGCTTGGATTGGAATAATAATTTCAGACCCGTTTTATATTCAATTATTGTCGTTGTTGAAATTCTGACTTCCTTTGTTTTGCATTTAAATAGAGTTCTAGTGTGCAGAGAGCGAAATATAATCGCTCAATGGTAAATTACGACCTACTTTCGTTCATTATCAAGTCATGGTGGGTTTTAAGAGTTGAACCTGAACCGGTCGAATACTTTTGCCCATTGAAAACCTGATGGTAGATTCTTGGAATGTGTATTTTTTAATATAACATCTATTATGCCAAGTTTTTCATTTTGACATGGGTCTCCTTTTTTTATTGTGTTGATTCTTTGAACTTTATACATGAGTTTGTATATGAGTTTCTAGAACAATATTATTAGAAATCAATATTAGAAAATTTATTAATTGTATTTCCGATTACCTTCTTCTCATTTAAATTTTTCCATTTTCTCATTTCATTTTGTTCAATGAACATTTTTGATACCATTAAATTTTAAATTAAATTTTTAGAATTTTTCTATTTAAATATTGAATTTTAATTTTAAATTTTACTGTTTTTATCTTTACTGTAAAATTATTGCAATTTTATAGTTTTCCATGTTTAATTTAAAATCATCTATTTGGCTGATATTATACAATTTATTTTCTGGTGATAAAACTACAACAGCTAAAACAACTCATTGCGATAATTTGTGCTTGAAAACAAGTTTGTTATTTAAATTCATGCAATTGATTCGAATCGACTCAATCCGATCTGATCGCGAGTCACGCACACAAAATTTTCTCGTTACAAACATTTTAATACGCAAATTAACACGTTGTATATGTTTTGCAATATTCTGATGCCAATGGCTTGTCGTTGTTGTCGTCGGTTGGGGCCTGACGTGTACGCGTTATCGCATTGCGTGGGATTAAATGCAGCCAAATCCATAGGGAGGGGGCAGCCGTGGGGCTCGGGGTGGCCTGACTGAGTTCGGTCGTGTTTCTCATGCACTCAATTAATAACTTTTAATGTCATTTATCCACGAATATTTCACTCACTCGCACTCTGTCTGTCTGTCCGTCCATCCGTTCGTCTGAACAGCCGTCTCTACATCAGTCTGTCCATCCACATGTCCCCCATTCACCCATTTGTTTTTCAATCTGTCTCTTGGTCTGTCCATCTCTGTGAGTGCGACTGGCGACAACGACGATGGCGTTATCGACATGTATTTTGTAAAACTCATTTATTTTGAGTCCAATCGAAGATCGAAGGAGTGGAGCGATCGAAAACCACGTCTGAAATGTGGGAAACGAACGAAAATGGTCACGCATCGGTCACGATTTTCCAACTGATTTATTTGCTCCGTGGATTTATTGCTTAATTAAAATGCGGGTCAATCGATTACCTCCAGCCTCCACATGATTCCCCTTTCGCTCTCTTCACTTTGTCATTAAGCCATTTTCTTTATCACTCATTTGTTCACTTTGTCACTCAGTTATTCACTCTATCTCACTCACTCCTTCGCAATGTTTTACTCACACTATCGATCTCTCTCTTTTCAGCGAATCTCTGCAATCGGAACAGACCCGCTCCTCCTCCAGCGAAAACCTGCCCTTCAGCATATCGCGCCTCCTGTCGAAACCCTTCGAGCACAACAAGAGCCAAGAGGAGAAGGATCTGCTCCAGAGCGAACACGATCTGGCCGCCTACAAGTTGGCCACCAGCATAGCGACCTCCACATACGGCAACGCCACCGCTCTCTACTCCTATCCGCATCTCTACCCGTCGGCAGCGGCCGCCGCAGCCGGCCACGTCCTGCGAGTGCCGCCGCAAAGGACTCCGCTCACGTGGGCTCTGCCGCCGTTGCATCACGCGGCCCTGGCCCACCAGGCCGTCAAGGACAGATTGGCAGGTGAGTCGTGTTGCCAACTATTTCTTAGTTTTTTTTATTGCCAACCGCAGTGGCTTCCGTTCGCCAAAGTCGTCAAAGGTTTTATTGGCCGGCATCGTGGGGCGTCTCGTCATTTGAGTTGAGCGATCGGTCGATGGTCAGAGGCACAGCATGAAATTTCTGACCTCCACTCGCTCCGGGATATCTTTCCGTCGCCATTCTTCGAGATATCTGTCCCTCGGCGTTTCTCGGGATATCTGTCCCTCGGCGTTCTCCCAGATATCTGTCTGTATATCTTCTGTCGACTGGTCCTTCCTTGAATTCTTGTAAATTATATGTTGTGTTTTAAGTTTATAGTTTGCGGCTACCGTTGGGACTTTTGAGGGGCCGACGGGTCCCCCAAACAGCTTTCTGGCTGACTATCCCTCGTTATGTGTTTATTAGCTGACTTTTGGTAGGCTTTCCACTTCTTACTGGGGGAAAGACTTGGTGTATATAATATAACGATGTGGTAAAAAGATATTGCAGGCGGGAAGACAAATAATAATTAACCGACGGTATTTTCAGAAAACCGTTGATACTTAAAAAGAAAATAAATTAAATATTTAATAATAGTTGTAATTTATACAACAATAACAATCAGACAACAATAGACGATTATTCGTTATTGTTATTGTTGTATATATTACAACTATGATTACGAATTTGCGGATTATGAAGAAAAAAAATCTTTAATAAACAAAGTTATTATCAATTTAAGCATAATACAAATAATAGAATTAAAACAGAGATAATCCAAAATCTTCTTAAGAAAGCTTCTCTCTAAACACCACACCATGTTTCAACCTGTTTAAAGAAGAAATGCCTCAATGTGAAACTTCTTGTCTCCATTCAATTTCCTTAAAGACCCCACAGATATAGAGCCTAATTAAAATTCTCCGATTCCTCAGGACAATTTAACAAAGTTGTCAATCAATGGACACCAAGTAATTACGCTACCAATTTCCACGCAATGTTCATTCAATATCCACGACCAACCGACCGACAATATATCAAAATGTCAGCGTATCTTCGCACTCACAGACACACAAACAGAGACATACATACACAGAGACACACACACTCACTAAGAGAGACACACCCATGTAGAGAGCCAGGAGAAACTGGCTTAGAAAGTGCATCACGTGCAGTTGAGAGGGGATCGAACAAATCAAAACCTCAACGCGAGCGGCTACCGTATTCAACACCATCGACAACAGCAGCAACAACAACAACAAAAGCGGTACCATCATCGACAGTAACAACAACAAACGTGGTACCACCATCGGCAACAGCAACAACAACTGGTTCATTGTAACATGATTAGCAACCAGCACGCACAGGCAGGCATTTATCTCCCCTTCTCTCTCACACACTCGTCTCTCCTACTCGCACTCTCTCTCCCTCTCTGGAAGATCTTGGAAGATACTGCTTATTATTGCGATCGCATCCATGCGTCGCTCGCTCGTTCGTCGCACTAATAAGCCTGATCAGAGAAGTCTTTTAAGCCAACACAACTATCGGCTTGTCATTTGGCCCCACCGAACCGATCCGAACAGAGCGAAATCGAATTGAACAGAAATCCTACATGGGAGTCGGAGTCCATCGGGCAAACATAGTGTATTGAATGGTTTTGGTCTTAACACGATCGCCCTCCTGGCCAGTTCGCCCTCTCGCTCTCTCGTCCTCATCTCGCACTTTCGTCCTCTCCATCGTCCAATTAATCCCTTGGCTGCCCTCGACTGTCGCCGTCCGGAGGATCCTTCGTTTGTCGTGGCAAAGTATAAAAACGTGTTTGCTTTCAAAGCGCAATCGCGCCTGGTTCCAACGCCGCATCACCTCCCAGAAGCGATCGTGTTCGGTCGATCCTTCGTTCCTTCCGTCCGTCTTTCGTTCCTTCCGTCCTTTCTTCGCTACTACTGTGATCTCATTTCGATCGTGCTTCATTTGGAATCGGGATTGAGGATTACTTCTCGCTTTGGGTTCTCTTCTCCCTGCTAATTTGTTTACATTATGAGCTTCACTTGTCCGGCAACATGACCGGCGAGACGTTGATCACGAGCCGGCGGGATAATGAAGCGTTCTGTGGGAGCCGCCGTGGAGATCAATTGTGGACGATGGTTAGATGGTTCGATAGAGTAGTAGACTGGAATTTATATTTCATTTTGTGTTTATTTATTAAGTAAAAGAGTTCTAAAGAATATAGGGCTATACCACAAATTTAAGGTCATTAAAAAAAAAGACAAGATAATTATTTCATTACAAATAACAAGTCATATCATAACAAGTACCATGTTGTACTATTATTGCTTAAATAAATATTTTTGCTTAGATATCAGATTATAACATAGCATATCATATCGAACTTGTGGTATCACACACTCCATATCATTTGAAAATTTCCATAACTCTTCCTTCAAACTAACTTCCAAATGACTCCTTTCGTGCCTAATATATCAGACATTTGCAACCAAAGTACGCACTCTCTGATTATCTGCTCCACCATCACTATCATTGTCTATCTATCCGACCGACATGCGCACAACACTATCTCAAACAACGCTATCGCCGACGCCGAACACGCTTCAAGAAACAAACAGCCAGACTACCAAGTGATGCATAAACAACCCCCAACCTCGGTCCAAAATCTCTCCCCCCTACCTTGTTCCTCAATCTCGTCCTCAATCTCGTCCTCCAACGTTGTTCCTCAAACCCGTCATCCTCTTCCAACCGATCCCTCTGCAAAGGACCTCGATCTGCAGCCATTCCAGCCGTACACAAAAGGGAGCCAAACATGAATGCAAATAAGCTTCTGAATTTAATACGATCCACTCAACGCCGACAGATCCAACGATGGACGGACCGATGGACAGACGCACGGATGGACGGACGAACAGACACATGGACAGATAGACGGACGGATGGTCGGAATGGCTGACTGACTAAGTGACTAACTGATCCTTGATCCACTTAAGGGATTTTACGATCATGTCGTTTCCTCCGCCTCCTTCGGACGCATCTCGTCGCATGCTGGGTGTCGTCGGCAAAGTGTTTATCAATGGATCCCTTCGATCCAGCCGTTCCTGTAGTTTATACTTTTATTTGTGTCTTGCTCTTATTGCGGTTGCTGATGGAGCTTCTGCTCGTGAAGTATTGATACCTCAGTTATTTTAATTAGGTGGTTAACATGACTTTTTAATTTCGAGCTGAAGGAATTAATTACGCCCTGGGCGGTCTCCCTCACTCTCTCTCTCGATCTCTTTTATTTTTTTCTTCTTCTTATTCGTCTCTTTCGTCCAGCTGACATTCTTGATGATCGTCTCTCTCCCCGTAGATCGGTGGAGGCTTTCAATTTTATCGCACTTCAACTTCCACCTCAACGATTCGATTTGACTTTTGAGTGGTCGAGTCGCCGTTTCGACGATGATATATTACCATATCGGAAGTCCACAGCTCACGATATGTCTGTCTTTCTTTATGTCTTTCTGTTCATCTGTCTCTCTGTTCATCAGTCTCTCTTTCGTTCGTTTAACTTTTCGTCTCCCTATTCGTGACTCTTTATGTCTTCCTGTTCATCTGTCTTTTTGTCTCCCCGTCTTTATTTCTTCATATCCATCGTCTTTCTGTCGCCTCGTTTATGTGCACATCTTTTAATTTATTAATTGTTAAAATGCCGCCAGTCCGCGAAGCGAAACCTGCCTCTTTCTCCTACCGTCAAAAGGTCGTCATGCTTTTGTTTTGTGATCCCTCTGGAGCCTTTTAAAACACTCCTCCTCGTCTTCCTCTATCTCCTTCATTTCTTTGCCTTTATCACATATGTTTTTGTTTTGTTGTTTATCGCATTGATGTTGTACTTCTCCATGTTTTGTTCTTTTTTCATTGTTGTTGTTATTTTCTCCCCATTCTTATTACTGTTGTCTCCAGGTTGTTGTCTCCTCTTGTGGCTTTCGTCTCCGCTGATAAGCTGGCGCCATCTCTCTCCCTCGTGTCCCTACCATACCTTGAGTTTCCTCTCTTCCCCTCTTATCCATCCAGTTCTTGCATGTTTCATGCTCTTTAAAGGCGGGAAGAAGCCCGCGACGAACATGAAGAACAAGAAGCAGTATACAATAATTTATAACCGTCGCGTCGTTGTACAAAATTTGGTCACTTAACGGTAGGTGGCCATGTTTTCAACGATCTTAGTCATTTCGGAAGTGTTTTTATTGATGGGAGTTGTTGTTCTTATTGCTTTTATTTTTTTTTTTGTGTTATTATTGCAACTACCTTTCACAACATGCCGCGGTTTTCAATATGAAGGGTTTCTTGTCTTTCATGGTTGGTTGGAAGGTTTCGCAGTTTGAAACCAAACCGTATAAGAATGCAAAAATTCACAATTTTTACAACTTATTGAACATTTTTAGCTTAATGAGTCCAAATAATGATCATTATATAGATAGCATTGTATACTATATATAAGTAGGCTACTGTGAACCGCTCAAAGAGGAACATAAAGTTATTAAAAATTTCAAGACTAATTAAATTTATCTCTATTGAGTTTAATATCAATGACTTACCCCTTTCTGTGATATTGTCAAATTCACTGGTTCAATTTTCCAATATCCATTCCCCACATCACAGCATTCACCAAAAAATTGTCCTTCGCCACGGAAAACTTTTCAAATCACATTTTCCTCACACAATCTTCCACTTGGGGACGCTCAGGGTACGAAAATCATTTGCCATTCATTTTGCAATTTATCTAAATCAGGTTGAAGAGCATATTTAAATTTAAAAGGTCACCACAGACCAGTCCCCAACTCCCTCGCCATTGGGTTTGCAGCCGTCTTAAAGAAGTTTCAGCCTCCAGAAACTCACCTTAACTCATATCCAATCATCAATAATTCACACTAAAAGCTTTTTACATTATTTCCTCTGCCCCAAACGTCGACGTCGCAGTCGACTGCGGCTTCGCTTCGGGCCCCAAAAATATCCCATTGGAATATTCAAAGTCAGCCAGGCGTCGACTCGACACATAAATCCCCACAAAATACTGAGTTTTCCACAAAACCAGTTCGAGTTTCCTCCGATTTGAGGCGACGAGGGTTGATTTTACAACTTTTCCGCATGGAAAATATTAATAAGCGAATGGATTACGGAAGCCTCCTCATTCGTCCTTCGTTCCATTTCATTCCGTTCTGTTCCGCGCGTGTTCCTTGGAGCATGAAATAGAAGGCCATACAATTTTGCTTATACTGGGTTTCTTTCCATCGACCTCTTCATCTTCTTCGGCTCAAGAAAAGTTTGTAGAAGAAGAAGCCCAAGGTGGAGAAGGTGGGAAAATCATGTGTGTGTGTCGGAGTGTTGGTGGGAGAGTGTTACAGAGTGTTTGTGTGTGTGAGAGTGAGAGTGTGTTGGTGTGTTAGTATTCATGTGGCTTATGTGGTGCGATAAATGGATTTTTATTGTAATTGATATTGGGGAGAAGTATTGACATGGCACGCTCATACGAAGCTTCTCGAAGGATGTGAATAAGAAGAACAAGCTGAAGGGGTTGCTCCAGCGAGGGTGGAGTCTGTAAGGCATGGAAGGTGAAAACCAAGGGTTGGCGCCGCACTTTGAAGTGATTTGAGTGGAAATTTATACGATAGGAAGTCACATAAAAATTCGCAAAATTTATATTTCATGGCCCAAACGTAAAGGGTTAAAAAATGTACAATGTATGAATCTTACTCCTACTCCTTCATCCTTCTCTCAATAAAGTGCGGGATTTGTCAGTTTAGCACTTGAGGTTTCAATTTACGATCGCTTATGGGATGAATATTTATCTTCTTGAGGTTTCGATGGAAGGGAAGGAAAACCCCGAATTGGAATGAAGAAGGAGTTTAAAATGTCTGGCAAAAGGAATGAAGAAGGAGTTTAAGAACCATGGCAAATAGAACATTATTGGAAGGAGTAAAATTAAGGCTTCATTGAAGAAAACCCACAAGAATAGTGATAATAACAATATAAGTTGGGAGAATAGCAACAACAGTTGAGAAGCAACAATAATTGTGACGAGAAAACAACAACAGTTGAGAAGCAACAATAACAATTGCGAGAACAACAAGATATTAATTAATTGCCCCGTGTCAACAAGACATTTAAGGCTCTCAATATCCGTCGGAGGAGCCGTGGACAGAAGAGGGGCAAAGGGTTCAGAGACGAACGAGGCGCCGGCGTCTGTCGACTCCCAGACAAAACAAGGTTCCATCCAGGAGGCGCCAATAATTGTACGACGCGAAGGCTATTAAGATAACGCCGAGATGGAAGAGAGGACCAAACGAAAACTCCAACGAAACCTCGGAGTAACCCCAAGAAACTCATAAGAGAACCTAAAGAAACTCACAACTGAACCCAAAGAAACTCAAAACAGAAAAAATAGAAAATGAAGTTGATATCAGGGTCCCGGAGTTTAAACGAAAGAGTAAAGGTTCCATCCAGGAGGCGCCAATAATTGTACGACGCGAAGGCTATTAAGATAACGCCGAGATGGAAGAGAGGACCAAACGAAAACTCCAACGAAACCTCGGAGTAACCCCAAGAAACTCATAAGAGAACCTAAAGAAACTCACAACTGAACCCAAAGAAACTCAAAACAGAAAAAATAGAAAATGAAGTTGATATCAGGGTCCCGGAGTTTAAACGAAAGAGTAAATGGACCGGTTGTCATCTCGTATTCGGCGTCGGGTTGAATACGAAAACACTGATATAATTTGTCCCATTATCCAATAATACTTCCTATAAATATGAGTCTAGCTCGAGACGTCGAGGTCGCCGTTGGTCCCTCGTCCTCCACTCTCGCTCTTATCTTTCGATGGATGGCAGAGCGAGAGAGAGAGAAATGGAAGGAAGCAGGAATTTTAAAAGGTTCCTCAATTATTGTCGCAGCCGCTGGCGGACAAATGGACGGACGGACGTCGTTCTCTGACTCTGTCTGGTTCTCTATCTCTCTGAACGTCCGTTTGACTGTCGTCATTAGCATGCGTCTGTCCATTCGTTCATCCGACCATTTGTCTGTCCCTCCATCCGTTTGTCTGTCCCTCGGTTATGACTTGTGCGGAAGCTCTTGTCACATGGAGTCGAGACCCGAGAGACGCGACCGATCGAGTCCTCGGCATGCGTGTCCTCGCAATTGTGTCGCGTGCGATAGAATCCGTCGCCGTTGATAAAACCCAAACTCAAGGAAAATAGACAGAAAGGAAGGAGGAGGAGGAGGAAGGAAGCGTCGCCTAATTAGGTCCTGGCTACTCTAGAGCTAATTGATTTGGTCGCAGGTAGAACGGCGAACCTGCTTCCGCAAGGCCTCGTGTCCTCACAGGTATTCCGGAAGCATCGCATCGGAAGTTCCTTGTTATCCCGGAGATAATTTATTGCTCGGGTAATTGCTGGGACACATAGACACATATTCCATGTCTATATGGGTGGAAATAAATGGTGGTTTTAAGTGGTTTCCAGTGGTGCGGTCCGATTGACAGGCGGCAGAAGTCAAGACGGTCCTTCACATCTGAGGAAATACTAATTCAATTGTTTCCTTTCGTTTTCATTTTTATATTATTTTTCTTTGTATATTTCCTTTTCATTTTTTATTCATATTTAAAATAATCTTATTATCTTTAATTTCAATTCCTTCCTTAATTCCTAAATTTTTTATTCTCATATTCAGATTCCTTTTCATATTTGGATTCCCTTTCACACATAGATTTATTTTATTAATTTTATATGTTTTCTTTCTCTCCCTTTCTCTTCAGCTGCCTTCCCCATCACCCGTCGCATCGGGCACCCGTACCAGAACCGCACGCCCCCCAAGCGAAAAAAGCCCCGCACCTCCTTCACTCGCATCCAAGTGGCCGAGTTGGAGAAACGTTTCCACAAGCAAAAGTATTTGGCGTCCGCGGAGAGAGCGGCGCTGGCTCGCGGCCTCAAAATGACCGACGCCCAGGTGAAGACATGGTTCCAGAATCGACGAACGAAATGGCGGTAAGTTTTGAAACCAAACTAAACAAGAGAAATGCTATTGGAAGATATGGATTAATTCTATTAAGTTCAGTCCATGTAGTCTTGGATCCCCTATGGTTTTTAGGATAAGATTTTCTATATACTGCTGGAATTTTTTTGATCAAATAGAACAAAGTTTTCTTTATCGTCTTTAAATTCTTCCTATATATGGAGCTCCCTTTGTATCCTGCGACTACCGAAGACAGGGTTTTTAATTTTAGGCAAATTTTTATTTTTGTTTTCCATTTTCTTTTTATTTTTTAAAACAATCATAAAATATTCATCGAGCATTACGTGTCATGATAATCCACCCTCACCACCTCCGACTTTGTCGTTTATTCAGAACTCAGATCAACCCCCAGTGAAGTCCTCACTTTTTGACTTTTTTTTGTTAAATTTTTGAGTGAAATTTTTCGTTTATTTTTCAGTGGATGGCACACGTCTCCATCTCTTTCTGTTCTTTTTGTTTTGTGAGGGGGGGATTTGAAAATATAAGGGAACAAGAACAACAATGAAAAAATATAAAATATGCATGAGTGCATAAAATGTATACGATGAGGACACTGACTTCGTCCTTCGTCCCAATCGCGTCCAGACAGCGTCGACTCCGATGACGATGGAGTGAAAGAGAAGCACGAACCACACGTTTCCGCCATTAGTGAAAAATAAAATTCGACTCAAAGAAATGAGGGCGTAAATGTTGTCGTCGCTGTAGTTTAGACCATCATTGTTGTTGTTGTTGTTGCTTGCAACCCCCATTTTTATGACGGACGTGTTAAAATGGCTAAAAAGCCCTTAAAAAGGTACCCGACAAAGACAGACTGCTAGCTCAACCGTTAAGACAGAAAGAGAGGGAGAATGAGCGGAGGGGGGATAATAAAAAGAAAACATGGCGTCAAACGTACCTAAAGTGAACACAAACAACATTTAGATAACGTTTTGTGATTAACTTCGCGTCTGGTCGCCTCGTGACCCTGTGTTAGAAGCAAGCATTAGCATTTTAATTACCTCTGGTCACTCTATTTGCGCATTTACAAGGGAAGTATTTACGAGTCGACCTCGCCATCGCCCTCCGAAAGCCACCCATTATTTTGACTAGCCGTGGGTTTTCCTCTAATCACACAATCGTGTCTGGAAATGATTTAAAAGAGACTGATTGTCGTTGGAGCCCTCGGGTTCCCCCCAGCCCCAGTCATGTCACCTCTGAACCCCTTATGACCCTTATGACCCCTTATTACCACTGACCCCTTGTCTTATTGGCCCCTTTCCTATAATCACCCGGAGTCCATTGCAGCCCCCAGTGTGGTTTTTCATGTGAATCGTGTTCGAAATAAATGGGATTCAAATCGCGTCATTTACTTTGCATGCAATTCCCGAGTAATCGCTTCCCTTGCCGATTGTCACCATCGATTTTCTCACCCCTTCCCTCCTGTTGTCGCCACAAACCCACGCAAATGTTTGCGTGCACAAAGCAGATTATTCTCAATGAAATGTTTTCATATCAAGCTGTTGTTTTTTTCTCCCATCGAAATTCATCGCATCAAATCGTAACTATGGCTATAATATATAACTATGGCTAACGGTAATTGCCTGACAAACATGTCAAAAATCCTCCGCATGCCCGAAATAATTACACAATTTTTTCTCTACTCTATTTTTTACTGTACGAGTTCCTAGTAGAATATTTTCCAACTCAAACCAAGTAAATTTCCTCAATATGTATTTCAACTAAAAATCTTAACTTTATATGGACTTTATTACCCGGAACATACTACTATTTTCTCCCACTACTCAATCGTAAAAATTAATGATCTGTGAACGTTCAGAATTTGTTTAAAACGGTTTCAACTAATGCGATTTAGCAATTAATTCGATAAAAAAAACGAACCAAACTTCACCAAAAATGATTCTAATGAAAATTGTGATGATGGAGAAAATTAAACAAGACTCTAGTTGATGGGTCAAATATTAATTTGATAAAATACAAAATAATTCCAAAATAATTGCGTAGGCCTATTAATGGTAATAGAATTAATGTTCGGAATCATGTGGTATGAGGTTTAATAAGTATATGTGGAAATGATTAAAAATAAATTTGGAAAAGAACATTAAATGCAGAATAAAGAGAATCATTATACAAATATTAGTGCAGAGCAATAAGTGATAAATAATTTATTGATATGTAATGAGGATTGATATGAAAACAACTTATTATTTTACCAATTTCAATACCAACATTGTGAATATAGAATAAAAATATAATGATAAAATAATTCGCGATATATTCAAGACAAATGACAACATTTTAATCAATGTTAGAACCACTACAAGCAACACAAACGTTAAGAAACTTTAATTAATTAATGACATGCTGAGGTTTCTATTGATTTCTCCAACAACCTCATTAAGTCCAGCATATAACGAGTTTTAAAACCTGATTTCATAAATAAGAGAGAGAAATAAAAAGAACATGAACACCTTATCGCAATTCTTTATTGTTCGATGTAATATTAAAATGATTATTAATCACGATTTTCTCTAATTCGTTGCCTAACGAGGTAACGACAGCATTAATAAGCATTAAGCATCAGTAAAAACTTGAATAATCAAAGGAACAACACCTATGAAAATAACGACAATTACAGAAATTACAACTAACAGAAACAAGTGAATAAATTACGACATCGCAGTAATTTTAATATTGTGTATGAATAAAGATTTCTGTTAACATCGATATTGCAAAAGAATAGAAGAGAACATGAAACTCGCGGTCAGAACGATTGAAGAAAAAGACAAAGATAAATTTAAACAAATCACAGAAATAAATAATCTTTAAAAATAAATATTTCCTTTATTGCAAAAATGCCGAAGAATTCACGTTGAAATTGATTTCTGTGAGAATTTTTTCCCGTGATTGAATTGGGATTCCTTGTCTGACGTCATTCGAGACGTGTTCGATGTCAACTTAGATGAATTGTTAATCAATTAATTTATCTCCCTCCAACTCTCGATTTCTTCTTCTTCCACCTTTTTCTTCTCTTTCCACCATGGCAAGAATGAAAAAATCCAAAAGCCACAAGAATCCCAAAAGCTATCGAGCCTGCCGCGATATCCTTGGTTTTTCTCTTCGTTTCTCCGCAGACGGCCAAAAATTCCATTCACAACAAATCGCAGTCATTTGCGAAGTTGAACAGGATAACATAACAGCAACAACAACAATGGGACATTAACATCCCTCTCAATGAATCTCCTGCAAGGATATGTTTGATGTTCCTGGTGTCTGTCATTCTTCCTCCTCTTCTTCAGCCTCTGAAGCACATGTCGTCCATCGGACGAGATGGAAAAAAATCCTCGACAAGAGTCGGAGGAGAAAACATAATTAAATTAAGTGAAGCACGGAAACAACACAAGGGGCGGCCAAAGAGAGGAAGACAAAGACAAGAGACAGACAGACTGGTAGACAGCCGTTTATACTCAGCTAAATAGGAGTGAAAATGAGTCTTTCCATCATCGTATGAGAGAATGATAGCATGATGCTCTTCAAGAGAAGTTGATGCTTTCCAGAACCAGTTGAATTTTTCCAGAACCAATTGAAGTTATCCAGGACTAGTTAAAGCTATCCAGGACCAGTTGAAATAATACAGAATGCTTTGTAGAAAAAAATTCGTTGCCTATTGAAACTCCACAGCAGCTGTCGTCCTTTTCTCTGGCAACAGAAACCAGGAACCGCTTTCGCTTCCTGCTACCGGCCATAAATCACTTTCTCTCTTGCCGCAGACCGTTTTCAATTTATGAAGTTTCTTAATTTACTCTGATTAATTAAGGACTCAGAATAAGGACACGATCTCTCTGTCTCTCTCTCTCTCACTCCCTTTCGGAATCTCAACCAAGTGTGAAGAGGGCCTGAAGCGACCGTAATTCGTCATCACAATCATATCCTCTTGCTCATATTCTGTTGTTCTAAGACAAAAAGGCGGTTGTAAAATTAATTGCATGCGTGTGCGAACTGACTGAAATTTAATTTATTAGAAATTCATATCTTCTCTAACCTACTCCTTCTTTTCTTCACACTTTCATTTCACTGACAAATGGCCTTGTTGTATAAACTGAAACTTTTCGTGAAACTTTGGACACCTTTTGAGTAGTTTTTGGTCTCGGTATTGGCGTGAAAAATCAATTTAGTTGAAACAAAAGTTTCTTCATTTACAGTGGGGTTTTCTTCCCTTTCGCCTTTTCTCTTATTTTCTCTCTCCTACTTTTGTGTTTTCCTGTTTCTTTTTTCCTCATGTCTTGTGTTGCTAGGAAGCAAATTAAATGCAAAAGCTTTTCACACCCGTCGACCATGTCCGATGTAATTTCGCCATTAGCCAAATAACTATAGCAAGTTCTGGCCTCCTGAGCTCTTCGATCCCTTCATCCTGAAAATCCATTGTCCTTCTCAAGCCTCCCGTCGTCGTTTCCTCGTTACCGTGGCAAAGATTTAAATCTTTGGCCGAAGAGTCCCCAAACCACGACAAATTCCGAACGTAAGACGGTCAAATGTCCCTCTAGGGAAAAGACAGCAGAAAGACGAAGAGCTTTTAGGCCGGTGAGCGACCTTTAGGCCTTCACCTTCTTGAAGGAGAGAAAGAGAGAGAGAAGGAAGTTGGCCAAATGGTTATGTCCTAAGTGATAATTACCCCCAAAGCAGAGTTCTTCCCTCCCCAAATCGTTGTTGTAATTGCTTCTGTAAGACATATTGTTATTGTTGGAATTGTTAATGTTGTAACTGTCGTTGTTTTTGTAAATTGTGTTGTTGAAATTGCCATTGTTGTTGTTGTTGTTGGGTCTAGATTGTGCGAAATGATTTTAATTACCATTGCGCAGCATAAAAGTTAAGTTGTTTCTCTTGCCAGCTGCCCCCCAACATCACTCAAAGGGGAGGGGCATCCTCATTACCAAGGGGGCGGGGGTGGAGGTTGGATGGAGCTGTTATCCGGATAGGCTGTTATGTCGCCTGATGAGGGTTTCGTCGTTGACGCTGAAGTGTGAACGTTAAGTGAAGCAATTGACTTGAAACGCAATTTGTGGGGACATTTATTTTAATGGATCTGCAGAGTATAAATTTACCCCTCTTCATGGGTATCGAGGGGGTCAGAGGAAAATGGTTTACATGGCTTTTGCTCTCCTGGGTGTTTATGATAGGCTCTTACTTGGTTGGAGTCGATTAGGCTTGATTAAAAAAAACTTGCATCGGCGATCGAAGCGGTTCGGGGAGAGACAATATTTCTTTTCGAGAAAATATTTATTTTCGAAAAAATATTTCTTTTCGAGAAAATATTTCTTTACGATAAAATATTTCTTTTCGATAAAATATTTCTCTTCGAGAAAATATTTCTTTTTGAATATTTCTGTGGAGTGAATATTGAAAACTTTATTTGATAAAACTATTCTTAGACGCCTTTTAGAAATCCTTTCATGATCCAAAAGACTTTCTCTGACTCCTCAAATTCTTCATCAACCAAAAGTCCTCGAACTTCGTCCCATCGTCGTTGGCCTCTCTCCTCAGACAGACTTCATTTTGACAGAGAGAAATTTACGAGAGGTTTTCACCGAGTCTGGACCACCACCACCTTTTCATCTCTCTCTCTCTCCTCCCACTCTTTTGGACCATAAAACAATGCGATCCAAAAAAGAGTTCGAGACGAAAAAGGAGCCCCAACGAATGTGGGCCGCAGCCGGAATCAAATCGCACGAAGGAGATAAATCACAATGGGGGCAAAGTCTGTTGAATTAAAATGGAATAAATTATCCGAGCTTCATGTGAGGGACTCCGATTATGATGGGGGAGTTGTGGAGTTGGAGCAAAATTTAATCAAAGTCGAGGGGAGACCGAAAGAAACATTTGTTCCTGGCACACGAGAGGTTGATTGCGCGAATTTCGAAAACTCAATTCAATTGCAACTTTTCCTAACAAACAAACAAAAAAAGCAACTAAACTCCAAAACAATTGGCAAAACTTTTGGGGATAAAATTTGTAAAAATAAAAAATAAATTCAAAATGAAAAACTTTATCTCGCATGTGAAGGCGGAGAGCAATAAATTTCGATTTGAAAATTTAATTAAACAAACGAAGTGAAATAGAAATGTTTTGTTATTTTTTGTTGTTGTTATGGTTGTTCTTGTTTTTGTTATTGTTGCTGCTGCTGTTGTTTGGAGGCGACAGCGATAACGTTGAGACAGGCAGCTAGCGAATGCGTGCATCTGGCAACGCTGATTAATCGCGACTCAAAAGGGGAATTGCAACAAATACATAATTTTGAGATAGAGAAGGTTTTTATTTTTTCTACTTATTTTTGATGAAATAAGAGATTTTCTAAGATCCCTAAATACCTTAAAAATCCAATCTTTTTTATTCAATCCTCGATTTTAACTTCTTCCACTTAATCATTTGCTTTCCCTTAACTTCTTTCATGTTAATTCAACTGCCTCACCCATTTTATAGTAGTTTTCTCCTCCCTTAATCTGAAAAGTAATCTTTCTAATACCTTTTGTCAGCCAACTGCTCACCTCGTTATTCTCTGACTTCCTTTGGCATCCAATCATCATCAAATATTAAAACCATCGTCAACACAAAACCTGCTCCGTATACTTGTAATTAACGAATCTGAACTCCATCCCCCAATGCAAGTATCAACTTCCGAAAAACGTCATCACTTACACAAATATCCCAATCACACTCATACGCACACATGTGCACATATCCTTCGAAAGTTTGCCTGTCATTAGCCGAGGAAAACTTCTGTCCCGCAGTGTATGAATATTTGATGCGTGAAGTTAACGATTATGAAATGATATTTTAACGAAAGCTTATTTCGAAAACTATCAACGGAGTGTAATTAACCCAAACACATACACACACACAGTTATATCTTCATGTTAGTGTGTGTGTGTGTTTTGTGATGATATCCCAAGTAGAGAAAACTTTTCCTTCTCTATACTCGGAGTTCCTTTCAACATGGCGCCACCTTCCCTCACTGTCGCATGCGCAGACTCCACACCATTCTCCACTCTACACCAATACTAAAGTACATCCCACCAACACACAGGCGAACCCCTCGAACAACAGACGAACCTCATCAACATTCACACAGCGATTGTGCTGGTGGTGGATCATCTGCCTCTTTGTGCAGTCGTCATCGTAGACCCTCATCGTTGGGTTGTCGCCATCCAGGTCGTTAGGGGAAGGTTAATCAACTAAAACTGTCATGGCTGCCCAACCAACGCCCCCCACCAACACACCCACACTCACACACACACTGCCTCAGTCACTGATATCGAACCCACCCCCATTGGCTACCCTCGGTCGTTGCATTGATAATTGATGCGCTGCATTCGGATGAATAATTGAAGACCAGCTTGTTGCCGTTTCGAAAATCCATTTAAGCCCTTCGTCTCTCTCTCTCTCTCTCTGTCTCCCTTCCTTAATTCAAATAAATCCCCATCAACTCCCGGTGGAGTCGAGAAAATTGCGAATGCAATTAAAAGACGAAACGACGATTGGTTTTTCAACGAAATTAATTTCAAATTATTTTCCCATATGAGGCGACGATGCGATTGTTTTGCAACCTAATTGATTTCTGAATGCTCGGTAACGTGCCGGGCGTAGCCTTCGATACCCCATCACGCCTTCTCCTACTCGCACGCCCATCAACCCCCAATTAGCTCCTTCCTTGTTGCTGTTATTTACATTTGATTCGTTTTAAATGGAGACACAGCGGATCCCCAGAGTGAAAATGACGATGGTTTGATTTCGATGTATGACTTAATCATATCATTTATCTGTGTGTTCTTATTTTATAGTCATTGTTTTTGTTGTCATTGTAATTGCTCTCAATGTTTTTGTTCTCATTACTTTTGTTGTGATTGTTCTTATTATTATGATTATCTTCATTCTCATTATATCGACTATCGTTTTTCTATTGACTGTTTTTCTACTGTCTGTTTTCTATTGACTGTTTTTCTGTTCTACATAAGTCATTTGTGTGTCAGCAAATGTTTTTCTAATTGATTCATTCAGTTTACCAATCATCATCGGCATCGTTAGCATGATCTACATGTCCATAGCCCATGGATTCAGCAACAATGCTATTGCGTATTAATAATAATTTCTAATTTTCCGAAACTAATGACCCCTAGTTGTTTATTTCCGATCTGTACAATAGATCAGTTAAGTAAACTACTATTTAATAATCGGCATTTAATTGACCAACTCCAACTACAAAATACTTTTCGATTTCATGCAAACGTATGACTAAATCGATGATTGCAAATGACTAGCATTATTTAGTTATACTCTATTCTAATTGTGACTGTGTTTTTCGAAATGACAATCATTTTGATGTCTCGATTTATCGTGGTTTTGTACGCCATTAGCTGAGAATTGTAGCCGATAGGTAATTACCTGATATGCTCAAAGTACTTGATGAACCATAGAAACCGTAGAATATTAGGATTTTCCAAGGTCTTTCAAGAATCTGAACTTTAGATATAGAGATTGTGTGCAAATGATTCATAGAGTTCGGGAATATAGTGTGGAATAAGAATCGGCTTAAGGAGATAGATTAGAAAGGAGTTCAATGCCATTAGAATATGTTGAGAATAAAAGACTTATTTATGAAATTTAATCATTATCTAAAAGGTACGTTTATTTCAAAAATATATTCAAAAGAAAATATTGAAAAATTATGAAAAATATATATATCAGAATAAAAATTGAATATATGGAATTTTGGCTGAAAAAAAGTTCACTAAAATTTATATAATTAATTAAACTGGGGAATGAAAAAACCAGATCATACCACCCAAATGTAATAAACCTCAAGACTCATCCCAACTTCTCCATCTCTTTCAACTTCCAGACGACAAACGGCCGAGGAACGCGAAGCCGAGCGACAGGCGGCCAATCGACTGATGTTGTCGCTGCAGGCCGAGGCCATCAGCAAGGGATTCGCCCCGCCCCCGGCGCCACCCATGGGAGGGCAGCAGGTGAACGGGGCGCCACTGGCAGCGCTGCATGGCCTGCAGCCGTGGGCCGAGTCCCATGCGGCCGGCTGCTAATAGACGTAAGCGAATAGAAGGATAGAGAAGATGCTGTACGATTAGAAGGAGAGGGGGGAAACGTTAATTTGTGATATGCAATTGTACATAGAGATATTGTTAAGAGAATTTTAATAACAAGAATAACAATTAACAGAACTTTAAAACATTTCACTCTACTCTTTAAGCTTTTAATTTAATGAACAAACAAAGAAGAATAGCATTCTATATGAAAAATAAGAGTTGACTAGTTAAAAATAATAACTCACGCAGACATTTAAAATCTTCATCGTATAGAGTTAGGAATAGTTAAAATTAAATATTATTAATAATAATAATAATAAATGTAAATTTATATGGAATTAAATATCCGAACGAACAGCTGTTGTATCTCGATGTGTGTTGTGTTTGTAAATATTAATCTAAGTCGATGATCGTGCATCATCATGGGTTGAACACGATTTGTACGCAATGAAGCAATAGTAACGATAATCATAATGTTCCATAAGAGATTTTAATTAAAATTTTAGCATTGAGCCGCCGTTTGTTTTGTTGTTTGCTTTGCAAATAAAATAAAAATATAAAAAAACACTAAAAAACGTAAATGAAAACATAAAATTAAATTGAAAAAAATTAATTGAAAATCGATTTCGTAATTTTCGCTTGTTTTTCTCGATCAATGAAACCACTAATTGTATTATATACGGGTATGCAGAACGTATGAGTTGCGATCTTTATTATTATTTCACTATAAATACATCTATATATATAAATAGCATATAATAGACATTATATAATCGTATGTAATAGCGCCTAATATGAAAAAAATAAAAATTATATTCAAAATACAGAGTCAACGTGATGTTTTTATTGGAGTTTTCACATTAGTTTCAACTTCCAACTTCAAATTGCTTTATTTCATTTTAGATTCATGTTATGAATCATTGTTAATTTTGTTATTTAACTGTTTTTACTTAATTTAAGTGTTACATATTATTCATTTTCCAACTAAATACAATCTTTTATAATCATTGTTTAAGTCTTAGACTTTAGTCCAGTATCTTGAGCCGACTAAATTTCAAAAATAGTTGTCGTAATCACGGTTCCTATTTAAAAGGCTTTAGGTTTACATCAAATAAAACGCTATTACCAGTTCTACTGACTTCCCACGCTACGACCAACCCATGTAAGCCGAATATCCATCCAACAAACTCTGTCCCTCTCTTCATGTACTACAAAAGTGACGAATGTCGAAAATAATCATCAGTTTACAACACAATTTGTTTTGTTTTTTTCCCAAAATTAATTACAACAACGCTGTAGGTAAAGCATGCGGGGCGGGAGTGAACGAGACCCGAAGCGGAAGAATCACTTTCTCTCACCTTTCAACAACAATTTAGTTTTTTTTTTGTCTCCCCTACTAATGAGCTTCCTTTTAGAAAAGAACACACAATAATTTCGAATGATCGATTGCGTGAGCAGAGAACAAAAAACTACAAAAAAAAAAACCAACGAGAGGAAGGAAGGAAGGGGTGCGGTAGAGGGGAGAAACAATAACAATATAGTCAATAAAACAAACAGGAAGCCGAAGATGAGCTCAACTGAACACTTTAATTATAGTCCATCCGATCCGATCCACCGACGAATCCATATGTTGCGATTGGGTTCCGTTCGTCGTCTCTAGCGCCACCGTAATTTCGCATCGATCCTGAAAGGATTCCCGCTCGATCGCCCTCGTCTTCGTTCGATCCCTCTCGCCTTCTTTCGATCCCTCTCGCCTTTATTCGATCCTTCTCGCTTTTATTTGATCCCACTCGCTTTAGCTCTCTTTGATCCTGAGGCGCCTGCCACGAAGCCGCTCAAACGACTCATTAGCCGAGCCACCGGCCAAGACGACTTTGTCCGTTGGCGGATCGATCGAGCCAGGTACGACTTTTGGGCATTCGCCTTCGTGTCTTCGTCATCCGCGGTCGATCGGTCGGTTGGTCGGCCGTGTGTGTGTGTCGGTTGAATTTGTCCGATTATTAGGTGCTGGCCATTCATTAAAGATCGCCGCTAGTGATACCGAGTCGTCGTTTTGTCGCTGCTGCCCAGTTGACGGCGTGTCACATTAGCCGCCCTCGTACACCTTGCCAACGGCGACGGTGGTCCCTTGAAGTCCAAGTCGGTGTCTGGTTTCTCAATTGGTTGGAGGAAAGGTGGAGACTTCTTTCGGTTTAGGAAACAAATTACCCAGAGACAAATTGGTCAAGAGACATAGTGGTAAAAGTGGCCAAGAGACATTGTGGTAAAAGTGGCCAAGAGTCAATGTGGCAAAGGGACAAATTGGTCAAGAAACAAATTGGTGAAGAATCGAATTGGTCAAGATACAAATTCATCAAGAAAGAAATGGTAAATGAAAATTTTAATCATGAATCAATTATTCAAAAGAAAAATTGGTCAAGAAATATATTAGAAAAGAAATTTATCAAGAATGAAATTGATCAAGCAAAAAAAGGTGAAGGAACAAAATTTTCAAAAATCAATGGAAAATTTTATAAAGAATCATTGACGATTTGATTCTTTATAAATTTTATAAAGAGACAATAATATAAAAATAAAAAAAATAAAAATAAATAAAAAATTTGGATAAAACGGTAAAAAATAAATTGGTCAATACAGGAAGATGTTTCTTGAAAGATGTTCAGACTACAACGGAAGCTAGAGAATTAATCCAAATAAATCCAAATAATAGATATGTGGTGAAACTTCTTCTAGGATCAAAGCCAAAACTCAGATCTCCTTATTCTCGTTCCTTTATTTTCTTCTCCCTCTCACTGGAGGTCCCTCATGCCGCCGGCTGTTTCGATTTCGGCTGCCTCTCCTCACACCTTCCCCAAGCGGTCCCAGCCTCAGTCAGCCGACGGCTTCCACAGAAGTCCATCTTCCGTTTATGTCAAATTTGTGAGGACGATGCCTGGTGTTTGATGTCTGACGAACCGACGTCGCTGATGACGCCTGCCATCATTTGGGCCGGGTTTTTTCATTATTTTTTTCTCTGTTTCATTTGCTTTTATTATGAAATCGTCATTTAGTTGGAAATCATGTATAAATTGCGTTGAATTGGACAATTTCCCTCTCAGTCTCTCCTCGGCCCTCCCGTGCACTTTTGTCTTCTTTCTTTTATCCGACTCTGGCCCGATCGCGATTCTGTCTCTCTGTGACGTCTGTCTGTCCTCGTCAAATGGAGCTGTCGTGTTGCATGAATCGACATTCGTTTTTATTATTTTTGTTTTTCATTCTCTTTTTGCACGATTTTAAGCCGAGTTTACATTGTTTTTTGAACGTCTGTAATTTGTGTTTTATTTGCCAATTTAAAGAGTGAATTATTTTATTTCCTTTTATGACGTGAGGTAGCTTAAGTTAAAGTGGTTTTTTCCGTGTTGGAGGTTCCATACATTGTTGTGATTCCCGCGGGAATCGGTTTCTATCGGGAGAATTTCGTTGTGAAAACAACGTGATATTATTCTTATTGGTGTATTGTATTCAGAAAAATCTATCTTTGAATTCTTGATGTCATTTTAATTTAAATTCTATTCTCATGAACTAAATTATAGATTTAATAAGTTCAAGTCCAAATGAATTATTCCTTTCTTATTCAATCTTTCATTGATCAATTTGATATTCTCTATTCAATTCCCAGAATGAATATTTTGTTTTATGCAAGAACTCATTGAATACATCAAGTTTTCATCTCTCGATAGGATTCCTTACTTCTATTTGGAGGTTTGGAAAGTTTTTCACAACCTTTTCCATACCATTTCCATACCATTTCAAACTCCCACTTCTTCCACTTCTCCAGCTCGACCCGGAGAAACTACAATCGACCTTCGGTAATAGAATTGCGCTCTGCCTCTTTGGGTCATCCTCGTTCTCCCCTGCGATTACCGACCCCATGTGAGCCCCAATAAAAATTTCACCACCAATCGCCAGTGAACGAAAGGAAATCGCCATAAAACGAATTGCTTTTCGAACAAGTCGAACCAAAGCCAACCCACAGTGAGAGAAGACGATTGAATGAAGGGAGGGAGGGGATGGAGGGAAGGGAAAGAGGATGACCATGCGTCGGTCGTTTGATTGATTATCGTACAAAGTTGTGGACAGCCAATTGGTCGACCATCGCCATCGACGACTACTTGTGTCCTTTTAATGTAATCCATGCGAAATGGGCGACCCCAATACGACCTCAATCCGGGCGGAGAGGGCGTGGCAACGGGGGGCGGAGGGAACGGCTCACGAAGAAGAAGGTTCTGAAGGGAGGAGAGAGATTCAAAGGACGAAGAGAATGATGGAGGATGTTGCAAACGGAAGGAGAGGACGAAACAAATTGAATGCGACCTTTTCAAATGGACATCAAAGTAAAAACTTGACCAAGAATCGCCATGAGTGTGTGTGTGCGAGTTGGGCTGTGTTTGTGTGTGTGCGTGATGGTCAATTTGTACATGTGGTCGATGGAGGGCAGAAGGGGAGACGATTTTGAATGCTTGCGTGAGTTGAGTTCATCCTGGGGATTTTCTACTCGTTCGATGAAGTTTTCGACAACATGTGTTGTCTCTGGGAATTAAACTTCGATGGAGGATCGAATTTGGACCCTGGTTGGGAGGGGAAAGGGGATGTGGGGGGTGCAGGAGGTGTAGAAAGTTTCTTCATGCGGGCAATTATGGTAATGCTCTGGTCTCTATCGCTTGACTTGTGCCTTGACAGTTGGTCACGGTTGCGATTTTAATTTTTTCCCCCTTGTATTTTTTTGACTTGCATGAGAGAAGTAGAGGAGAAAAAGTTGTCATGTCGTTAACTAAATTCAGTAAATGACAATTGCAATCAGAGCGACAAAAAGAACAGAAATTTATATCACGACAATAACAATAGATACGACAGGAACAACAATAATATACAACAACAAAATGTCTGATGACAAAATTATCGCAGTTGACGCTCAGTGAGCAAAGAGAAGAATACAAAAAAAAATACTGAACTCATTAAACGAATGCTGAAAGAAAGACAAAAACACCAATGGATAATGAGAGAAAGGGAGAGAGAGAGAGAGAAAAAAAAGTCTGTCTCCAATTAAATTAATTTCCATGCATGCGTTCGAGTCGTCGACAACAACAAAAGGCAACAATGACAATTTGTCATGCTACCATAATTACACAAACACACCCAAGAAGAGGTCACGTGAAGGGGAGTGAAAGGAACAGAAGAAAAAGAAAGAAAGAGAGAGAGAGGGAGATGGAGAGAGTGACAGCCATCAAGCGACAGTCGTAAAGAGAGGGCACGAGACGTCATATGCTGGCATTTAAAACATGGTTAACCAAACGAACGCATGGAAAAAGACCAACCGAGAGAAAAAGAAACAGACAAACAGACAGACAGATAGATGGGTAAACAGAGCGAGCGGTAGCCATTTTTAAAATGCAGCTCATCATTACTGCCTAATGACCGTTAACTCCACAATAAAAAAAACCCCAACCAACAACAGAAATATAAACAAAAAGTCGTAAATATGGCAACGACGATGAAAAACCCCAGACAAAGGGACAGATACAAACAGAGGGACAGACAAACAATGAACAGACAGAAAAGGCGAAATATGAAAACAAATATGTCTGCCTCTCGTTAATTACGTTGACATTTGGTTACGTTTCGTTTGCGTCGTAACCGCCAGCAAGTAGATTAGAAAATTCAGAGCTTCTCTTTCGATTCCATTATGGAACAATGTCAGGGCTTTTCTTCGAATTAGTCGCACAATTATAATTATCATAATATGTATGCTAAGTACGCTATCTCAGCTTACTTTGCAATCAATTATTCAGTTATTTTGTTCACTCTAAAGGCACTGATTATAGTTAATATACCAACGAGCTTAACGGGGTTTCTTCAAATACGATGGCTCAGTTATTGGCGTTGAGCACTTTTGTGTTACTTTTGTCGGTATTAAAATATTACCATATAATTTAATATATGACGAATATAACTGTTATTACATATTATTACTATTATTGAAAATTCATATTATTAAAACAAATATTCAAAATTTATCTTGGAAATTATTTAAAATTAAATATTTAGATTATTCATTTTATTTAAATACGATAATTAATTATTAAAATTTTATTATAAAAATATTAATTAGAATATTATTTTATTAAAAGAAGAGACACTCATTTGGTTTTTGATATTTTTTATACATTTGCGTTTTATTTATTCGCTAATTATTATACTAAAAAATAATATCTTTGTGAGTTAACTTAACAATTTTTTATCGTAAACAGAGTTTTTATAGCTTTTTTATTATAGATCACATCCTTCAAAGTATTGTATTTTTGTGTTTTTTTATTAAACTCATGAATAATGCTAATGATGATCTGAGATGAAGTGGGGTTCTATGGCTGTCTGTCCTTTTAATATACCATTTAAGAGAACCTTCAAGAACTCCACCGAGTCAGAAGCCTGTTAATGCTCGCGTTGCTCAACAACCTATTGCAATATTTTGCTTTGTTTTTTAATGTTTCTTTTAACTCTGAAATTACAACGAGATAATTAGGCTTTCGACGACCCAGCAAAGGAAAGAAATACAACAATACAAGAGGTAAAAACAACATATGTTCGGGTATCAAAAACAAAAACAACTGTTTGAATAAAAAAGCAACCTCTTTCAGTAACAACAACAAGATCTCTTTCCATACCAAAGTGTCTTTAACAAATCAAGTTAAGTGCTGAGGATGTATTGTAAAAATGTTTGTACAATTGCAATAACTACAACAACAACACTGGCAATAACTGTGAAAACAATGACAATAATAGCAATAACAACAACAACAACAATACAATGGCATCAATGGGTTAAATTTTGGTGACAACAAGTTGACTGAACCCTCATCAGTGATGAAACCCATCACGGCTTGACATTTGATCGTCTCTGAAATAACATTAGCTTCCTCATCTTCGGGCTCGATTCGTGCTTCCTCTTTGGTCTCTATTTGTATCACCTCCTCTTTTTCTTGTGCTCGAAGTCAATTCAATGAAACACAGTAAATTGTATCGAGGTGTTTATTTTCCCTCCATCTCCTTCATTCTCACCCTCATCAGCCACCTCACCCTCTTCACCACGTCCTCCCCCCCATCAATCTCTCTCCCTCCCTCCCTCTCTCTCTCTCTCACTCCCTCTCTCTCCCTCCCTCCACGATACCCGTGGTATAAATTTTAAATGAGAAATTTTTCAATTGAGTGCGAAATCAAGTCAAAAGCGTGAACCGTCTGCCGCAAAATGGTCAACGAAGTAACTGACTGTAACTTTCGTTAACAGTTCAGAGCAATGGCAAAACGGTAATCGTAACGGTACAGCCAAAGGGCTGACAAATGCTCCTCACGGGGTGGTTTATTGCCAACCAGTCGTCGTCGTCATCGTCGTCACCCCCTCCACCTCAGCCCTCACGTGGATGTCTTTAGGGCCCACATCCACATCGAGCAATAAATGTGGAAAATCATTTCGCTCTTCGGTCGTATGTTTTTCACTTATGTGTGGGATGGTGAATGATCTCTGAGTGTGTGTGTTTGTTTTATATTTGTGTGTGTTGGTGATTGACTTTGGGTTTGTGTGTGAGTTTTTTCATCATCCGTCTTGTTTGTTATTTTCAAAAACATTTCGATTTTATTGCGACCATTCGATGGCTTATAAAACATTTAAAGCGTGAAAATTTATTGAGAACTCCATTAGAGTTATGGCCATTGGCGGTGGCGATGGTCGATGGGGGAGGAGGTGAAGGAGGAGGAGAAATAGGAGGTTACAGTGGTCGAAGGGTCGTCGACGTGGATTCAAACGTGTGATGTGAAGGGCAAAAGGACGTGTGGGCGTTGGATTTCGAAAAAGTATTGGGGAGGAGGATTATATGAAGACCTCACCGAAGGTATAATTGGGAACGTTGTTGATTGACAAAGGAGACGATCGATGGTAACGAATGTGGAGGTTTATTATCGAATAGTCATTGACCAGAGCTGTTAGTCATTGACCGGAGGTGATGACGATCTGACGAAGCATCCTATTAGAATTAAATTTTCATCAACAGTCTCACTTTTAACATCATAAGGTCATCAACAGCCTCAATTAACATCATGGGGTCACAGTGAAGCTTGGAGGATGACGAAGGACATGGATTTACAAACCTTTTATTGTCTTTGCTTTTATTTAATTAATCTACATAATTATTTTCGGTTTACTTCCAGCATCCTTTGCTTCATTTTTCTATCCATATTATTTTTAAAAATGGTACCAAATTGATCATCACAAAAAAATTTTAAAAATGTATTTTATTTCCTATTAATTATTTTTATGAAATTACCGATATCCATATTTCGATATAAGAATCCTTATAACTAATTTTTCCATTTTGTCCTTATTATTAATTAATTTATCTTTCCTTTTTCTATTCTTGTCCAAATTATTTTATTTGATGAAATTTATAGAAAGAAACTTACTTCTATTTCATTCATCCTACTTTTCCTCTGATATTCTCATCCATTTGCTATTCCATTTTATTTCTCTTCCATCTCTTTTATTCTCTCTCTCTCTTTCTTTCTCCTCCATCCCTTTCCAATTGTTCAGCTGGTCATCCGACCTCCTTCTGGTCCTTCGAAATCGTTACTTTTTCTCGTTTCCTACTTAAGCATACCTAAGTGCCATTTAGCAGTTGATTTTCTTGGTTGTTTTATTTGCAGCTGCCATTTTTAATATCACTTTGGAGACCTCGCTCCTCCTATATCCATCTCAACCTCCTGTACATAGCTGACCCACGACATTTGAAGGTCCTTGAATCTAAGCTGACGAAGGTGTAAATTTTATTTCATTTCCTTGTTACATTTTCTTTGATTTCGTGGGCTGTTTTTACCTTTGATTTCATTGTTTCCTTTTTATATTTGCTTCCTTTTTCCCTATGAGTTCCTTCCTTTTTTCCTTTGATTTCTCTTCCTTTTCTCCATTTATTTCCTTGTTTTTTCCGTGTCAAGTATTTTATTCGAGGTTGATGAAGGTGGAGGATTTTTTTACGGACTTCTCCCGGAAATAATTACCTTTTAACAAGGTTCCTGATGAATTTCCCTTGGAAACCTCTCCAAGATCCTTTAAAGATTCGTATTTTTCTCCAGGATTTCTTTTCGAAATTCAACTAAAACGTCCTTTGGAGACTTTATTTCTCTCTCTCTCTTTCTCTGTTTTAGTGCCCTCGTCTCATTCATTATTCAAGGTCCACTCAATTGGCTCGACCTAGGTGATAGCTGGAGGGCAATGGTAGAAAGAGATAGAGAGAGATCAACTTGAATGAAAGAACAAATGGAAATCTTTGTGAATTGCCTGGCAGACGTCGAGAGTTCGAGCCCTCCAGGCGAAGGCCATTTGTTCGACGAGAGAAGGTGAGAAAAATGAATTTTCCCCAAAGGATAATAATGTAAAGGAAAAATGAAAAAAAAAAGCTAAAAAAAACAAGTACATAAAAAAAACAATAAAATAGAAATAAAGAGAAGAAACGAATTCGAGTAAAATTACAGAAAAATTTAGATGTTTCATCCCAATTGTTGGTCTTCATGGTGTTATTATACTGAATTTTGTTGTTGTTACATTTGTTTTTGTTGTTGTTACAATTGTTGTTGTTGACTATAAACGACATCCGAATGGAGAACAATAAACAACCCGGGAACTTACAACACTCAACAAACGATCCTGAAACAACTTCGAGGTTTTTTCAACGATTTATTTTATTTTATTTTCACAAACATTTTCACCCCAAAGCCCTCCGAGCTCTCTGAGGGGATGGTAATTGTTGAAGGTATTTGAATGTTTTTTCATTAGCTTCTCGAAAAAAAACAAACATTCATTCACTCACACACACACTCGAAACAACAATAATGTGCAAAAAACAATTTACAAAACGTTTGCCACTTGCTCACAGTCAGAAGTCGGAATTCTCCAAGGACCACGACGGCAGCTTAAATCATTGGCAATAGATTGAGTTTAGGTGGTAGGGAAAGGGAGAGCATGGGAAGGGGGGGAACAAGTACAACAATCACTTGTCCAGTACCAACTGAGAGAAAGAGAGAGGAAGTCATGACACGTGAATAATTGCTTTGTGTTTGAAGTGTAATTGAAAGGGTGTTTTTTGAGTCTTCCTCCCCTCACCCGATTCTTCCTCGATCTGGTTATCTTTCTCACTCTCTCTCTCTCTTTCTAATTCTCTTATTTATCTCTCTTTGTCTTTCTACCCTCTTCGAACATATTGACATTTGACATTTCGTCTCTGGTCACGAGGGTTCATCGTCGTTGTCGTTGTCCCCACGGCTCGGAGGCTGGAAGGATTACGTGGTTACACGAATATCCTGTTTCAAATCACTTGACAATTCCATCGCGCGAACATCTAAACATATCCGAATCACAACACAAACCCTTGTGAACTCCACCCCAACCCCTCGGTGGGCGATGGTTTTGTTGTCAAATGTAATTGTTTTACGATCTCGTTTCGGTTGATGGGTGGAAGGGAAGGTGGAGAGCAGGGGAAGGAAGGAGGGTTTGGGAAGGTCGAAATGACGAGAGGATGGAATGAAGGACGGTTGATGAGATAAGTTAAAGGACGGACATTTGACAGATCGAATGGAATCTAACATAATTTGTCCTCGTTTGCGATGATTTGATTGCTCTAGTTCAGGAAGTTAGATCGATCGTGGATATGGTAGAAAGTATGCTAGAGAGATAGAGAGAGAGAGAAAGGGAAACAGAGCGGGATAGAAAGAAAGAGAACAAGGGTTCATCACATGTTAACATGTTAGGAAACATTGTGAGAACTCCGAAGGTCTATTGTGATCCAATGAAATACAAAAAAATTACAAGTGTTCCACAAATTTTTTATTTAAATATAACTTAAAATATTGTGTTATTATAAAAATTTTTGGCTTACTTTGAATTTTTTAAATATTGTTAAATTAAAATTTAATATGATCAAAGAAACTTGCAAATTTTCTTATCTCGACTTAAAGTCCACAGATTTGTTCCTTTAACTGAAAGTTTCACTTTCCACAATTCCCAACTTTATTCGCATTCCCCAATTATTTCCTTCTCACAATGGGACGACGAAGTTCCAATCAGAATCGCTATCGTTTCTGACTATCGCCATCGACTGTCAGCTGTCTCTCTCTGCCTACCTATGTCTCCTCTCCTCTACCTCCCTCACTCTCTGCTTCTCTCCCACCAACATGTCATCGATGCACTCGGCGCAGTCCCTCGAAGAGCCCTTCAACACCAGCAACGAACGGTTTCCTGATTCCCGAAGACCAATCGGTTCTTTCAACGATTCATAACGAACGACATCCGATCAGAACGCATCGGGAGCGACGTCATCGCATCGACGCATCACATCGCATCATCATGCGCGAGAGAAAAAAGAGAATGAGACGGAGAATTCGGATGTAAAATTCATTTCATTAAAAGCTGTGACAATAACAAGAACGTGTACAGCAAAAGCAACAACGAATAGAACAACATCGATTGGAACGATGACAACAAAATGCACTTGATGTCATTGTGCAACAACACTAACAAAAACAACAACACCGTTTTCCATTACGTTGATGAACATCGAAAACATGTTGCAGCAACGAGCCGTGGACACGTGCAGCAGTAACAGGAGCAACCAACAGCAACAACAACATCAGTATGAAAAGAAATAAGAACTAGAAGAGTATCAAGAGAAATGATACCAACAACAAAGAGAACAACAAAAGGAGACAACAACATAAAACAGTAGCCACCAGTGGAAAGAACAACAACTTAGAACTATTGTGGATTGACAAAAGCACAAAAGAAAAACAACAAGTGGAAGTCGAATATGAACAACAAGGACAACAACAACATAAAGAACAACAAAAACAAGAACAACAACAAGAAGAACAGTAGCAAAAAGAAAAACAATAATAACAATAACAACCAGAACAACGCACACATATCCTGGGAAAACAAGGAGTCATCGCGACGCCCGAACGTCTGCCGGAGGTCCCTCGTCGACGTTGTCCCCCTTCTCCCTTCGTCATTTTCCATCCATCGTCATCCTTCGTCCTTCTCCACTCCTCGTCATCCTCCTTCTCCCTTCATGCTTCTCCACCCTTCATAGTCATCCTCGTTCCACTCAGTTGTAATTGCATTTTAATGCAATTACGCCGACGAGCATCCAGTCGACGCCTCCGTCCATGGCCCACAACGACACAAGGATCAAGGATCAAACACCAGCAAAACGACAATAAACAGAATGAGACAGTAGGACAGAGTGTAAGAGAGATAGAGACATAGAGTAAGGGAGAGAATCCTGTGCGAATAAAACGCAAAAATTGATATGCATTCATGTTCTCTCGGGATGTTGACGGCAGGGGTCGAGCGAAAAAGGATGAGGGAGACGATAAGGAGGAGGAAAAACAAGTGGATGAAGAGGAAGTGTAGAAAGAGGAAGTGTAGGAAAGAGATGAGGACACGCTGGATGGTTTCGTGGTCCCCTGACACCCGACCATGACCAGAAGAGACGAGAACCTGGTCGCGTGGACCGTGCGATGAAAACATCCCAGAGGATCGATTAGCTTGTTATGAATTCAATTGGAGAGGTTTCGCTGTTGCTCTTTTGTACACAATGCACACACTCTCTCACCCATCACTCCCTCACCCTCCCTCACCCCTCACTCCTTTCATCCTCTCCCTCTTCACCCCTCTCACCCTCACTCCTCACTCTCACCCTCACTCCGCACTCTCCCTCACTCCCCACTCATAACCGAGCACTTCACTTCATGCATTCATTGTCCTCATCGTATCCTGCAGTAAATTCGGGATGAATGAACGACGTGGACCATGTCGAGTCGATTCGAATGACACGAGTGTTCGAGCGTTCAACGTCAAGCGAGGGAAAATATGGTATTTAACGAGATGAACGAGAGCGATTGGGTTGGGTTTGGGCTTTAAGTGGGGTGACAACATCCGTAGGCAGTTGTGAGGTTTTTGAGAGTGCTGTGAAATTACTCCTTGTGGCAGCAATCGAAATCATTTCATCTGCGTTGATCATCTGATGAAACGATGATCAAAAAATAGGATTTTTTGATGAATTTGGATATTTTTGGAGACCTTCTCCATATATTTAAAAATGTTTTTATTTATATTGATATTAGTTCTAAATAATAATTTTTGAATTAATTTAAACATTTTAAATTAAAAATCGAGTTAGAAAGTGAATAGAAAGCGAATTTTCCTCAGAAGATTCCTCGAATCCAAGTCCTGATGAAACCCATATGCTTCCCGTTGCCCTCCTCTCACTCTCACTATCTCCCTCCCCCTCCATTAATTTCAGTCCCTGCCGTCAGCGGTTGACACGCGATCGAAAGTCCCGCAATCCGCCCTCGCCATCAGTCAGAACCGGAAACAACCGCCCCCAAAGGACTCTCGAAACTCTTCCTCCTCCTCCTCCGGCTCGGAAGATGAATAATTTTTGTTTTTGTTGCCCTTTTTGTTATGCGTACGCGTTCACTTGGCTTCGCCGGCGTAAAAACCCAATAAAAACCAACTAAGGATGGACGAGGACAAGTTAATAATAAAGTGGATTAAATTGTTTCCCATTCATTGTTGTTACAAACAATTTCATTCATTCATTCACTCAATGCGCTCTTCAACCACCTGACAATTGCAAGGCGGTGGGAGTGAGAGAGGGAGTAAAAGAGTGAGTGAGAGAGGATGATGAGGGTGGAAGTCGACTGGTCTCGGAGGCAGTTCTGAGGGCTTATTAAGTATTTATAAATTATATTAATGTCTCTATTGAATCAAATACCATGTTGCCTTCTTCATTTCCCTCTCTCCTTCACTCCTCTTTCTTTCACTCCGCTATCCTACACTCCCTTTTCCCTTCCCTTTACTCCCTTTTCCTACACTTCCCTTGTAACAGCGACTCTAGCTCATGACGATAAAACGTTGCGCTCTTTTAGGCGTGGAAAAACAAATGCGCCTCACTCAATGAGCTGGTGTTTATTGGGTTTCTGGAATGTTTCCTCATTTATAATTTCTATTTTGAGAACCACGAAAGTAGGAGAGAAAATTAGGTCTAGAAGAACTGATGAAAGTTATATGAAAATATCTTCAAAAATAATCTATGGTTGTGTTTTTTGGTCGCTGGATTTTCCAATTGAGGTGGATTAAGTTGAAAAAAATTTACATCTGAAAACTTCCTCCAAAATAATTTCGATTTTCTCATTGAATTCAAATTAAGTTCACAATTTAATTTCGGAGGTGTTTATTTTTCTTTCATCGCTCTTCCCCTCATCCTATAATCCATGTCTCTCTTTTTTATTCTCTCTAAAACTCTCAATAGCTCTATTAAACCATTGTCTAAACAACTCCAATTAAATTCGCGTCACCTGCTCTTCCATTGATGGTTGATACACCTTTCTCTTTCCCTCCCTTCACCCTTACCTTCATCCACCCTCCCTCAATCCTCACCTTCTCAGGTTAAATTGCTGTCGGTCAACAACAACGTGTTGAATGGTCACAATCTACACGCGAACTATAAAAGTGAATTTTACGACTGACTCCAGGAGGTCCTTAAAGGTGCATCCTTTTCCAAGGAGTCCAACAAAGTCTGAGTTGACGATAATCGTATGTAGGCTTATTAAAGTAATTACAATTTTCTCTATTTTGATATAATTTTCTCAATTTATTTTTGTATAATTTATTAAATATAGAGTCTAAAAGTATTTATGTCACTAAGTAGAAGATAATCCAGCCTCGTGCGTTGTTTGAATCCTTCGTCCTTGTAGTAAATATGAATGATCAAAGGATCACAAACATACGCACATTTATCTTCTAAATACATGGGTTTTTAATAATAAATATATTTTGTATAGTTTTGATTTTTAGTTTTTTTTTTTTTTTTTGTGTAATGTTTTAATATTCTTTTTATCTTTTTTTTCAACAAATTTTTATTTTTTTTAATAATTTGTGATTTTGTAATTTTAGTTTTTCGTGTCTGATTTGGTGATTTCAAATTTTTGGATTTCTGATTTTGGAATTTATTTTTTCTTTTTGAGTTTTTATTTAATTTTGATAATAATTTTTTTTTTTATTTTTGTAGCATTTTTGTCGCTAATTTTAATGTTTTAAAAATTTTTGTAGATACCTAATTTTTCTGTCTCTTTCTTTTGCCAAATCGTAATCCTTTCGTCCTGTCTGTGTCGTCTGTCTCTTTCCCACCCCCCGACTCCTTCTTAATGCTTAAGATAATCGCTCGGTTCGCCTCCGCTGAGATCCTCGAGCAATTCGTTTGATTGATGGTGATTCGCAAATAGATTGTTGTTCGGGTTTTTGTTGTTGTTCAAGTTGTTGTTATTGTTGCTGTTGTTGTTCATGTTGTTGTTCATGTTGTTGTTGTTCCTACTGTAGCCCGAATTGAAGACGGCGGCGCCGCGTCGCAGCTGCAGAGGATTCCTTATGTATTGTTGTAGTTGGAGGAGGCATCTGTTGTTTCGAAAAGAGAGTGAAAGAGAGAGAGAGAAAGGGTGAGAAAAGGACAAGAAAGAGAGAGAAAAAGTGAGTAAGAGGTAAAAGGAGAATAAAATAAAAAAAAATGCTTGTGCCTAAATTTAGACTACATTTTTTTTTCATTTTGTTTCTTATTCTTGATTTTTTCCATTCACATAATTTTTGTTGTTGTTATTTATTGCTGTTCTTATAATTCCATCACTCACTTCTCCATTCGATGTTCCGCCTCCTGCATCTCGAAGAGTTCCGGTAGCCCGATGTCGTCGTCGGTGTCCCTTCGGAAGTGCGTCGCAATTATGCCGAACGAGGGCCCGACGCCAATTCCGAGGGGGCCTGGGACGGAGGCGTACGAGGAGCGCTTGCCGTTGGTCCAGCCGCGTGAATACTGGAATGTCTGGCCCATGCAGCCGATGGTGCAGAGGGTGGCTAGCAGCAGTGGCAGGAATATCAGGCGCAGCATGATTTCGGCGATCGGAAGTCGGTTGGTGGGATTTCGCGATTTGTGTGGGCTTCGGAAGAGGCAGAAAAGTTCAGAAATATTCTGTGAAAAAATGAAAAAATTTATTTTTTAGAAAATTATGAAATTTCAATTTAAAATTTACGAAAATAATGAAATTTCGATTGAAATGTACGATAATATAGAAAATAAGGTATGATGTTATGAAAATATATTTTCATTCAAATTGCTTTTGTCTCCCCCTGTGTTCGATTCTTCGAACTATAATCTGTAGTCGAGATTCGCACCATACTCCAGTCGTCCCTCAACGTTTGTTTTGGCCAAACAGAATACCTCGCAATTTTTGGATATTTTTGACTTCATGAAAATAGGATATTTGGGAAATTTATTGGGAAATTCGAGACAGTGGTTCGAGTATCGGCTAAAAAGACAAAAACTCGGAAATTTTGAGAAAAGGAAGCCGTTTTTGGAGAGAACCATCCAGGGAGGAAAAAACGGGCGAAAATGAAAAATTATTTGAACAAAATATTTTTTATTTACAATTTAACTAATTGAGTGAGTGAGTTGCAGTTGGTTATAGTTAGTGAGGTTCATAGTGAAGTTTTGGTTGGAGGGTAAAAAATAAAATTTTCTATTACATTTTTTTGGTCGTTTTTGATCAAATTTCGTTTTGATAATTTTCCAATTCAATTTTGGTTGCATCTTTATATGTCGTGACTTTGAAGACAGATTTTTGCCATTAAGTTTTGCTAGAATTAATCGAAAAAAATTGTCATGATTTTTAAAAAAATTTAGTTTTATCAAAATTGGTTCTGAATTTTTTTTATATATATTCTTTATTAATTATATTAATTATGTTGAATAATATTAGGATTTGTGTTTTTTAATTACTCATAATTTTTTGAGTCTTGTAAAATTCAATAAATTCAATTAATTCGAGTTTCGAAATTAAATCTTCGTAACATTTGAAACACTTTAGTTTTTAGTAAAATTATTTCTTCTTCACTTTATGCTGGAAAGTTTTCCAAAAATCTATACAAACTCATTGTAAGTTTATCCTTTTCTCACTCTATGTTCATCCGTCTCACTCTACATGGAACTTTTTCCTTCCTGCACTTACTTCAACACTGACTCCTTCAGACTTTTGTATAGAACTTTGAACCGTTCGATGATCGCGTTTTCACCACTTCTCACCACGAGTTACCGTTGAGCACTGGATGCCATCACATCGTAGTCGATGGTCTTTTATAGGAGACCTCGGGAACTTCTCGACTTCGGAATCGCTCTAATTGAGATGGAGAAAAGTGGGCGAAAAGAAAGAGACAACGACAGGGAAAAGAAAAAGGATTCGATGACGCCAACACGAAGAAAGGATTTGCGATGAGCAACATGTGATGATGGTAGAGGCTCCAAGGCATATGACAACAAAAACAACAACGACAAAGCAACACCCAGAAGAAGAGGAAAATCCACATTGATAGCAACAACTAAAACAAGACCAAGAACAACACTAACTATAACAAGAACAACAACAATAACAACATTGAAGTATTGGGGATGCTGCATTACGCAGATTAACTGTGATTAGAACCCAATTGTTTTAGGTTGCGCCGAGACCCAAGTAGTATTTAGATGGGGGCAAACGCACACACACACACACGTATAAGAACTACCATACTCACTCACATACACATGTACACAAACTCGCGCCGATTTCCTCTCACCTCGGTGAGCAAAATCAATGCATTTGTTGATTAAAATTACCACTTTTCACCCTTGACTCGCGAGAAGAAAGGATTGAATGGATTTCGCTAAGAAGCCGCAGGACCAACATCAACACACAAACAAACACCAACATATATACAGACACAAGCCCACTCTCACATATTCTCAACCTCTCTTAGTGCTGAATTTTATTGAATTGGTCAGGGGTTTATGAAGAATACGCAAATTATCGTGAGGAGTGGATTGGAGGAGAAAGGAGATGATCTCCAAAAATAGAATGAGAGAAGAATTATTCAGGAATAATTTTAAGGGCTTTGGTAAACGATCTTAAAGACGATCTTTCCTCAAGGCAAATCCAATGAGATAAAAGTTTATTGGAGATCAAAATTATTTTGATTTCTCTATAAAAGTTTCCTATGCATGCATTTTTAAACTATTTGAAATAATCTCCAATTTCGGATTTTAACTTTATCTTATACAATTTTCTCAATATTTTTAAATCCCAATCCTAGGTTTTATAATTTTTTGTTTATTTTTTTCTACCTTTGAAATAAATGTTTATTAGTTTTCGATATTAATACTCAATATTTCAACATTAATTGCTTTCAAAATGCTTTTCTCAATCGTTCCCACAACTTTCTCACCTCTCATTAAAAATTTCTCCTTATGATTTCCATAGTTTATTGTTAATTATAAGCGAGATAGATTGTATAAAAGTTATTAAAATTATTCAAAAAAATGACTAAAGCCCATGTTGACCATGGTCTGCTACTCCTCCTGTGTTTCTTGCTTCACCTGTCGCCTCATCTAGAGACTGGTGATCTCACAGTCCGCCACAGGCGACGACTGACCATTTTCGAGGGCGGCCGACTTATCCTTCACGCTCTCGGCCTCCTTCTTCTCCTTCTTCTTGGCCTTGTCCTTGCTCTTGTTGCGTCGCAGGATTATATAACAGAGGCTGTGGGAGGGAGAAAGGAAATGAGTATCAAAACAAATAAAATATAATATAAAAAGCATGAGAGACTCACATGAAAACCACAACATTCGGGACGTAGAAGATCTCGCCGAAGAGGAAGATGGCGCCCGGAAACGAATCCACCGTGCTCTGGTAGATCGCGCTGAAGATCGGCGGGAAGATGAACTGACCGATGGGCTCGCTGATCCCGAAGATCGAGTACATTTTACCTAATAGAGAGACAGAGAATTAAATTGATATTATTAAAAATCAATTTGAATCGAACTCACTCAACTCCTCGCCCTCGACGATGCTGGAGCCGATGGTTTTGATCGCGATCACACGGAGTGAGACGAACATGTCGACCACGCCGGCAACGTAGAAGGATGTGGTGTCCTTGGAGAAGGCCTGGAAAACAACAAGAAGTTACTAAAGAGAAATTCAATTTTAGAGAAAAATAACTTCTGAAAAATTCAATATAAGAAAAATAAAACTTAAATAAAATTCTAATTCATTCAGAATAATTTAACTTAAGAAAATTTCACGTAATGAAAAATTAAACCTAAGAAAAATCCCACTTGATAGAAATTCAACTTAATAAATATTCAACTTAAGAAAAATTAAACATAAGAAAAATTAAACATAGGAAAAATTCAACTAAAGAAAAATTCAACTTATGAAAAATTCACCTGAAGAAATTTCAACCTAATAATATGAATAATTCATCAATGAAACTTAAAAAAATGTAACTTTATGATAAATTTAACTTAAGAAAAATTCAAATTGATAGAAATTCAACATAATAAAAAATTAAACTTGAGAAAAATTAAACTAAAAAATTTCAAAAATTATAAAGAATTTAACTACGAAAAATTTAACATAAGAAGAATGCAATCAATAGATTTCATAAGATCATAATAATCAAAGACTCACGAAGAGGAATCTGGACAAAACGATGGCCAGGGCCGAGAGGATGCCGATGGTGGAGTCGGCGAACTTGAAGAGCTTGCTGAGGATGGCGGTGCCGATGAAGGTGCCCACGAGGGCGGCGGCCGAGGAGAACGTGAGGTAGAAGCTGAAGTCGTTGCCGTTCCAGTTGAGCTTCTTGATCGTGTAACGATACCAATAGTCGTTTTCACCTGGACGAGAGGTGGAAGAAATGAAGATAGAGGTTAAAGGATTCAAAAGGGAAGATTCAAGCCTTCCAAAGTCTCACCAGCGACAGGACCCAAAGTGAGGAAGTACGCGAAGAGCAGGAGGATGAGCAGCATGCGTCCGTTGTTGGCTCGCTTCACCAGCGGGAACCGGATGCAATCGATCACCAGGGTGGGATCGAAGAATTCACGAAAGAAGGATCGTTTCACTGGCACGACGTCCTCCTTGGGCGGCTCGTGCTTCGTCTGCGTCGGCAACGAAACCGGCGTCAACTCGAAGCTGACGTTTTTATTCGGAGTCGCTTCATCGATGCTCGTCATCTCGTAGGCCAAGTTATCGGCGCCTGTGGGCAACGGGGTGGTTGGAAGTGGAGGAGGCGTTGTCGACGATTCGTCGTTTTTCGGTGGCGGCGGTTTGACCTCGTCGAGGAAGAAGAAGATGTAGAGGATGGCGATGATCTGGAAGACGACGGCCATCAGGAAGGACACTGAGGGGAGAGAGAAGGAAGAGAATGTTTAGCGGTTGAGATCTAAGAAGTTATTTTTTGAGATCTCGAAGGATTCAGAAGTGTCTGGACTTACGCACGTAGCCCAGCTTCTCGAAGAGGAAGCCACTGATGGGCTGCCCGATGAAGGGCACCGCAGTGATGAACATCGCGAAGATGCCGAACCTGTAATGGAGAAAAAAGAATGAGTGTTGAAAGAGACAACGAATATTGAAAGGAAGGAATGAGTTTTGAAAGGAAGGAACGAGTATTAAAAGGGAAAAAGAGTATTGAAAGGGAGAAAGAGTATTGAAAGGAAGAAATAATTTTGAAAGGGGAAAGAGTATAGACAGGAAGGAATGAGTATTGAGAGGAAAAGGAGTTTTAAAAAAGAGAAAGAGTTTTGAAAAGAAGGAATGAACATTGAAAGGAAGGAATAAATATTGAAAATGAGTATTGAAAGATGTTTCTTTTGAGACCTAGAAGACACCACTCTACCTGAAGACACGATCCTCCTCCGGCGTTGCGATCGTGATATAACTGTAGACGGCCATCAGGCAGAAGGTGATGCCGCCAAAGAGAGCGGGAACGATGGCCTCCAGATAGGCGCCGAACTCCATGGGCAGCGAATCAAAGAAGACGGCCGAGATCAGAAGACCTGGGATCCAGAATAATGAAAATAATAATGATCAGAATGTTTAGAGTTCAAAAGCTCCAAAAGAGAGAGATAGAGATATTTGTTTCTACTCACAAGTGAAAGAGAGCGCCTCGCCCACAATCGGCAGGATCATGCAGGCCTTGCGCTTGTTGTAGCGATCACTCCAGCCACCGGCGAAGAGCAGCACGATCAGTGGGAAGATGGCCGCTGGGAAGGTGAGAGGGATTATTGTTTTTTAAATCGTATATATAATTATATAAAATAAACCAAAATAAAATAAAATAAAATAAAATAAAATGAAATGAAATGAAATGAAATAAAATGAAATATATAAAATTAATATAAAATATACATATCAATTAATATTACATATGATGTCAAATAAGAGGGTTGTGAAATTTTAAAGCTAAATAAATTAAAAATATATAACTAAAATAAATAACTAATTTTTCTTTATTTTTCAAGAATACACTTGAATTTTTTTTTAATTTTTAATTTTCAAATTTAATGTATTTGACATTTTATAAATTCAGATAGTTTAAATTGGATCTTTAAACCTCTTATAAGAGGTATATAGGATCCACATAAAAAATCACTTTAGGACTTCAATCGGATTAATTTTTAAATATGATTTCCTTTCTAACCATTTCACTTTAATATTGTCTCTGGTGACAACACCTTTTTTCTTCATCTTCTTCATCGCTTCGGCGGCGCTTTTAAGAAATTTATGAATATGCAATTATAAAAAGCATGCGAAAAAATCCTAGACAAAAAAAGTGCATTACAATAGAGACAACGACGACGCCGGGTTTAATTTAAACAATTAGCGAATTCTTCAAGCAATCTAAAAGACATTATAAGAAAACAACAACAACTGACAGCACTATAAACAACAATCAAAATAAATGGTATTCATCAGAAGTTAGCATATAGAAAATTATTAAAAGAATTTTTTTCTTTGTACAAATCAATCAGTGGGAGAAAAAGTTAATCATGCGAAGGAAATTAATAAAAGATAAATAGATAAATAGAGAGAGAGAGAAGAGAAGAGAAACGCATATTTAGACATTGATTTGCATAGAAAAATAAACATTACATAAGTTCTGGATCTATAGAAGGCATCAACACAACAACAACAACAACAATTAATGTTAATAAAACAACAACAAACTGATTAATAAAACAACAACAAACTGGTATTAAAAATAACAACAAACAGGTTAATGAAACAACAACAAAGAGGTTAAGAAAACAACAACAACAAACAGGTTAGTAAAACAACAACAACCAATGCTAATAAAACAACAACAACCAATGCTAATAATACAACAACTAAGAATTCTAAAACGACAACAACAAATTTTAATAAGACGACTACAACAACGACGACGTTGGCATCGCCTACAACAACATTAGAAGCTGCTACCAAAAGGTTGTTAGCAAAATAAAAACCCCAAATCTTCATCTTTGACCACGATTTGTCGACGACGACAACAACGATGGCGACAACGACAATGACGATGACGGCAACGACAGACGAAACCGGATTTGGTCGATGCCGATTGTTTGATTTTTTTCTCCCCGTGTAATTAAGAGATTTTAGAGCGATTATCGCTTGGAAGCTTATGAATTAAACGCTAAGTTAAGCTGGAGGCGTCTCCGCCCCTCGTCCCAGGGGGTTAACGAAGGATGGATTGCGTGTTGCGCCGTAGTTAGAATGGGAGAAGATTCGACTAACGACCTACAGTCGATCTGCCACGCCTCTCATCCCTCACCCCACACCCCACACAATTCTCAATAAATCAAGCACAGGTGCCAGACATTAAAAGACCAAGAAGTGAATTTAAAATAGGAAGAAGAATTGGAAGATGAAACAGAAGAGAAAAAAAAAACAAGATGAATAATGAAACCAAAAATCAATAAAGAAACACAAGATGTGAAAAATGAAACAGAAGATGAATGAACAGAGACAAAAGATCAATAAGCAGAGACAAAAACACAAAAAGAAACAAACTCAAAAAAACTCCTAGAAGAACAGGAAATTCCAGCGATTTTAATTATTGATTATTTTCACAAAAGAACTCGAATTCGTAGCCATAATTACGAATTCTAAAAGTTAGAAACAAAAATTCAAAACAACGACAACAATTTATGAAGAACAACAACAATGTATAGAGAACAACAACAATTTATGAAGAATAACAACAATTTAAAAACACAACAAGATTTTATAAAAAGCAGCAAAAATGTATGAACAGCAACAATTTAGAAACCGATAACAACAAAATAAAAGAATTAAGAATTCGAGAAAAAAATTAATAACAATAATATTTTAAAAAATCACAGAAAAGTAAAAGAACAGAAAGAAATATGAGGAGGAGGAAGAATGGAAAGAAACAAGCAAAAGGCGGAGAGGAATTCGAATCGAATTGAATGGATTCAAAGGTTATTTTTTTTGTCGATGATGATCTTCCCCAGTGGGAGGACATAAAATTACTGGATGTTGGCAACACCATTCATCTATTATTGTCTCCTGGTTGGTAACGCCATTCATTCATTGGCAACATTCATCGTCCCCGATTCGATAAACGTTGGCGATGTTTTGAAAGTTTGGCTAACAAAGGATCATTCTATCATAATGCGGATCAGTGGGCGAGCGATCCACATGAAATTTAATTGATCTGATACAAAAAACTTACTACTACTCATTCTCTATACCCACCTATGGGCGCCCTCTTGCCCGAAACGTCAGCGGCCAAAATCTGCGCATCGATCTCCGCCTTGCAGACGGTGTAATTGAAGCCAGGCGAGTCCACGGTCAGGTTAATGAGCTCGGATGGTTCGGTGGCCGTCTTGTTCTCGAACGAGAAGCCATCGCAATCGATGCCCAAGGCGGCCTTGTCCAAGGTCGTGTCGCAGACGAGCTTGGGGTAGCCGAGGTTCACGCGGCAGGCCTGCAAAGGGGAGGAGTTGAAACTTGAGAAATTAAAGTTATAAATTATTTGTTATTTTTAGTTTTTATATATTTTTTTATATATTTAATTTACTTAGTTTTTTAATTGAATTATTTTCTTTTTTTTATCATTTTACTTGTTTTTATTTTTCAGGTTTAATTTAGTTTTTTTTATTTAATTACTTTGCTTTTTATCTAACTATAATTTTACTTGTTTACTTTTTTGATATTATTTTGAATTGCTACTCAATGTAAATGTGGAATATTATACTGGAATTCTATTTCATATTGCAATTCTGTCAATATAATTTGACTCGTCAAATCAAAAATCGTTATCGGTTTAAATCAAATCGAATTAAAGGTGATGTTCAATTATTTAAAATTTGTTTTCAATTATTTCATTTCAATAATTGAATAAATTATTCATTTCTTAGATTTAATAATTTCATCATTTTTAAACGACATAAAGAAATAAATGTCAAAAAAACTTGATATCTACGAACAAATTTCAAAGATAATAGACCTTGAATTTGTTTCGAACTTTTCAGATATTAAATTTCATTATATATTTATTTTTAATATTTTTGTAGTATTTTTCAAATATTTTGTTTAATTCTTTTTTATGGTTTCGTATGAAATGTGTTCAATTATTTTAAATTATTCGAATATTTTTGTAATATTTTTTAAATATTTTTGTTTTCAATATATTGCCATAATTTTATCAAAAAATGTTTCAAAAATGTTTGACAACTCTATTTAAAGTACTGGTTTAAATATTAGTTATGCATATTCAAAGCACTGTGAGAATTTTCATGAATGAAGTGATTTTCTGTTATGGATTCTCCATCATTGTTCGTACCTTGTCGAGCGGAAAGTTTTGCATCGCGATCGCATTGAAGACGCTCGCCATCAGGTAGAAGAAGAAGAACGGCTCGATCACAAGATATTTTCGATACTCCCAAAGCCTTTGGAAATAGTTGGCTTTTGGTTCCGGTTCCGGCTCTGCAACCCGGTTGTTGTTGTTTGTGTTGTGTCCGTTCGTCGCTCCATTCTCGCCATTTTCCCCTCTCTCCATGTTGACGATTGAGGGATGGATTTTTTGCACTTGAAAATTTTTCTCTCTCTGATGGATTTTTTCTTTCTCTATTTCGATCACTTCAATTTGGAACTCACCTCACTTTGATTTATTTTTTTCTCTCTTCACTATTTTTATTTAAATTATTCTTATTTTTTCTGATCGTTTTTCACTTTGTTGTTCTCTCACTTTTCGTAATATTTTTATTTATTTGTATTTTCCCTCTTATCACATTTCCATCGCTTTCCCGCGCGGTTTTGATTTCTTGGTTTATTTTCTAACATCGATTTTTCTACTGCGATTCACTTCATCGCCGTTCGTTGCCGCCGTCCAACTGATCGCGCTTGCGTCGATCATTCGATCCGCCAGCGATCGCCAGCCGGCAGCCGCTTCCGATCTTGGCCGGCATCGTCGGCTCTGCTCCCAGTCAGCTGCCGGCGTCGACGTCGCTGCTCGCTTCGGCCGCTTGTCTTCGAGTTTGATTTTCGATTTTTGAATAATTTTGTCATTTGGTCAGCGATCGTTGGGGTCGGATCGCTGTTGACGTCGACGCTGACGTCTCTGCTGCCGTCAGTTGTTGTACTAGAAAAACTGGAAACAAAGTATTCCCAACAACAACAACACATGACACAACGTTCTCGCTGTTTATCATTTCTATCTAATTCGATCTTCTCGTTGCGAGAGACGAAGAAATGCGGAAACCGAGTGGAATGTGAAAAAGTCATTAATTAATTTATTCGTCGCCTGGGAGCGATGATAATTTTATTAATTTCGAAAATAATTTTTAATCCGAAATCAAATACCCAGATTATATTTTGACTCCGACATCGACAACGGAAACCGTGTTAATTTTGAATCCGATACTTTTTACTCCGTTTTCGGAAGCTTTGATTTGACTAGAGACTTTTTTTGAACTCAGAAAATATACTTTATATGAGAAAGAAAAAATATCAAATTTTTAAATTTAACAATATTTTTTTATTAGATGAAATTTTAATTAATCAAGAAATATGAATTATTAATTTATTTATTAAATTTTAAAAAATAAATAATTTGAACAAAAATATTTCAGAATTAAATTCAAATAACTCGGAATTTATAAATATACTAAAAATTCTTAAAGAAATTGTATTTTTTTTAAAATAAAGACGTATTAAAAACAATTTAGATGAACATTTTGTATTAAAAATTCACCAACTGAGCCCACTGTGCAAATTTGGTATTTTGTTGCTTCGATCGTTTTATTTCTTTCTTTTTTTTCAAAATTTTTTAAAATACGTAAATTACTTTATTACTTAAAATTATTATTAATTATTTTTTCATAAATATTTTTGGGTTTTTTTTCAAAAGTCGCAAATCTTAAATTTATAATTTCCAGTCAAAAGCAGTTATTTCACGCTCCTAGTCCAGTGTATGAAATCAGAAGACGATCTTCACTTCATTCACGACAAACAGACGACAGGAAGCGGATGACATCTGACGGACATCTTGTTTCTCCTCGGCCGAAGCGAAAACTTTCATTGAAAAGAAATCATAAAAATGTCTAAATACCAGTTGAGAGATTTCGCAACATCTCGAGGTGGAGAGAATTAGGGAATTAAAAGGCTTTCGTGGTCGCGCTTTCTTCAAACTGGTTCTCGCAAATTCCTCTGAGACTTTGGGTGTGGTTGTTGTTATTGTTGTAGATTTTCCACCAGATAAAATTAGAAATAATTACTTTTCGAAGGTAATTGTGAGTGAGACAGTCATAGAATTAATGATAGATGGGAAAAGAGTGGAGATAAATGAATATTAATATATGCTTATATATATATATATATATATATCTGCATATGAATGTGTGAATGATGGAAATCAAGGGAAGCGATTCATGTTCGATTCGAATCAATCGGGGGAAGATGAGAATTTTTCTACAAAAGAAAACAAGATAACACAATGACAATGGCCACTCACACAAAAACAAATAATCAATAAAGCTTTCATTAATGCATCTAAAAAAAAGAGTTAACAAAAAACATAAAAAAATAAAAATATTTCAAAAATAAATACAATGAAAAGCAATTTCAACAAAATAAATTCAATCATCAAATTTCACATTATCACAAAAAAAACTAACAAAATAAATTTTATAATACGCTGTCGTATAAAGTAAATCTATATATAAAATATGAAATAAAAATACTTTAGAAATAAATAGTTTCCCTCCATTCACCGCTATCGATGAACCTCGATCGCTCACTAGAAAAGTTCAAGTGCAAAAAACGAGAAATTCAACTTTGCAAATAATTTCGCAACAACTACAACAAGTGACAGAAACATATAATTCAATTAATTGATGAGCTAATAAAATGTCCAGAATGTTAATGATTCTCATCAAATTGGAATTGGAATTTCTAAATAATGTTTAATTTCTTACTAGAAATTGCTTTCAATATTCTAGTTGAATAAATCATAAATAAAAATAAATAATTTAGTTAAATATTAAAATAATTTAAAATCTTATCGATTGGTTACGTTTAATTTTAATTAAATTTTTTTATTTAATTTTTTCATCTTTCATTTTCTCACTTTGAACTCGAAAAGTCTCCAATTTGGTTTGAGAATTAGATAAATAAGTGCCAAACTCAAGCCGATCCTCGAACCACTCTGCCAAATTTTCCCAAAATGTCGACTAAAAAATCCCAAAAATGGACTGAAAATTCCCAAAAAAATTTCCCATTCGTCTGATTTCACGTCAAAAATCGCTAGGGAAATTTCTTAATCACCTTCCCTGGTTCTTCTTAAACAAACAATTCGTTTAGTTATAATCTCGTTATGTGCGAAAGAGACAACCATCTTTCAGTTTTTCTCTACAGCAGATAACACCGCACAGGGATGTCGCGCCCAAATTTTTAAGCGAAGTGTAAAAATGAAAAAAGTGAAGTGAAAAAATTTGATTAAGTATAGGTCCAGGAACCCATAAGTAAAAAAAAAATTCAGCACAATTTCATAAAAATTTCGAATACACAACCAAAGTGAAGTGTTCTCTGAAGTGAACAAAATTCGAACTAATAATGGATAAAATTTTGACATTTCACGAAAAAAAGCGACATTTTTGGTTTGTTTACATTTTTTCAACTTGTTTTAATCTTCCCTGTTTTACTATTACTACTATTTTTCGTTTATTTTTATTTTTTAAATCGAAATTAAATTAATTAAATTTCAAAAAATTGAAAATAAATAAATAATAATAATAAAGATTTTACGAACTCTGGTGGAGTTTTGATCAAAAGTGGAGTGAACTGACTCTACAACCCTGTATGTTCCTCTGTCAGTTCGTCGAGAGTGTCTTCGACAACCCTGACGTTCGTTCGGTTCGTTCGTTCGTCTGTCAGTCGTGAGTTACCGTTCGAATGTCGAGGTGCGCTTCGACAGCAGACGGAGTTCAGCGAGTTTCTTTTTGATTTCAACATTGAAATAAAATTTTCCGTTTATTTTCGCACACGCGTTCGATATTGAAATAGTTTTTGGAGAATTTCTTGGGGAAACGTGCGCGGAAATGGCCGCAATTGCAATGGCGATTGGAAAACGCAGCGAGATCGAAGGCGAAAAGCAGTGAAAGAAAATTCTTGCGCAAAGGCGAAAAGTGAAGCGAACGGAGGAAGAGAGAAAAATAAAAAAACAAAAATCGAGTCGCACAAGGGTCTGTCGAACGGCGACGACGACGTCGGTCGCATCGTGAAAACCCGTGTGAAAATCGTGTGAAAAACAACAGCGAACGGGAAACAAAATAAAATAATAGCAAAATAAGAAAAATCATGGATTCGTGGCGAAAATTGTAAAAGTTTTCACTCGGAGAGCATCGTTGTGAAAAAAGAGAAAAATAATAAAGAGAAAAGTCTGTTGTGTACGAAGGAGTGAGCGAGAAAGAGAGGAAAAGTTTTCGCGTTTGTGTTTTCTTTTTTGTTTCGTATTTTCCGTGTGTGTGTGTTTTTCTTGCTCGTCGCGCGCTTTGTTGTGATTTTTTTTGTTCCTGCGAGTCGAGGTCGTCCGTCTTCGTCCACGGCCACGAGTCCTGCTGCCTGCTGCAGCTGGGCCGAGCTCCCCCCGCACACCAAGCCACGCGCACACACACACGTACGCACCGACGTACACTCGCACACACTTGCATCGAAGGCGCAGCGCCCGCCATGGACACGTTTCGCAAGTGGTTGAACAAGCCGAAGGTGAGTCGTCCGTCTCCGGACCCCTGATTCACCCTCGCCCCCCTTGACCATCATGAGCCCATTTCCCCTTGGGGAAGTGGTCAGGAATTTTCCGCGACTTTTCCAGTCAATTCTAGTTTGTGTTTTTTTTTTTTTCTAATCAATTTCTCGGGATCGTCTTTTAATCAATGGCTTCCGTGCGATAACCTCGATTTTTTACTCGTCATGATTTTTTTATTTCTCTCTCTCTCTCTGTGGTTAGTGTTGTTTTTGTTGTCTCCCTTTAGTTGTCGTTGTTTTTATTGTATCACAATAGTTGTTGTGGTTCTTATTGTTGTTGTTGATTTTCTCCACCCTTCGGCCAGTGCATTTTCCTAATCAGTTTTGTTGTTGTTGTTGTTGTGGTGGTTCGGGCGTCATTCGGCTCTGCTCTATTTGTTTTTGTTGGTTCCAGTTGGTTTTGTTGGTGTGGTTGTTGTTGTTCTTGTTGTTGTTGTTGTTGTTGTTGTTGTTGTTGTTGTTGTTGTTGCAACTCAAACTGTCAGCCACCTCTGATGTCTACCACGAGGAATGAATCGAGCCATATATAGTAGATGGAGAGATAGCAAGAGGAGGACGGAATGATGGACAAACAGAGAAAATTACAGACAGACAGAGTAAATGACAGACGGACAGAGTAAATGACAGACTGTTTGTCCGTACCGATTGAGGTATTGACTGAAGGACAAAGGGAAGGGCATACTTCTGATAGAGACATCGGGAAGATAGATAACGACAACCATATCCAGGTAGACAGACAGACGGATGGACAGACGGATGAACAGACAGATGGACGGACAGACACAGACAGACGGACACGGACAGACAAACTCAGCCAGACAGACGGCAGGTTCGACAATCAGAAAGTCAGGCGAGCCAGAGAGAGAAACGCGTGTTGAAACTGGGTTGAAGGGTTGAAAGAGCAGACAACCGCATGGTTGCATTAGGGTTGCCACCTCGCTGCAAACATTAAATTCATTTCTACCCTAATTCCGATTGAAATTTCTCCCAGCTAAATGCGTTTTATTCCACTGTCTTTTTCTCTGATGGGCGTGGCTATTGGCTATTTTTTCACTCTCACTAACTCAAGGGAACCTTTTTGGAATGAAAAACAATTACGACTACAACGATCTTAAGTTATCGATAAGAGTGAATTCCTGGCTTGGCAACTGTCTGTCGTTCTGACTGTTTTAAATAAACAACAACAAACAAGCTCATGTTACAACAAGAACAACAATAAAAACTAGTAGTAATTACAATTTTATGAACTATAGTTGTCAGCGATAATTTACAAAGTTGCTGACAACACTTGGTGTGAAAATGACAAAAACAAATACCATTGGAACAAAACAGAGTAAAAAACAAGAAATTCATTAAAATTGTCAACAATTTTAATTTAAATGGCATTCTTTATTGGTGTTGAGCTGTTTTTCTGCTGTCGTAATAGTAATTGCATTCATTTCAACTTTCATTAAACTCTCGATTAAACTCTTTCCTTCTATATTTCCAATTATTTCCTCAATCTAGTCTAGAGTTTTTCCTACAATCATTCCCTCAATCGTCACCTCGATTTCCTCCCCTGGATTTCTCTCCACGCATCTTCATCGTCGTCGTTGAGGTTTTCACCTCGAATTCACCGGAAGCACGTGTTGTGTTTCGGAGCCTCGCGGTCGTCGTTCCATGAACTCGAGGTCAGTGTCGAGCGCTCTTTTCGAAGGTCCAATCGTTTAAAATGTGGATTTGGTCTCATCGTTTGCTGGCGCTTCCATCGCCTTGAGTAGCCCCCAAGCCCTACGGAGTTTTCTAATACCAAAGTCGTCGTCGTCGTTTCCCCCATCTGCGATTCACAATTAACCAACTTTGATGCCGGATATGAAATTTGCTGCTGCAATTACAAACATACGACGCGGCAAAGCATCGAAGAAAAACAAAGAAAAGCGGCTGAAGCACAGAAGAAAAACAAGGCAAAAACAACGCCAAGCGAAATGAAAACAAAGAGCATCGAGAAGAGAACAAAGACAAGAGAAGCATCGAGCAAATTGTTCTGCTACCACCTTCTCTTTCTCTCTCTCTCTCTGTCTCTTCTTCGCCTTGATTATGGGGGCTCAATGCCGTTACTTGAATTCCTTTGTGCCCGGTTCGACCTCCGTCTTCCGTCTCCAACCTCTCTGGCTGCCCGGCGTCTGGCGCGTCTTCGTCGTGGAATCCAAGAACCCCAACCAGGAACACTTTGGAGTTTGTTCTTCTTCGCTCCGCCTCCCCCTCAATGACTTGGATCGCATTTAATGTCGTTTCTCTTTCACCCTCTATTCCTTTTTCTTCGAGATAGATAGAAGTATTGCAGCAATGGCATCATCAACATCATGATCTGATCATCATCATGATCGTGAATAACATTATTTCCACAAGACATTCTCTTGTTGTTATTGCAAATTCACTAGCGTTGAATGAGTGAACAGATGTCCGGGAGTGGAGAGTGAGAGGGGGGAACTGTTGACTTCTGGCCAGGGAGAGGCAGAAAGTGAGAGAGAGAGAGAGAGAGAGAGAGAGGGAGAGACAGAGATGGAGAACGTGAGCAGGGCAAAGATCTTCTCTTTGATTAATCTTGGACTTGCATCAGCCATTGTTGAGTGTGGCCGCCGCTCGTTCGTTCGTGTTGTCTGTCCATCTGTCTGTATGGCTGGCTGCCTTAATGTCTGTCTGTCTGTGTGGTTGGCTGCCTTAATGTCTGTCTGTCTGTCTGTCTGCTTGGCTGTCTCTCCCCCCGGTTGTCTGTCTGTCTGTATGTGCCGCTCAAGGATGACTGTTGCTGTTGTTTACGATTTCAATTGTTGGCGTCTGTCTTCCGAAGCACTGTGAGACATGCAACTCGAGGAATAATTGCAATGTTATTGTTTTTCTCGCTGTGTTATTTCAATGGAAAGGGCGGGGAACGCCCTCTACCGGTCTGATTTTTCCTCTTGAGGGTGAGAACTCAACTTAATCCCTACTTTGTTGTTCATCTGGGGTTTTAACATATTTAAGTCGTAATTGAATTTCTATTGTTCAATCGATAATTGGAATTCTTGAACTAATCTTCAACACATTCCGTTGTCTAATTTTCTCAGATAGCTTTCTGTTATTCTATATTTAGTTTTCTTCTCTATTTTCCATTATTCTGTTCTTCGTTTATTCACTATTTTCTCTTAATCCATTTATATTTATCATTCAGTAGTTTTCTTTATTTTATATTTTCCTAAATTCTATATTTTCGTAATTCCATATTTTCCTTAATTTTATATTTTCATGTATTCATTTATTTATTTTATATATTTTTTATTCATTATTTTCCTTAATTTTATATATTATTTATTCATTATTTTCCTTTATTCACTATTTTCCTTTATTCACCATTTTTATTTATTCAGCTCTTTCATTCTTCATTACCAACATCATTCTGTTCGTACTTCGTTCCATGCTTTCTATATTCCACTTCACGCTTCTTCTCTCCTTGACTTGGTTTCGACACGAACACATCGTCGTCGTCGTCATCGTCGTTGTGTCTGACTCCAAAACGATTCTCTCCACGTTATTGCAACGGCTGCAATGAGGACATGAGAAACGAAAGCAACAACAGTAAAAACAAAAGCAATAACTACAGAAACAAAAGCAATAACTGCAACAGCGAGAACATGAAAAACAAAAGCAATAACTGCAACAACACCGACAACGATGGCCTCAGAAACTTCCTCCGTCTCCTGCCCCAGCGCATCGCATCGCACGAAACGAGGCCCAACGGACGAACAAACGATCGTAACGAAACGTAACGTAACGTACGCGCCGACGTACTACGTAGTTGTAGTCGTAGTAGTAGAGTGAACTGCATTACGTTACAACAACAACACCAAAAATCGTCAACATGGTTCTGTATTCATGCACATTCCCTTCACGCCTCACGGTCTCCCCTCTTTTCTTCCTTCCACCTTCGACAAGCTCCATGCTTTTTCCTGCTTCGAAATTTGCAATTCATTCATTCATGCAGCGAACACAGCCGCAAAGAGGAACCGAAGAAGAGTACGAAGTATGGCGATAGGAAGAAGACGAAGTGATGATGATAAACGAGAGTGGTGGGGAGAAAACGTTGCTCGTTGCAGTTGGCAGCAGCAACAGCAGTTGTTGTTTCATCGAAGTTGTTGCCACATTTCGCCAACACAACGAGAGACGATGAGCTTGGGCGGTGGTTGGATGAGAGGACGATGGGTGAACGGGGGCGTGGAGGGGAAAGGAGGTGAAGTTGTGAAGCAGAAGGTAGTAAATTTGAGGAGACAGGCGAGGTCGAGGAGTTTGTGGAGTTAAAACAGAATCGGAGTAGTAGCAGTTGTTTCTGTTCGTTGTACAACGATGAAGACAGAAATGACGATGATTACGACGACTGAGATGATGATGACGACTACAATGATGATGACGACAACAACGATGATGATGACAACGACAATGATGATGACGACAACAACGATGATGATGATTATGATGACGACGTTGATGACTGAATCGGGCGTCGATGACGAATTCACGATGGCGGAGACCACGACAAACGAGCGACGGTGGTGGTGAAATGAGGTCAAGTTGGATACAGAAACGCCATAAGAACACAAACAAAAACAACCACAACAGCAATAAGATGCACAACAGCAACAACAACAAGAACTTGTACAGCAGCAACTCAGACACGAACACACGACAAGCGACAACGACATCAACGACTGCAACTACATCAACGGACAATTTTAAATTCAGTGCAACTACAAAAATTGCAGCCAACAACAGGCGTCAAAAATATTGCTGAGCAAGCAGTCAACGATGATGACGTTATTGTTGTTGTTGTAAATTCCATAACCAGAGTTGCCAAAGCGAAATTGTGAAAAACCTTCGATATGATTTGCATTTTTTGCAATTAAGAAATTCTCCGAAAACGTTTATAAAAAAACATTCAAAACGAGAAAATTCACTTGAAAATACATTTTGTGTGTTTTTTTTTTTTTGGAAATTCCCACAACGTTGGCAACTCTTTAAGACTTGTTCCTCCTGCTGTGGACGTTCCTTCGTGATTTCTCATTAATTGAAATGGTTTCCTCGTTCCTTCAGCTCTTCCTTCTCCTTCGAAGTTGTTTGAGAAAGCTTCGATTCCATCTCCGCGATTCATACATTGGAATTCGTTTTAAACGTCGTTTAAACGAAAAGTAAAAATTGAAAAGAAGTCGCCGGGGAAAGTAAAAGTGAAGACAGAGAGTGCGTTTCTGTTTTGTGGCAGTTGCATTCATCATTTCTCTTTCTTTTTTCCTGGCAACTTCTCCTCCTCCTCCTACTCATTCGTTGCATCTCGCGAGATACGATCGAGTGAAAGGTGAACAATTTTCGAAAACTCTCCCAACAACTTTGGCATTCCTTTCGCTGTTTTTCTTTCTTTTGTTCCCTCGAGGTCCCTCTGTCTGTCTTTCTCAACTATCCCTTGTGTCTATTCTGGCCATGTCTGTCGCTAGTCTTGGTCTGGCTAGACGTCTGCTCTGAATACAAAAGTTCTATAAATAATCACTTTTTATGCTGCTGCCTCTGCTTTTTTTTCACTCCCCATGACATCTTCGTCTGGTGGCCCTTTTTCTTGTGCTTCTTCTTCTTCATCGTGTTCTTGTTACATTTTTCATGTTGTCGTCGTCGTCGTCGTATTCGAACGAGGTGGCAACGCGGTCGTCGTCGTCACGCTGTTTGCTTCCCACTTCTGGCCGTAGTTTGCGACTCGCCTCGTGTTGCGTTAAGTGTTCTTTCTTGAAATTGTATTTAAAAATAGACTCCTGCTAGTCTATGAATAGACAGATATCTCTCTTTCCACTCCTCCTCCATCTCTCCACCATCCCACACTTTTCGCCCTCCGGTTCGACCTCGGTGCGCATTTTGAGAACCTTCACCCGGGGGCGAAAACGCGAAGATGGTGTTTATTTTATTGTTGTTATGTTATGTTATGTCGTGGGTGCGATTCTTGTTGTTGCTTCTTCAATAGAACTTTTCCATAACTTTTTTTTTCCAAATTATAATTAATGATTTATAATGATATTTCGATTGCTGTTATCGTTGTTGTTGTTGTTGACTATTGTGCAAGATCTTATGGGATTTCTAAAGTTTCCCATCCAACTAATTGGGTTGGAAATAAAACGATTGAGGACGGACCCCAGGTTCCAAAACAGCGTTGGTTGTCGAAAAAATGTCCAACTCCATGTCCCGAAATAGATCAGGGCGTGGGTTTTCTTCGGCTCCCTCTGATTTCTTTCCCTCCGTTCAGAGCGGCAAAAGCGCTGCCCCAAAAGCATTGGATTCAAGGGACTGTTCGGATGCCTGCCAACAGAGAGTTTTCTCTAAAAATAGTCGCAAATTAATGCCGACGATTATGAGGAGATTTTCCACTTTAAATCGCGCTTTGTTCTCGTTAACAATTATCTTGTTTTCTCTTTTAGTTCATTATGTTGGTTCAGCTTCAAACTCGTTGTCCCTCGTCGGTGTCGTCATGTCTTTCGTAACCATCTGTTTCTGTATAAACATTGTCCCCTGATAAATATTCTTTTTCACTATAACTTTGTCTATCTTTTGATTTTATTTGTCTTTTATTACGTATTTCTGTTTTTTATTTCTATTTTATTTTTCTGGGTTTTCTATTATTTTTCTTTTTTATTTTTGTTTTTATTATTTTTCTTTTGTTTTTATTATTCTTCGTTTTGTTTTTATTATATTTCTTTGTTTGTTTTTGCTTTATTTTTTTCTTTGTGTTTTTATTAAATTACTTTGTTTTATTTTTAATGATTTTGGTTTTATTATTTTTTTTGTTTTAGTTTTTTTAAAGTTTTTTTTTAAATTTTACTGTTATTTTCTATATATTTTTTCATTTTTTTTCATTATTTTTCTTTGTGTTTTTTTCTACATTTCCTATTATTATTATTTTTATGTATTCGCTTCTCTTGTTGGTTCTTTCTCAGTTTCTCAAGTTTCTTGGCGTTTTTGTTTCGATCGTGTTTGTTTATGTTCTGCTTTGTTTACACGATCGCCCCCTTGTCTATATTTCTACTATCATTTCGCGCTTCCCTGTTTATCCCCATCTCCCTCTCCCTCTCCTTCCCGTTCTCAATTTGCTTGACTCGCGTCTCGTGTATCGTTTTGCGTAAAAACGCGTTCGACAGCAACAACAGCAAAAACAAAGACAGAAATCAAAAGAAATAACAAAAAATTACACAAAATAAATGCTTCCATCGATCGTTGTATTTATTTCGTTGGCTCTTCTTGTTGTTTATTCGTTGTGAGCTGGTGTTTTCTTGTAATTTTGTTAATATTATTATTGTTGTTGATTTCTTTGTTGCTTGTTTTTGCTGTTGTTACTCATTTTGTTGTTGCTAGTTTTGTTGTTGCTAGTTTTGTTGTTCCTCTTTTTGTTGTTGCCAGTTTTGTTGCTCTTCTTTTTGTTGTTGCTCAGTTTTGTTGTTGTATTTGTTGGTCGAAAATAAACATTTTATTATTTCTTTGGTCGTCGCGTATTGAGTTCGCGATGTGAAGAAACATGCTTAATGAGGACACTAACACAAAGAAACACAATCAGACACAAACACACACATACACTCGCCTTCACACATATCTACACACATACTATATCACATGGTTTTTATGTGTCGTGTGAATCAATTCAATCGAAAACCAACAACAACAACGACTACAACCGCAGCAGAAACATCAACAAAAACAATAAAAACATCGACACCCAAACGACGTATTGTGTTAAAACTTTTATTTCAACATGTTTATTTCAGGTTGGCATTGAATTTGTTGTTATTGTTGTGGTTGTTGTTGTATCTATTGTTGTTGTTGTACTTCATTTGCCATGCGTTTGATTAGTTGTTACTTTTGTTTTCTTGCTGAAATGCAAAATCAAAAGCGAAAACAGAAAGAAAACAAACAAAATTTTCCAACGATTTCCATGAGCATTAGAAACTGGAAACATCTGTTGACTTCGATCGTTACTGTCACTGTTGGTGTTGTTGTTAATGGTTATAGTTGTTGTTGTAGTTGAGGTTGTTGTTATAGTTGTGGTTGTTGTCGTCATTGCTGCTTTTTTATTGTTTTTGGTTTTGAATTCCAGTTTTCGTTTTGCGGAATTGTGTGGCGAATGCGGATTTTGAAGTCGTGCTTCTCTATCTATCTCTTTCACTCTCTCTTGGCCTCTACATCTATTTCTCGCTCTGTCTCTCATTGTCTCCGTCTCTATCTAACCTCGTGTGTATGTTTAATTGCGATTGTATTTGTGTGTGGAAAGTAGGCTGCAGCCATCTGTTTAATTGTGAATCTTCGTGCTTCTATCTTTCACCTTCTCGCATTTCACACTTAAGCGGATTTTCCCGCTACAGTTTAGTCATCTTTTCTCTCCACTTTTCTTCTTCTTCTTCTTCCTTGCGGTTTGAGCCATGGTCCACGGTCCATGGTTTGGATTGGTTTAGTTTGGTTTTTATTTTCACAGTTTTTCGTGATTGAGGCTTTCAAATATTTCTTGCTTTTCTTCTTCATTTCACCTTTCTATTTTTGTTAACGCATTCACATTGGACTAAAAATAGTCTTCGACTGCGCCCAGTTTTACGGGGTTTTCTTTCGTCCTCGTCCTCTTCACAATTCACCATCTCTTTCTACATATAGTTGTTCATCTCTTTTGCCATCTCTTTCTCCACCTTGTTCTGCCACCTCGTTTGCCTGTCTCGTGACAACATTTGGCCAGGCGTTAAAGGCGTCTCCAACGAACCGTGGGCTTTCTCACAGCCTGTGCTTGAGTCTCCCCTCGAATCCGTTTTCCATCTGTCCGTCCATCCGTCGCCAACGTCGACAACTTTTATTCCTCTTACTTCGCTTCGTGGTGGTGGCGGCGCCCGACCAACCGACCAGTGAAAGGCTGAAATAATTGCAGTTTCTCAAGTGAATTTTGACAATTACGATTTCCCAACAAGAGCAATAACATTGTCGCATACACAAACGTTCACACACCATCACGATCGTCACCCATCGTTACAATTTCGACATTTTCACTTTTTATTAAAAACTGTCGACACGCCAAAATGCGGTTGAAAAGAAGAAGAAGAAGAAGATGGCTTTCATACATCACCGTGTAACCTCATAAAAAATTGCATTTTCACGGAGGGAAAAAAATAAAGAAAGAAAAAAATGAGTTCAAACCTCCTTTTGTACTTTGTACTTAACAACCGCAACAACAACAACAATAGTAGACCTTAACATTAACAACAATAATGAATACAACAATATCAACAACTATTATAAAAACGACAACTACAATAACAACTACTATAATGACAACAACGACTATAACGATAACAACAATTGTAACAACAAAAACTATTATAACAACAACAACTATTATAACAACAACTACACTAAGACAGTAACAATAACAAAGCCACCAAGCAGATTGACACAATTTCCCCCCACCTTCCTTTCATTCGTCTTCCGTTCATTCGTCTTTCCTCATCTGGTGATTGCGGCCTTTTAAACGCAACACGGAAGCAGAACGAGCGACAGAGAAGAGCAGAAAATGAGACGGAGAAAGAGAGAGTAGAATTTGTGAGCTTTCCGCTTTCTTAACACACGCCGAAAGTCTTCCTTTCTTTCATTGTTGCTTTTTGCTGTTACAATTTCTTCTGTAGTTGTTGTTAAGTACTTGAGTAGTCGTTGTTTTTTCAACCGGAGGCGGAAAAGTGGAGCCGCCGGATTGAAGGAGAAAGGTGCATCCGCCCTGTTTCTCTTCTTCTTCTTTCTCTGCCTTCTCTTCATCATCATTGCCTTCATCACTCAGACATTCATACCATAGACATCGGTGAAAACTAACACATTCATGCATTTGTGGCGCCTTCAGCATTCGTTCTCATTAGCCTTTGGTTTCTGCTTCATTTCGTGGATTGTTTTCACTCTCATGTTTTTTGTTTTCTTTCCCCGAAGAACAATCGTCATTATCACTATTGGAATCATCATTATCACTATTGAGATCATCATTATCACCATTGAGATCATCGTTATCATCGTGCGAACATCCGGATTTTGCTTTTGGTTTCATTTTCCATCCCCATTCATCAGTTGGCTCGTCCAAGAATCAGTGCAAATCTCATTTGCAGATTCATCTACTATCTGACCTCATTTCACGATTTCACAACGAGTCACCGCAAAATATCATGCAAAAAACAATCACTAAAAAAGAAGAAAACAATTAAAAATCAAAAATAACAAAAAATCTGAAATAACAACATCCACAAAAACAAAACCAGAAACAATAACATCATCAACAACTACAACAGCCACACTTTCATTTTCATCTCTCTGGCCAAAGATTAATCATTCCATTTCTACGCAAAACTCAAAAAACCTCACCATCCACAGTGGGGGCGGCCGAAGGTGGCTTGTCAAAGGTGAAAGGGAGAGAGAGAAGGAGACAGGAGGATGTGTGAATATCGAATATTTGGCAGGAATATTCATGAGCTGCCACAATGTTTTGCTTCCTCATCACGCCTCCTGCCTTCCCCCATCGACAATCATCGTCTGGCTGGTATCTGTCTATCTTCTCCTATATCTCTCTTTTCTCTCTCTCCCTCTTTTGAACTATTTATTCGTTTCCTGTCTCTCTTCAGCATTGGCCCACATGTGTCGCGGTGATTGACAAGTGCTGCCAAGTGTGGTCTCGATTTTCGCACCTCGCTTCATTCGCTCTAAATAATTTTGTGGGCGGAAGGTCGGGCGTGAATCCTCGAGTTCAACTATTTGTCATCATTCTCCTTGTTATTGCTCATCTCCTCTTCCTCCTTGTTATTGTTCATCTCCTCCTCCTTATTATTGTTCACCTCCTTCTCCTTGTTATTGCTCACCTCATCTTTCTCCTCCTATAGCTTTCCACATTCCACGTTTATATTAGAGGAGTCTCATCGTCATCGTCATCGCCACATTCCACAAATTTTCCCGGTTTCGACTCATTCTCAATCGCCAACAGGTGGTTGTCACTAATTTTTTTGGCACTAATTTCACGCCGAATTTCGTTTTGCCTCGTGCTAAAATCAAGCATATCGTTTATGTTAGAAACGATGTTGTTCGTTAATGATGGAAACGATGTTGTTTCTCGTTTGTTCGATGATCGATGTTTATTGTCCGATGAATGTTCGATGTTTATTGTTCGACACGAATTTTGTATAATTATTGTGAGATTTTCTTTGGTTGTTTTTCAACGTTTGTTGGCAACACGTGTTGAATTTGCATCCCGATAACAGTTTGTGTGCAATCGTGCTAAAGATGGAACAGCAAAGTAAATAGCAACAAAATCTCTGTGTTGTAGCAATGGCATCAATATCAACAACAACTATAACAACAATAACAACGACTATAACAACAACTATAACAACAACTGTAACAATAACAACAACAAGAACCCAACAACGTGTGTTTGACCCTTATCATATCAACAACAACTATAACAACAATAACAACGACTATAACAACAACTATAACAACAACTGTAACAATAACAACAACAAGAACCCAACAACGTGTGTTTGACCCATGTTTAAACAACACGTGTCTCTGGATCATTCAATAATTCATTGTTTTTGGTTTATTATTTTGTGTTTTATTCTTGTTGTTTTTTCTTTATTATTGTGTTTTATTCTTGTTGGTTTTTCTGTATTATTGTGTTTTATTTTTGTTTGTTTTTTTATTATTGTGTTTTCTTCTTATTGGTTTTTCTTTATTATTGTGTTTTATTGTTGTTGGCTTATTAGTATTATTGTTTTTATTGTTGTTAACTTGCGATACGTGGTTTCTACTGCCGGTGCCGCCGTCATCGTTGTCGGCGTCTATCGAACGTTTCATCGCTCATGCACGGACGAAGCTCTATCGCACGCCATCAGAGCATCATCGTCATCGAAATTACGCGTTTGTGGGAGTGCATTAGTTCATTTGGAAAAGAGGAGACAGAGAAATAGGAATTGGGGGAAGAAGCAAAGGGACCGAGGCAGGAAGCGTGCAATTGCAATCAGTGCGAGGTGATTTGAAGCGAAGCGAGACAACGACGACTACGACGATGATGATGATGATCTCAATGGAAAGTCGCCAACTCGTTGCTAATCGGTCATAATTACCGACAGTCAGACGACGGCGGCGGCAGTGTTTGGATAGGGGAAACCAACCGATTGGCTGACAAATGGATTTCTCCCTTTATTTTGTTTGTTTTTATTGATTTTTTCTTTTCGCTTTTCCCTCACGGGCAAATCGGGGGACATCCCGAGGCACATGTTTCACCCGCAGGCGGCGCTTCCATTTATGGGTTTTTTTTTCTTCTATTGAAACCACAGACAAACATTGATACATACATCTATACATACATACATATATACATGTAGACTCTCACTTACTCAGACACTCACACACACCCACTGCATGATATATTGATGATGCAACAAGTTATTCAACAGCTCAAACGCTTGCGCACTCACGAAACTTTTCGCTTCGGTCTGTTGTCTTCCCAACAACAACAACAGCAAAAAACAATCAAAATAACAACAAAAACAACAATAAAAACAGTTAAAATAACAACAACAATAAAAAATTACAATAAAAACAATCAAGATTACAATAAAAACAATCAAAATAACAACAACAATGAAATACTCAAAAACTCACTCGAATGTTGAAAACGTTTTCAGTTGCTATTTTTTGATTGTGGTATTGGTATTGTTGTTGTTGTATTTATTGTTGTTGTTATTGCTGTTGTTATTGGATTTATTGCTGTTGTTGTTATTGGATTTGTTATTGTTGTTGTTATTGGATTTATTGCTGTTGTTATTGGATTTATTGCTGTTGTTATTGGATTTTTTATTGTTGTATCTGAATTTATTTTTTGTTGTTGCTGCATTTTTTATTGTTGTCCAAGGTACATGTGGATGTTGCCAATCGTCGTCGCGTGCCTTGAAAGCTTAACTAGTTGCTCATGTCTGTCTGTTGGCCAAATGCTTTTTTTATGCTGATACTACTACTACTACTAACATTGTTGTTGGTGCTGCATCGACTTCCTTTTTTTGGGGGCTTTGAATAAAAACCAGACGCAAAGCTTCAACGTATTCCTTCCTTCCCTTCCCTTCGCTTCTCCTTCAGACTCTCGTGGATCAGAGGTTTTCCTGGTGCTGATGATGACGAGGTCGCCCTCTGATCTCTCGGATGCTGGCCACAAACGGAACCTGTTGGTGGTGGTGGCTTTGATGCAGTTGTTGCTGCAGTTTTTTTTTGTAAATGTTGATGGTTGTTGTCGTTGCACTTTTGCTGCGGTTGCCGTTTTGTTTGCTGTTGCCTCCCACTTTCGACGCCCTCGGTCCTTGTTGCGCATCAGGAAGTGGTTTTAAAATTTGTCAAATCACGACTTGACTTCACTTCCCTGAGAAGACCAACACAACAATGATGATAGCAAAGAGGACGAAAGAGAAAAAGAGAAAGAAAGCTAGAGTGAGACATGGATAAAGCCAGGGGTTGGGTTGATGAATGAGCTGGCTGGAGGATCTGAGAGCTTTGAGGTTTCACCCTTTGATACTCTCGCTGTCATCGGATGACTTGGCTTATGCTGCAGTTTCTGTTGAAACCTCAAACTTGAGAGTGAAAAAATGCATAAAGAAAGTGAAAGTTGTTGCTGCTTGTCATTCGTTGTTGTTATTTTCAGTTCGTTGTTGTTTTTTTTGTTGGTTGCTGTTTGTTTTTAAATTGTTTTTGTTGTAGTCGGTTTTTTTTATTGTTGTTGTGGTAGTTTATCTCTTAGTTTGTCGCAAACTTTGGTGTTAGCACTCGTTGTCTGGCTTAAAGGCAGGCTGTCTTCGGCTTTTGACTCTGAGCTCGTTTACATCGTCTCTTGCTAAATCAACAATATTTTTAATTTCTTTATTTTTTCTACACTATTCGCTAAACAAAAAATCACGGTTTGTACTCGCCTGATGCGGATTTTGTTGAGGTTGTCGGTGACGAGACGACGACGGTGGACGACGAAGCCGACACATGTTTCTTTTAATTGTTGCCAATGAAATCGAAACCGAAGCGCCAAACGTCGAAACACATGCATAATATTGAGTTTCGATTTTGGACTTTATTCCCTACACCCACAAAATGTCTGTCCGTCCCTTTTGGTTATCTTTCCATTGTGTAGACATTTCTAAGCGTTGACAGTTCGCACGTGGTCTTGAGTTGTGGGTGTGGCTCGCCTCATACTGGGTGCTTTATTAAAAACTGATTGCAAACTTGCTTTCCGGTGTTTTTTTTTTCAAACAGAAAACCTGATTCCACTCTTGAATAAAAAATAAACGCCTCTGAAACTTCCGCAATGAAACTCCAAAGGCGTTCAGATTTTATTTCCTCCCCGAAAATTGTATAAAATTACAATTTCGAAGTTTTTAGTTTATGGCACAATTTCGCTCGTTGTTGTAATCCAAAATTGCAATATTGTGTTTGTAATGATAATTGTGCTCGGCACTAATTGTGGTTTTAATTGTTGTTGCTGCTGCCTTTGTCGAGTAGGCGGTTTGGGGTTGGAGTTTCTTTCTGCTCGAGCGCCAATGCATGCAACCAAAGAAAACACTTTAAAACTCTATATTTACGTAAGGCCAACAACAACAGCCACAAAAACAACTCTTCGACGAGTAAAAGAGAAATAATATACCTTGAAAATAGAAATTATGCAATCCTAACACTATGAAGCGAAATTTTTAATAATACTTCATGCTTCACCGCAATGTGAATTTCAACGAAAAAACACCATAGAGTGAACGAAACAGAGAAAACTCCAAAATATCGGAAATTTAACATGTTGCATAAAAGTTCAATTAGCACCAACAAAATGCAACAGTTTTCCATTTCCCTTCTCTGACTTCCACATTTAGCTTCTCTGTCTTATTTCCCTTCTCTGCCTTATTTCCCTTCACTGCTTCGCTTTTTCTCTTTCAACGCTCAAAATAGATGAGGAAGTGTGGATCTGAACATCTATGATAGATCGATCGATCGTTCGAGAGAGGAGTGAAATCTCGCCTTGATTACCGATTAATTTACACATTTTTTCGGTTCCCCTTCCTCCATGTGTTGCATCTATTTGCCCTATTTTCATTTCGATTCGTTTCGTGGTTTCGAAATCGCACAAATATACCCCCCCCCCCTCATTTGACTCCGATCAACGATATGGGTTAAGTTCATTATTTTTAAATTCTGATGCAATTGTGAAACTCAAAGCAACAAAATCATTTCTCTCCCTCCCAACGAATCGATCTCTGGCTGGCATGAGTCACGTAGACGGTCACGCGGCACACAGATAAACTTTTAGCTGATTTCGAATCCACGCGACAGAATGCTAGACCATTTAGAGCTGACTAACGGACAGACAGACAGACAGACGGACGGACAGATTATCTGAGTGGTATTGAAACGCAGAACTGAACAAAATTCTCATATCAACGCTGATGATGAAATTTTTGCGTAATACCCGGCAATTGTTTCTATCTATCTGTCTATCTATCTCGCTCTATCATTATATCTATCTTTCTGTATGTCTCTGTCTGTCTCTGTGTCTGTCTGTGTGTTGTTGTATCATTCGTTATCACGCATTCTTTATCATTAGTATTTTTGTGGTAAAGACTTCTATGTTTTCATTTCGTTCCATTCGTTGATTGACAATCTTCCTCGTCTTCCGCGTCGCCCTCGCCCTCTTTCGTTGGAGTTTCCCAGGCGTTTCCAGATAGCTTTAGCATAATGCGTTGAACGCGTTGTATAATAATTATAGCAGACAACCTCCTCCATTGAAATGTATTAGAAAAGTAAACAAAACAAAACGAAATTATTATGATTTTTATTATTTATTTTGGTCTCGAAATAAAAAACAAAACTGTATTATTTTTTCAAAAAATAATAATATTTTTTATTTATTTTCTGTGTGTACAAAACTTTGATTAGATATGACTGTTTCTGACTAGTGTGTTCGTTGTTGCTCTTGTGGTTACGTGCTCGTGTTTTCGTTTGAAAAACATTTACAGTTGCTCCGATGAATTTTGAAATTATGCCGCAAAAATATTGCTATACGTAATCCACGAGCTTATCAGCTTTCGACAGGCGATTCCCAGAAGCCTTAAACTTGATACACTGTCACAATAGTGGTTTCTTTCTTTTCTACTGAACAAGCAGAAAACACCCAATGATATCATCCCCGTATAATATTTTCCAGCAATCGATCTTTCTGTCGCCCGTCTGTCTGTCCGTTGGGTTTTCCCCTGAGTTGGCTGAGGTGTTCCATAAACGTGTTTTCTCCCTGGTGCTTTTCTGCCTATGCATCTATAGTTTCACAAGGTGTTTTCTGGAAGTGGACAATCAGTAAATGATTATCTTATTCATTTCAATATGAAACAGACATGAAACAACATTAAATCGTTAGAACAGAAACTTCGATGAGCTTGAACTATTTTCCTCAGAAGCTCAACTTTCCGAGAACTTTGTGTTACTGAGTATTTGTTTCGTCAACATTGTCACGACCATGTTCGTATACGATTTCCATGAATCAAAAGCAACTTTAACTTCAATCAGAAGACTACGAATTGCGACGCAATTTTGTCAATTACTTCATCATATATCTATCTGTCTATCTTCTAGCTATCTTCGTTCCCTGTCCCTTGGTCTCTTCAATCACTGCGTCGTACGCCAACAGCTGATTAATATTGTGTTCCTTTGTTTCGCTAGAACAACCAAACCAAGATCGACGACTATGTTTACACCGTGTGGACAGAGTATTGTTATTAGTACAGTTGATGTTTATATTATTCGTAGTCTTATTAACACTTTTACAGCCCCAACAATCAAACTGATAAGATTACGATTAATCGGAACCACAAATATTCGACAGAATATCACCACTTTACCCAACAATAATTCCACCAAATACTTATCAATATTTGATACAAAACTCAACCAAACAAATATCGCGAATCCAGAAATAAACTCGGAGCATAAAAAAAAAAAAAAAACACTGAGAAGGGTTATTTGATGCCTCGTTTTGTTTGAAAGTGATTTCGTGTTCGGCACTAAAGTTAACCCAAAGTTGATTGGAGAATATGGCATTTTTGTCCTCATGCAGGAAGTCGTTACGTAAAGTTCATTCAACCAAGGATACTTCGACGGAAGGCTTTATCGCCGAAGCTTAAGGTCCCTCGAGTCTAATTTTGGCATCCACAACGTGATTTAAATATAAATAAAATATAATATTGCAGATGTTCTTAAATACACATGAGGTTGATTAACTTGACGTCGTTTTTTTTGTTGGTCGTCTTCAAAAGTGGAAACGGAAATACAAACTGACGTTTATGATCTTTATATAATGAATTATCATTGGTGTAGTCAACCTCTACCCTTGACTTCTCCGTAATCTTGCTTGTTCCCCCTTGTGGTTCCCTCATTATATACTTATTTTGCACTTTATTAATTGCAATGTAATCTGGAATTTTCCATTGCAACACTTTTAATTGTGGTTGTGTTTTTGCAAAGAACCTCTCAGTCTCTACCACTACTACTGCGGTTATCACCAACTTATTGACGTCGTCGTGCACCGACCGACCGCCGAGTCCTCGTATCTATCCCTCATTCATGTACACACAATAAATATCAGTCAGTCATTTGATTATTCGCCCTATATGCATTTTGTGCAGTTAAATATAGTCGTATTTTCATTACACAAATATTTGACCATGACTCACATTCAACTTAGTACAATATTGAGTTCCCATCGTCGTTGTGCCCGTTCTTTGTTCCAATGGGCACGAAGTGATAATGCATTTTTGTTTTCATCACTTCGAAGTCCATTTCGGGTTTCTCTCTGTTCGTCTTTGAATGATCGATAATTCGATTGATTGCGGTCCATGTTTATGAAATATAAAGATCATTTTATGCCAACAGTTTGGCAATTTTAGATGATTACTTTTTTCTCTTATATTTCCATCGATTGTTGAATTGATTTCCCATGGCGGCCGTCCACTCACTGCTCCTCCATCACGTCTCCGTGTCTATCATTATTTCACAGACTGTTGTCTGTCTATCGGGCTATTAGCTTATTTCTCTATAGCTCTTTGTTTGTCTGCAATGGGTGTCGCAAAGCATCACCTCAGTGTTATTGTGATTGTGGTTTCCTCCTATCGGACCAGCAAATCACATTTATTTCTCTTATTTCCTTACTTATGATATCTATGTCGCTATATACAGTATTAAATATACATAAATGAGTTCGCAAACTGGTGGCCGCACAAGATTTGCAGATATCGTTTTCATTTTACTCTTGGATATTGTCGTTTTACGTAAACGAAGTACGTGACTCATTCACGAACGATAATAAATATTGTATTTGTGGTCCGATGTTTTGAGGGTGCATTAGGAACAGCAGCAACAGCAACAGCAGGCGTTTGCTCATTTCGGTCTCTATTTACACGAAAAACACATTCAACTACGGCTACGATGCACTTAGTGTAGAGTCGAGAGTCATGAAGAGTTATTGGGAGTTTGAAGAGCTTCAGAGCTTGTGGCTATGGCTGTTGTGGTCAATAAATCGACTCGAAATAGAAGTGGTCGGGAAAGTACATACTTCGTTATTGCGGTCCTCAAGTCATGCGAAATACAAAAACCCCAAATTTTATTTGTTTTCGTCTCCAAAATGTTGGTTTTTGTTCTATCAATGTTATTTGTATTATCTTATTTATTTGTATCATTATATTTATTTATATTATCATATTTAGTTGTATTATCATATTTATTTTTATTATCATATGTATTTGTATTATCATATTTATTTGTACTATAATTATTATTTAATTATTATTTTCCAGCCCCATTTATATTTTATTAATAAATTATTTTCTTCATTTCAGGTAAATCAATTGATAATGTTACTATCGGTAAGATCGCTGTAGGGATAGAGGTGCTGATGAATTAAACCTAACTAGTCGTAACCTTTAGCATTATGCCAGCCATAAATCTACCATAATCGACCTTGATCTCAATCTCTACTCCTTACTGTCAGTGAAGTGGGAGAGAATGATAATAATGAACCCGTCGATTTCGTGGGCTAAAGGTTAATGTAAATTATTTATGATAGGCATAAAACAATTCATGATGGCTCGTGGAGCAAACAGATAGACCTCACACGCACACATACTCATATACGAGTCATGCCTCTCGTTCCACTTTAGTATCTGTCTATCCATTGCCGTTAATGTGTCGGTGATATTTTTATTGATTTTGCCAATTGAGCGACGTAACGAAACGTACCACGATGTGACGTAACGTAATCAATTTTCCGCCAACTTATTGAATTAAATCATTTCCCCAACTGGCAGCTGTGGCGTTCGGAGACGAACTCTAATGAACTTGTTTTGATTTGTGTTAGAAATTCTAAATTCGATGAATTCATCAAAGCACAACAACACACGAAGTCACTGTCACTGTCAATGTCTGGAAAGTTCCTCTCACAATTCCGTGTTCAATTTGCCAATTAACATTGCGGGGGGGATCGTCGGAGGGACGATGGAACCGCGTGTGATGTTTCCATCCACCTTCCTTCCTCACCTCGCGCCGGCAGTCATTCAATTGATTCTAATTTCGATGTGAAACTATCGCAAGAGCTCCTCTCATCATCATTAAATCGAATCGAATATGAATTTTGTGGTCATCGGTTCCCCACTCTTTGTTTGTTCTCTCAGCGGCTGCTGCTGCTGCCAGGTGCCCTTAATTGACGTGGCGTGGAGAAGGTCAAGCCAAGTGTCCCCGGTGGCGATCAGGAACTTGTGCAATCAAGAGTCGACTCTTCACTCACCACTATCTTTGCATCGCGATGTCCATGGTCGGGTCGGTCAATACAGGTCGCTACAGTCGTCTGTCACTCTATCATCGGGAGTCTTTTTCTATTGTTCTTCCGCCCTTCGCCGGGTGCAATTATAATGCAATTAAAGTTAATTGCGCGAAATTACTTTTATTGCTATGCTATTTTCGCCATCGCTTCGACGACGACGTTTATCTAGCTAGCCCTCCAACAGTAGTAGCACGTTCCCATAGGATGACAAAACACGACAAAACCAAAAAAGGAAAAATAACAAAAACACTTCCATTTGATTTGTGTTTTTGTGCACTGATTGCCGCTCGATAGTTTTTCGTGAATCTTATCGAATTCAATTAAATTGTTTTTAGTTTTTTCAATTTGCTCAATGGACTTTTCATGTTTTCTACCAACTTTCAACTATGCCCATCGGTAGGGGTGGAGAGAGAGAGAGAGAGAGAGAGAGAGAGAGAAAGGATTCGTGTGCTGAGTTGCCATTTATCAATGAAACATTTCGAAAGTTTTCCAAAAGTTTCTCTGAAGGACAGTAGACCTAGTTTAATGCAATTTCATTCTGTTAGTTCGAACCAGGTTTTATATATATATTTTTTAAATTTGTATTATATTTTTTTTGCAAAAGTTTGTATATTATTTTCCCTTCTGATAGCTGTGATTACCCTTTAAGGTATTCTCTAATTGCCACCGTTTACAAATACGTTGTTCGCCCTAAGCTAGCGTTCCCATTTAATCAAATCCATAAATCAAAGCCTCGGACATGAAGGAAGCGTAAACAAATTATCCGTCTCTATTTCCATCTCCCTTGCACCAACATCGAATATCTCGCCGGAGGTTTTTGAATGAGAACACAGCTGATGCAGATGCAGATGTCAACAAACGTGGTCTGTCTGTTTGTCTGTCGGACGAACGATCGGTTTGTTTGTCTGTCTGTTGGTGGGATAGACAACAGACGGTAGGCGATTAGAACGACATCAACGTTGGCGGTCGGTCGGTTGTTATCATCCACGTGCCACGGCGTTTATAATTTGCGCATTGCATGGAAATAATTAATAATTCGTTTTGTGGGCACAGCACGTACTTCACTTCACATGGAGCTAGTGATGATGAAGGCAATACTGATTCATTGACGAACGAACAACGGACAGACAGACTCTCCAGACAGACTCTCCAGACAGACGACAGATTCCCCAATTGACTTTTGAACCAAGATCCAGATCAACCGTAGTCACAACTTTAATCGTCTGCCCCAATGACTAATCCTCGATGTAATTATTCTCTTAACATTTACAGATTTTATAAGGGATGATTTTCCTTTTAGACATACGACAAGAGAAAGAGTGAATGGAATATTTTGAAATATTTGGTCCAGCAGTGAATTCGATTATTTCCGCATTAACTCCTCGCTGACGTAATTCCTTGTCTCTGTGCCTTTGGCTACTCGTTGCGAATTTGTTGATGATGCTGTTGGTGGTGACGCTGGCATCAATGGTCGATTTAACGTTTATAGAAATACGTTAATTCGAATGACGTCACGGGACACGACGTGTTGTGACCTTTGGAATGGGGTGAGGCGAGAATAAAGCGATGAAAATAGCAACAGGTGTGATGAGTTTGCTCTCTCTTCAACGCCCCGCGGTCCCTTCAACTTTGTTCGGTATTTTTTTAATTTTACAACGTGTACAGATAGCGGTTTCCTCCATTATTATTATTTTCGTGGAGCTTGGGAAATCCTCGCCCACTTCACGTATGGTTATTGAATGTTGGTTTTTTGGTTTTGTTGTTGCTGTCGCTTTCGCCGCTGGCTTTGCTATGTTTTTTTTGTTGCTGTTATTCTAGGTAATGCGTGTTTTAAATTCGATTGTTGTTCTCGGAATTGTGCAATTGCCGCAAATAATTATGGAATTTCCATTATAAATGCAATGTATTCACCGATTGTTTTGAAATTTATTCCGTAGGTGATTTTTTTGTTTTTGTTTTCGTTTTGCTTTTGTTTTTACTATAGCACACGCTCGTGCACGCAACCGATCGTCATCGGCGCGCAATCGTATTGCGTTTCATCTTTTATTCTATTCTACTATGGTATGCCTACTTGAAAAATCAATCAAAATCTCCTCGAACTGAACTTGAGTCTCGACATTCGTTTCTTTATCTTTGGTATTCCTTGTGTTTTGTACTTTTTTCCCTCTCTGTTCCTTTTTCATTCGTGTTGCGGGATTGCGTGCAACATCTGTCGTTGGAGACACGCCCCAAAGGGTGTCTCGTGTCAAAAGTTTTCCACGAAATCCGGAAGCGGTTTTTTTTTTGGTTCGCTTTCGTTCGTTTGTATCACGTTTTCCCAGAAACTTCTTCAAATGCCTCCATTAGGTGCTCATTTAATTTTCTCCTACAAAGGTTCTAATGGAATTGTGACCCAAAGAACTTTGGTCGGTGGTCATTAACCCTTAAATGATTCTTCCAAGTGAAGAAGAATTCTTGGCCAATATTCCAGATGTTGTCCCCTTTTATCAAACTCATGAAATAGACAAATTGTTGTCGTGAATTTTCCTCTGAAAATGTTGATAACATATGGAATGAAAATATGATAACATATGGAATGATTTCAATGATGGATTGCTCTTTAAGTATATCATCATAGTGTCTTAAATCTTTCTCATCGGCCTCTCCTTCGTTGAACATCAGGCTCTAATTTCATGACTATTTCGTGTTTGGAACCTTCCTTCTTTATGGAATCCCGGCTAATTTGCATTTCTCATTAGAGTCGCTAATGTTTTCTACGCTTTGCATAATTAATGATACCCTCGACGCCTCGGCGACCTTCCCTCCATCCGTCCCTGCCGCCACCTTCCACCAACCTCCCCCCCAAGTGACGTTGACAGTAACCCCAAGTCTTTCATTATCTTTGTTTCGCCGACACTGGGACTCATAACATAAAGCACCTTTGACGAATATCGAAAATAAACAAAGAACCGAATCAACCAAGCGAATCATGCGTTGTTCGTCGTGTTCATTCTGTCACCAATACGTCAACCATATATCACCAAAATACAAGGAAAATCCGTCAACGATTCTCGGCTCGGCCACGCATTATACTTTACGATAATATTCTGGGCTTAATTGTACCCTTGAGTCATCCGGTTTGATGTCTGTCCCATTCGGGCCGTCCGTCGTCTGGCTGATTGTCTGACGGTTGCTCGTAATGAATTAAGTTGTCGTTTATTAGTTTGAGCTGTGTGTGTCTATCGTTGTTGTTGTTGTTACGGATTTTTGTCGCCGCCTCTATGTTCTTGTTGTTGTTTTTGTTTTTGTTATTTGATGTGTGGCTGACTCTCGCAGTGTCTTTAAATATTTAAACAATTTCAGAGCTTATTACGGGATTTGAATTCATAAACAACTTTGCGCCTTATTCCTTTCTCTTTCTGTTTCTCTCTGTTGATCGTTACTTCGCGGGTTCGGTTCAACCTGTTACCACATTTGTCTTCTCACTTCCCCATCTCTCTCTCTCTCTCTCTGACCTTTGCTGTTCTACGAACTCGATGCAAGTTTGTTTAGTTTAGCTTTTGAAGGGTTCACTTTTGTTGTAGACTACTATTGTTTGTGCTATTCCTATTTATAACTATATAGTTGTCGTTTGGTTTATTATTTCTGTTCGTTTATGGTTTTTAAAGGAAGCAATTAAGTTGCATGTTGCGTGCGTGTTTGCAGCACGATCTTGTGCTTAAAGGTTTTTCACATTTTATTCGACATTAAAAGACCATACCAGAAAGTAAATAGCTATCTAACACGGGTTTTCACCAAATTGTCATCGTAAAATGTGGTGTTTTTTTTGTTTTTGAATGAGCCGAAGTAACTGATGTGACCTGGGGGTCGTTTGGAGAAAAAATATTGACTTCGCCTTCAGGGAAAAATTTAACCAAAGACCTTTGATTTTAATTCTTGGGGAACCACTCTCGATGTTTCTTGTTTTCAACTGCTTTATTTGCTTCTCTCTCTTTTCCTCTCTCTTGGTCTCTCTTTTATTTGGCTAATTTTCTTAATTTCAGTTTCTGATTTCTTCGATGTTTACTCCATTTTTCTCTCCATATTTTTTGGTGTATAAACAGCACGTGAATTGTGCTGTCTAATTTTCGGACCTATAATTACATTTGCGGTACACCCAGTCGGTCAACACACGTACCCCAAACTCCAAATGCATAGACACAGCTACCAATGTTCAGACATGCAAAAGGGAGTGTGTTGTTTTACTGTAATTGTTGTTGTTGTTGTCGTAATTAGAGGTTTGTTGGCCCTTCTCTGGCTGGCGTCTGTTGGGGAACTCCAGACCAAACGATCGCCCGTCCTCCCGTCTGACTCTGACTGACTGACTGACCTTGTTGCCCCGGCCTAGAGCTTGGAGTGGCCTGACTCTTGGTCACTCGCCAACTTAACTTCGTGAGAATTTCAAATCCATTCGTTGTCAATTATAGTACTTGCTGTTGTTGTTGCTGTTGGTGTTCTACTGGTGATCAACAACGACCTCCAGTTGTTGTTGTTGTTGGAGCTGCTGCAAATCCGTCATTATTTTTAACATTCAATTTTTAATGAAAATTGGCTTCAATTTTGTCGTCGCGATTCGGAAAATGTGACTGCTGCTGATGTCGTTGCCATCGCGGCCACAAATAAATGCTGCCATCATGGTCATAAATTTCTTCGATATACATTTTTTGCGCTATATGTTTTTAGCTTTAAAAATTTGTATAATTTTTATTGTTCAAATTTTTTTTCGTTAAACATTTTTATCGTCGAACATTTTTATCGTTAATATAAAATAGACAAACCTGGCGCTATCAACGGATTAATCGTGGATTTTCTATGCAGATGTTTTATTAATTTCTGCTATCGATTTTTTAAACGTTTTTATTTGGTTCGGCGTCATAGTTTCTCTATCGCTCTCGCTCTCTCCCTCTGTATTTCTCCGACGATGGCGTCATTTAAATTGCAAATCTGTTTCGTTTCATGCCTCCGTCCTGCAACTGCGAGTTAGTTGTTATGTGGCGCCAAAATGTTCTCCAAGGTTGACGGGATATTTTTTTTTTTTTAAGATTTTTTAACTCCATTCTCATCCTCCTAATTGTGCATGATTCTCTTTATGGGTTTCATGTCTTCATGTCCTCGTCCTCGTGCTGTGCGTTTCTTTGTTTTATGTGCTTCTATTTTGTTTGCTTGCGTTCGCTGTGCTTTTTTCACGCTTGTTTTTCTTTTTGTTGTTTTGTTGCTGATGACTCATATTTGCTCGTTCGCTTTGGATTTCTCATTTCCACTTAATGCGAAAATTATGAAAATCCACTTAAAATAACAACAACAAGAAATACCAAAAGCTCTGGCGACTTTTCGCCAACAGCGACGAAAGCAATTTCTCATAATTTATTGTAAATTGTCCGAATTGCATTTCATAAAACAAAAAACACATTCAGTGGAAAGGTTAACTGAAGTTTTTTTTTAAATTGAAAACCTAATGAGACAAAGAGAAATAATTGTATAAAAACGATTCGACGATAATAATTTTGATAACAAGTTTGGATACAAATGCTTTGCTCGACAGCAGTATATGCGAAAAGATATTCAGACAGATAATTTCTGTGAGGCCGGAAGTTAAATATTGATAGTGAATTGAAATATGAAGGTGTATAAATAATGTAACAAGTGAATCTATATTCGTGGTGATGATAATAAAATAAAGGAAATGAAGCAAATAAATACAAATGAAAAAATTGAATAATAGAAAATAGAATTATTAAATTAATATAGACTGAGATAACACAATAATATTCAAGGCGAAAAGTATTATTAATATAAATAGAAACAAATGCAATATGAAAAATGCTAAATATATAAATATAATATGCAGAAATTGGCTTCGTGATGATGTGATAAAAATGGAATCGCATGAAAATTTTCAAATTCAAATAGACAGGTTCAAAAATTTACACAACTGGAATTCGCACTCAAACAATCACCAACTCTTGCCTAACTCACTTTCAAGTTCTACGACCGCATCAATCAGGGGTCAACCACCCTGCCAGACAGCATTTGGCGAACCACCGCCGAATACCTTGAAACATGGCGAGAGTTCAGGGCTGGCTGGCAATGCCGAAATTTGCACAGGTGAAAAACCTACCCGCATCAACCCTAGCAGTCAGTCGGTTGTGCCTTGGCTGCTGCCCACAACCCATTGTTGCCAAACTATTTATGGTGTAAACAAAAAACAAACAAAATTCATCGGACGACCGACGACGACTCGAGAGCGATGACCAGAGACAGTCGAACAACAACAGGCCTACCATATGGTGAAATGGACAGACGGACGGACGGACTGATTGATGGACATTGATTTCGTAACAGCCGCCGTTGTTGATGTGCTTGCGAACCTGGTCGGAAATGTCGAGCGGTCGCTCTCTGGTTTCTCTGGCTCAAGAACACGGCCCGAAATGAAAGGAAGATGGCTCTGACTCACATTCCAGTTGGTGGGTTCAAATCCAACGAACCTTTCAACGACGACGACGACGCAATTTAATTCTCAAATGGCCAGAGCGTAATTTGTTTTTATAATTTATTTGCTTTTGTAATTTCATTTTATTTCTTTATGATTTCGACGTTGAATGAGTGATCGCTGTTGTTGTGTATGTTGTTGTTGCTGTTTTTGTTGTTTTGTATGTTATTGTAGTTGCTGTTTTTAACTTGTGTTAAGTACAAAGCAAACTTTTCCTTGCAAATTGATTTGCAAACATATTCGCGACTTCATTTCTATTCATTTATTGCTGCCGTCGCCATGATAAACAATTAAAATCGGTTGCTCGTGGAGTTGGAATCGCAAAAAGCAAAATCAAATACAGTGTGAGAGAAGAACACCGATGAGTGACAGAGATGCAGATAGAGTTAACCTGATTCTCGGTTGCTTCTCTCACCTGTTGGCAGAAGCAGAAGAATGTGAGTGAATGTGAATGTGTGAGTGAGTGATTCCAGAGAATGAGAAGAAGAATGAAATAGTTTGAAGCCCAACAAACGCCGGGATCGAAAGAGAGACAGGTGAATGAATGAAGAGAATCGATTGAAGAGAAATCCAAAGTTTCTCAAATTGAACCCTGTTTGTAGTGAATGAAGACATCTGGCTTCGTTCGGAAGGTGGATGACATTTGGTAGTAAATACAACTGCGTAAAATCCAACCGTGATTTTGTGAAAAAGAAACAAATACGCATAACAGTCGATGCCGACGTCGATGATGATAATCTACGACGCTGTGATGAACTGTTGTCTCTTTCTTCGCGACTTCCATCTGGTGGGTCTGGTTTTCGTTTGCTCGCCATTTCGCATCGCATCTCATCGCAAGGTGATTGTGCCCGGAGTTTGACTTTAGCTCCACTCCACATTTTGTACCGCTTCCCTCCTTCTCTCCTCACTCCACCCTGGAGCTCAGCCGGTGGGGATCGTCATCGTCAGTCGCGTTAATTTTCGTTTTCTTTGAACTCGTTTCACACAACCAACTGCGCAATTCATTCAACGTCAACTGCAGCGAATAACGTTTTAGCCGGGTTTGTTGTTGGCTTTTTCAACAATTATGTTTTTATTATACATTTTTTTTCATATTTTTTTCCTTCATTTTTTTGCATTCATATTTTTTTCCTTCATATATTTTTTTCAAAATATTTTTTCTGTTTTTTTCATTCTAAAATATTTTAACCATAAAGAAAATAAAATATTTAAACCCAAGAGAAAATAAAGTTCGTAATTCGTAAAAAAAAACTTTTAAATGAGAAAAACAAGTTTATCAACTTTTAAGCCATGTTTACACTGCAAAAAACAGAGAGCTTCGTGCGGTTGAGGATGTTTCTCACTCTCTTTCTCTCCCTCTTTGTCAACCACTCTGTTGTCTCGCAGCTGCTGCGTTGGTCACGTCGCTCAATGGCTACCGGTGGACGTGGTGATGTTGGTGACTTTGGTGGTTGGTAGTGGAGGCGATGGTGTTGTTGGTGGCTCGGTGTCGTCGGTGTTGGTGAACTAACAGTATTTTAATTACTCTATTCGCCGCCGAGTGTCGCCTGTCGCCGAGTCACGCACAGCACCAATGGAAACAATGCAAAAAACGCGTTTGATTTACGACATTTCGACCAACCGTCGTTCTCTCCCCTTCTCTTTCTATCCTCTTACAATTTTTTATTAAAAAAAAGTTGTTTCCCCCCTTTATCATCATCGATTCCAGGGACCATCGTCGTCGCTCCCCATCGTTCATTTTCACAATAATTGCGTGTATTGTGTGCGGATCAATTGACTGTCTGTTGGTCGGACAGACAGACAGACAGACAGAGAGACACACGCATCTGTCCGTCGGTCAATTTGTCTATTCGTCGGTCCGTTTGTATATTTGTCTGTTTGTCCGTCCGTCCGTCCAACTCTCTATCTGTCTGTCTGTCGGTATGTCCGCTTGACCGTTTTGCAGCGCCATTTGTTGAACAATTTTAATGGCTTTTCAATACGCTGGCATCTTGGCCATGTTTACAACTACAAGCTGAATTGAATGCCGGTTTTGTTGTTGTTGTTATTCTTACTGTGGGGGGATTTTCTCGCTCTTGTAAATACCTCCATCTCCAGTGGCCTTCTCCTTCTTCTTCTTCTCTTCTCCTTCTCCTTCTTCTCCCTCTCTCTGTCGGTTGATTCAACTTATTCCAAGTCTCGCGCGTTGGCTCTTTGAAGGTCGTTCGTTCTTTGGTGAGAGGTTTTTGTTTTTTGTTTCTTCAAGCATATTTTATAGCCTAATGTTCTATGGTGTTGTCATTATTGTTGTTTTGATTGTGTTTTTGTTTGTGTTTATTTATAGTTTTTGTTGTTGCGTATACAAATACCACACACACACACGCGCACACACAAATTATTTGCATTGGAAATGTTGGTTTTGCGTTGACCTCAGCCCAGCGGTTGATCTCAACGAGGCGAAAATCAAACAAGAAACAACACAATAACAATAAAAAAAAACAATAAAATTAAAATAAAAAAAGCTGATTGTCTGACCTGACTTTGGACGGCCTCCGAACCATGGTTTGGGGTTTCTTTCGCTCTCTTTTTCGCCCGCCCCCCTCCAGCAGAAAATATCATAAATAATTGAAATGTTTTGTGCTTTCGAATTTTTCAACGATTAATTGCTCATGTTTCTGCAGAAGTCGTTGTTGGTTGTCGATGCGATGCGAAATGCTTTGTTTATCTTAATTAATTTGCTGCCGAACGCAATAAATTATTTCGCAGATCATTAGAAGGCAATAACGAACTTACGATCGATTCAAGCGTCTCCATGTCTCAAGAGAGAGAGACAGAGAGATTTTCCAATCCACCTTCAGATCCTCCACCCACTCTCAACCCCCGCTGGAATAGTTTTCTTTGAAATAAAAACACATTTTATAGCATTTAAATAACTCCAGCTACCTACGTCATTCGTCAGTTGTCTGTGTTGTTATTGTAGTTGTTGCACTGTGTCAGTTTCCTGGTTAACGGTCTCCAATGGGGCCATTAACTCGGTCTAGGAACTGGGCGACTCAAGGCAAACGTGTCGCGACTCAAGGTGATGTGGTTGAATAATTTACAGCACATGCAAATGCCAGGAACACAATTTACACGATCAACACAACCTTAGAATAGTTTAGGAACAGGAAAAAAAAAATAAGATAAAACTCTAGCATTTAGATATAGGAATGTTCGAGGTAATCCATCTTGAATCCGCTTCTCTTACTAAATATCATATGTTTGCTTTTCGCGCTCCTTTCAGGCCGATGACAAATCACTCCTCGCTCGCTTCTACCATGCAGATCGCTCGCTCACAGCTGTGGCCAGCGAGCTGGACAGCTTCGATGGACGCGCCGAACCGGATCGATGCTCGCGACTAGTCAATCGTCTCAGACAGAATCAGGTGTGTGATTGACTTCGTGAATTTCTTTTTTCAATTACTTCAATCACAATCGTTTTCTCTCGAATAGGATAAAGTGTTGGCGATCACGAACCTGATCATGGAGGAGCTGCTCGGGGAGGATCGTGACCCGCGCTCCTTTCGCGCAAAATTCCCCGAAGAGGTGCTGCAGGAGAATCTCGCCGGCCAACTGTGGTTCGGTGCCGAATGCCTGGCAGCCGGCTCGTCGATCATCAATCGGGAGCAGGAGAGCAAAGAGATGCGTCCACTAGCTCAGGCGGTGACCAAGAGCCTGGGCAACGTGAGGAATTTGCTGCGCGATCAGTGCCTTCGCAACAACGTGCCCAACAGCCGCACTCTCCACCTGGACCTCAACGACTCGACGACGGAGCAATTGTGCGAGAGCCTGAAGATCTTCGATCGTCTCTTCGCCGAGTTCGAACTGCGCTACGTCAGCGCCATGGTTCAGGTGAAGACGAAACACGAGTACGAGATGCAGCAGATGATTTGCGTCCTCTTCTCGGAGACTCTGCAGCGCGCTCTGAAGACGGGTCTGCTCGATCAGGACAAGGTGGACGCCTTCGATCCGGCTCTGATGTTCTCCATACCGCGTTTGGCCATCATCGCCGGCCTAGTCATCTATCATAGGGGTCCGCTGAACATGGACATGCCGGCCGATCAGTTGTCGGAGATGTTTCGCCCCTTCCGCACGATCCTCATCAAGATCCGCGATCTCCTGCGCACCCTGAACAGGAACGAGTTGTATCAACTGGAGCGTCTGCTCTGCACCAACGAGGATATTCATTTGAAGGTGAGTAGATTATTGATTTCCAATTGATTTGAATTTCATTTAACTCCTGTCGTTCGTTGCAGGTTCAGGTGGGAAGCAGCAGCATTGAGGCGCCGAACAGCGACCAACAGAACAATAATAGCAACAGCAACAACTGTGATGAAACCACTGGCGGTGGTGACGACAACAACGAATCGACGGCCAGACCAACCACGACTGCCAGACGACACGATAACAATAACTCGTCGTCAGCAGAGCCCAGTACAAGTCCGAAAAAAGTATTAAAAAGCGTGAATGGCGGGATCCCGCCCGGTGGTGGTGACATGGGTTCGCGGAGAGCCGCCTTCACGATGCGTCATTTGTCGCGCACGTCCGTGTCCTCGGTGTCTGTGAACAGCTCCGCCGCGTCGACGCCATCCGTGTCGCCTTCCGCCTCGCCGACTCCCTCGCACTCGATTGCGTCGACCTCGTCGGCCGTTTCCACGTCCACGACCTCGCCGGCCGATTGGACAGATGACGATGATGACGAGGAGGATGATTCTGCGGATGAGCTCGAGAACACGAACGTGCTGCCAACGGAATCGGACATCGTGGCAAATGATTGTGCTTCGGGTTTTCTCATACCAAACACGAACTTTGGCAATTTGCTCCAACCACAAGAAGTTCCTCTGACCGACAATTTCATCGCCAGCGAAGACGAGTTTGCCAGTAATCAAAACGAAGGCGATGTCGAAGATGAGGACGAGGATGATTATGATGACCATGATCACGATCACGACGATGGGGATTCGAATGATTTGCCCACAACGAGCACTGCCTTGTTGCTGTCCCCGGCGAACGGAGGAGACGGTCACCACCAAATGCACCACAACCGCCACTCGGACTCCTCCGAGGACAGTGAACAATTGACAATAAAGGCGTCGAGAAAGTCGCTGGAGAGCTGTGACACCATCTCCAATGGTCCCTACGGAAAGGTGGTGGAGAAGTCGTGTGCGAGTGGCGTGAGCAAAAGCTCCGACTCCGGATCGTGCAGCAGCAACAGCAGCAGTTGTCGTCAACACCGCCACCATCACCATCGCAGTCAGGACCACACCAACAACAAGGCCGTGAACGAAGTCAGCTCCGGCAGCAGCGGGAGCAGCGCAGTCGTCCGGCGGCACCATCATCATCACCACCACACACATCCGCATCCACATCGGCATCATCATCACCACCACCATCATCATCGTCATCATCATTCCAAGTCGAAGCGTTCCAGTCTCGAGGGAGGCGAAGAAGGAAGTGGTGGTGAACACAAGGACACCAGCTCGGCCGCCGCCACCACCACGACGACAATTACGACGACGACCACAACAAGTTGGTCCAGCAAGCTGACGAAGTCCATGCAGCACGACACCTCGAGCCCAGATAGCAGCACGTCATCTTCGCCGTCCGACGGTGATCCGCATGAAGTTTCGTTAGCTCTGAGGGCGGCGGGAAGACTGAAATTCAAGTGAGTTAATCTCATAAATATCTCATTTTAATTCGTGATTTAATTATCTCTCTCTATTCTCAACTTTTAGAAGCACCGAAAACCTGCTGCACCGTCTTTTCGTGTGCATCGCAGGCGTGGCCGATCAGTTGCAAACGAATTTCGCCTACGATTTGCGTCAGATTCTGCGCAGTGTATTCCTCATGAATATGTCGCTCGCTCAGGATGACATCATCGATATTCCCGAGAAGACCAAGGACTCGGAGCTCTTCGAGTTTCGCGCCTCCGAGAACGACGTGATACAGGAGAGCGCCGGCTCCAATCAAAGCATTTACTCCGCCGAGGAGGTGAATCCCGAGCTGGACAACGTGTTCAACAACAGCGGCAGCAGCAGCGGCGGTGGACGTCGTTCAACAGGCAGCAGTGGAAGCAACAGCGTCGGTGGAATTCAGCGCGTGAACACAATCGATCTGGGAACAACTGGTGGCGGCGACGCGACGATGGCTGCCAGCCACAATCGCAGTCACATCGGCCGCACCCGCAGCCTGGGCGACCAGGAGGGAAACGTGCTGACGACGAGCAGCACCACGAGCACAACGAGCAACAATCGCCAGCTGTCGTCGTACATCAGCGGCCGGCGGCTGTCGTCGCCACATCGACAACAATCAACGACGTCTACGACGTCGCATCACCAATCATCGCATCGCCACCGCAATCGCAACAATTCCGTCGGAAGCAACTCGCCAACGAACTCGTCGACCTCGTCCTCCTCATCGGCGGCCTCGTCGTCGTCCGAGAGCAATTCGCCTGTGAGTGAACGTGTTTCGGGAGGCGGCGGTTATTCCATGTCGCCGCGTCAGCAGCCAATCACTGCCATCAGCAACAACATTAACAACAATAACATGCCGGATGCAGCATCTTCTGCTCCGCCGGCCTCACAATCTCAAGCACAATCTCCGCCCAATGCACGTCTGGCGCCGCCCGCCTGGATTCCCGATGACAAGGCGCCCCGTTGCATGTCCTGCCACACACCGTTCACCGCATTCCGACGGCGTCACCATTGTCGCAACTGCGGCGGCGTCTTCTGCGGCGTCTGCTCGAACTCGTCGGCACCGCTGCCCAAGTACGGGCTGACGAAGGCGGTGCGCGTGTGTCGCGAGTGCTACGTGCGCGAAGTGCGCGGCAGGGCGGCCTCAGTCCACAACGGATCGGTGAGCACCGGTCGCAGCAACGCCTCCCCACGTGCGCTCTCGTCGTCGGCGGCGTCCGCAGCAGCTGCCACAGCCGGAGGTTCTTAGTAGGATGGTAGGATGCCGAAGTGAAGTGGGGACGAGGAAGACGGATGTGCGGGAGGAATCGCGCTCGCCTTGTTCGAGTACGCCTGTCGCGTGTATTCCTACCAAGGAGCTTCGATTCCCGGCCGATTCTTCTTCTACTTCCTCGATTCCCCCCGACCAGCACCATGAACGCCCGCGAATGCACAGAACAGCCAAGAATACTTTGATAGCAAGAGATAAATTTTGCAAAATGTTTCCTCACCGAGAGACTTTACATGGATTTTTCTAGATGGGAAAATTTTACACAAATCGCATTGTGTAAACTTAAACTTAGCGTTATTTTACATATATACACAAGAATTAATATTTAACCTATAGACAATTACAACTTCAAGTTGTAGACTAAACTAGACTTTCCTTGAGTTTCCTTTTGTAACTATTTTTGACAATTATATACGTTTTGTTTTATTGCTGTAAATAAATTTAAGTAAACAAAATTTACAAACGCAGTGGAAGAACTCTACCTTCACTAAATTAGAGAAAATGTAAGCTTGCGGATGTGTATGAGGAGGAGTGTTTAGCCAACCGAAAACAATGGAATTGCAATTGTAGTTTAGTTCTAGCCGGGGCGGGAGGGGCTCAGAAGAGTAGAATATAACTAGGAAAAGGCTTTGAAAAAGCATATAAACGTAGCGTAGCGGTAATTATATTTTATTAGCAGGATTTGGGGTCACGTTTGCTCAATTCTAAACATGATGATTTTGCATTAGGGAAACATTTAATTTACTCGTTTTTCTAGGATTTCCTTTTTGTTTTATTCGCTTTTTTGTTTCTAGCCAATTTAGACGGTATTCTTCTGGGAATTAAATGCATATAATGGCATATCATTGTTCACCCTAATTGAGGTCATAGATTGTTCAAAGTAAAAACTTCATCGCTGCATGCAACCAACTGTCTGTCGTGCGAGTAAAATATGTCATGCGATTACGCTTCAGTCTCAATCAACTATTGCGCAAAAAAAGAAAAATATACAAACAGTTCTAATTGAAAATATTATAATAAAAATGCTTGAATGCAGAAATAAGCAAATATATTTATGTATAGAGAGAGAAAGAAATCATATTATTCCTTATGAAGTATGCAATATTATTTGTTATTATCTAAGTAATTCCTTCAACTAGTTCTTCAACATTGTTTTTTTTTTGTCTTGCGTGTGAAACATTTTCTTGTCAACTAATCAAGTGTCTTAAATATGTATACTATAGTTTTTTTTTGTTGTTTAATGTTATGTTAGGGAACGTAGATTTCGGGATGCAAGTAGTGGATTTCATTTTCAGTCTTCTATATTTTATAAACTCTTATCAATGAAGTCAATAATTATTTAGTTTATTATTTCTCAATTTGAAGCATTGTTTTTGTTAAAGTTCTTTTGAATTTGAACCTTTTGACCTTCTGTAAAAATGTAAATTTTGTATCATTATAATTTTTTTTTATGTTTTGAACTTCCTTTGTTTGTAGTTTTAAGTCTTGACTCTCAAAATTTCCATTTGAAAATTGCATTTACAAATTTTGCATAGACTTGCTTCAAATGTCTTTGAAACAATGACAGCTAAAAATATATTAAAATGCTTTGCGATTTTGTTTGCAGAATACAAAAAAAAACTATATATATATAAAAAGTCTATATAATTATTCTATATATTGCTATTGTTAATCCATAAGTTGAGAAATTTCAAAATATAATTTTTATGTGATTTAAAGTAATTTTGATTTTTGATTTTCAAATTACAACTTTTTACTTGTAAAGCGAAAGCATCAATGTAACAAAAATGATTAAAACCCTATGTAAACGAAACTTCAATAAATTGACAAAAATACAAAATAAAACCAATAAAGAAATCATTTATTTTTTCATTAAAACCTTCTATTCCTCATTTTTTCTCAGTGTATCGGGAATTTTCTCTATATTTTTCGGTTGGAAATTTAACGGATTCAAATCGAATTCAATCAATTTTTAAGGAAATGTCTGAAAAAATATACCAAAAGTAAAAAAATTTACCAATTTTGGTACCAAAGTGGCACCCGTCAATATGATTTGAAAAAAATAATAATTTTGAAATATTTTTTTCCTACAATCGACGGACAAAAAAAAATAATAAAATAAATAAAAATGCCACCGAAAAAGGGCGGCGGCGGTGGAAAGGGAAAAGGGAAAGGCAAAAAAGGCAAGAAGGAGCCGCCACCAGTCGAAGAACCGGTCGAGGAGCCGCAGCTGCAGTTCTCGGACGACTCCTTGGCCGAGAAGGAGCTCGATTTGCTGACTGACATCAACGACGAGTTCTTCAATGGAGCGAATAAGGTTGTTGCTTCTCAACTTAAGCTTGAGTCTTATCACTTGGCGTCCTTCTTCCCTTGCAGACCATACAAAACCTCATGGAGGCCAATCGGATATACGAGGCCTCGAAGATCAAGAAATACGTGGACATCATCTACAAGATGCATCGCAAGTACACGGACGAGGTGAAGGAAAATGCGGAGCTGAGGCCGCAAGTCGTGCGCGCCGACGTCAAGTTGCGGCTGGCCTTGGAGCTCACGGGAAACTCGCAGGAGGCGATGGAGCGACTGAAGGAAGCGCTGGGCGATGCCTGGAAAGAGACGGACGCATCGCAACTGCGCGAGCAGGACATTCAGGAGAAGATGCAGGAGCTGCTGATCAAATGCGAGAGCTTCGACAACAAGCAGGCCGAGAAGCAGGACGATTCAGCCGAGTAGAGGATATTTCTTATTCCTTTTAAAGACTTTGATTGAATATTTTTCCCTTGGCCAGATTTGGTCAATTAGCCAAGTACAAGAACATCATTTTGCGTGAACGTGATCGACTCAATGGCGAGGTGCTCGATTTGGAGAAGCGACTGCAGCTACAGAGATACTACTCGGAGTCGCTGGAGTACATCAACAAGAACAACGAGGACAACATGAACAAGATGTCGATGCGTGTGCGCGTCCTGGACTCGGAGAAGCAAAATCTCGATGTGAAGATAAGGAATTTGCACAACTCACTGGAGGATCAGAAGGAGAGCAATGCCCGAAGTCTCACCAAGTTGGAGGGGGTCAATCGAGAGGTTGGAGTTCTTCAACGAGGTCTTTTAAACTAGTTAAAATCGTGAATCCTTTTGATCAGCTCGCAGACACTCAGTACAAGCTGCAGAAGAAGTCGGCGGATTTCGATCGACAGAAGCTGGTGGTGGAGAAGCTGCGCAATGACAACACGGTGAACACGCGTCAGCTGGTCAAGTATGAGGAGGAAATCACCGAGCTGCGGAAGGATTACAAGGAGGCTGATGAAACGATTCGAGCCCTGCGATTGGAGGATAAGGTTGAAATTGGCTAAGAGAGGATTCAAGGATTTTATTGATTCATTTGTGGGATTTAGGTGAAGGGCAACTCGATCAATCAGCTGGCCAACAAGTACAAGAAGGCCGTCCAGGATCACAGCGCCATCTCAACGAAGTTGTATCAGCTCAATCGACTGAACCTCACGCTGGGCGAGGATATCGTGCGACTCAAGTGAGTTCGAAGTCAGTGGATTTAATAGAGATTCCTAAAAAGCATATCGCAATCGCAGGAACAACATCAATGCCTTGGAGAAGGACGTGATCAGCTCTGCGCAGAAGTTCGACGAGTTGCGTCGCCTCAAGGAGAACGTCCAGCGGGAGCGGGACACGTTGCGCAGCGACATCATCAAGTTGAACAACGTGATCGCCGATCTGCGACACACGATCGTCATGCAGAGCAACAATGTCGATAGTTTGCATCTGGACATCAACAAGTTGAATGTGAAACTCGACGAGGCGAAGATCAACATTTCAAAGGCGGAGAAGGAACGCGACGAGATGGCCCAGGAGGTGGAGACGTTGCACGAACGCATCGAGTACTATCAAGGTGAGGACTGATGAGACTCCAAACTCTTTAATTTTGAAATCCTCATCACTTTCTCTATTGTAGAGCAAATTCAACTGAAGACCGATCAGGTTACGGACCTCACCGAGAAGCTGCAGCAGAAACAGTTCGCCCTGATCAACGTCAAGAAGCAGCTGGAGGCCGTGCACTCGGACAAGATGGTGCTGCAGCGATCGTTGGACACGTGCACGCAGGAGCGCGACAACTTCCGGATCCTACAAACGGTAGACAAAAAATACTCCAGTGGCTTCTCAACTCAACTCTTTCTCACTTTCAGAAAATGGCCCATCAAATCGCACAACTCACCAGCGAAATTAACGCCAACCAGAACAAGATCAACTCGTTGAATCTGAAGATCGAACGTCTCAACGCCGACAAGAAGGAACTCCAATCGGAGTTGCGAAACAAGGAGAACATCTTGGCCAGCGTGCGCAAGGATCTCAAAGAGATGAAGGCCAAGAATGAGAATCTCTCGAAGACCATCGCCGACGATGAGCTGAAATTCATGAAGATCTCACAGGAGTTGGACGAGACGCGCAAGGAGAAGAATCTGATTGGGTTGCAGATGGTGCGGCGAAACGATGAGATCATGTTGTTGAAGGAGAAGCTCTGCATCATGCAGACGGCACTCGATCAAGGTTCGATGAGCGTCAAGTATTGATTATCCTTTCTAACAACGCGTCTTTGTTTCCAGGACAAACTCAGTACAATCAGCGTGTCGAGGACATTCGCCTGCTGAAGGTGGAGATCACGAATCTGCAGACCGAACGCAATTGTTTGTCGCGGGCCATCAAAAGCACCGCCGACATGCGGGAGGAGATCGTGCGACTGCAGCGTTCACTCAATCAGGAACGCATCAAAGTTCGCTCTCTCACGGAGGACTCGAAGACACCGACGGGCGTCCATCGGTGGCGCATCCTGAAGGGCGAGGATCCCAACAAGATGCAGCTGCTCGAGAAGGTCCAGATGCTTCAAAGGTGGGTGGACTTTGTTTTAGAAACCCACCTATCTTTCATTCTTCTCTCTTGTAGACGCACCTTGAAGCAGGAGGTGGAGAAGACGAATCTGCTGCAGGAGTTGGAGGAGGCACGCAAGGTCAGCGACTCGTTGAAGAAAGTCGTGGAGAATCTGCCAACGACGGATGTCAAGCAGAAGCTCGTCGAGACGCAGGTTGGTGCTGAGTTCCGTCCCAAAGCTTCTATCTAAATAATTTATTCCAACTCTCTCCGGTTCAGCGCGTTAACCGGATGCAATTGAAGAAGCTGAAGGCTCTCAATGCCGAACTGGCCATCGACGAGATCGAGTTGAAGGCACGCGAGTGCATTATCGAGGAGTTCAAGACGACGCTCAAGCTGACCAAGCACCAGTTGTGCGATGAGACACAGAGCACGACCTCCAGCGATTTGCTGCCGTATGCGTGTTTCTCTAGCCCGGAGAATTACATGGACTGTGTCTTCACGTCCAGCGATCAGAGTCCCGACAACACACAGGACGAGAACAACAGACTGGACACGGAGAAGTTTGACAAGGAAAAGAAGGACAACAACGAACAATTGGACAACGACATCTTCACCACCAGATGTGAGTGAGAAGAAGGATGTTTTCGGAAATATTTCGAAATCCGTTTTCTTTGAGAATATTTTGTGTAATATATTGCGTAAAATATTTCGTATAAAATATTTTGTGTATATTTAGTGTAAAATATTTTCTGTGAAGTATTTTGAGTATATTTTGTGAAATATTTCATGTAAAATATTTTATGTAAAATATGTCATATAAAATATTTTATGTAAAATATTTCATGTAAAATATTTTATGTAAAATATTTCATGTAAAATATTTCATGTAAAATATTTCATGTAAAATATTTCATGTAAAATATTTTATGTAAAATATTTCATGTAAAATATTTTATGTAAAATATTTCATGTAAAATATTTCATGTGAAATATTTCATGTAAAATATTTCATGTGAAATATTTCATGTAAAATATTTCATGTGAAATATTTCATGTAAAATATTTCATGTGAAATATTTCATGTCAAATATTTTATGTAAAATATTTTATGTAAAATATTTTTGGTAAAATATTTTTGGTAAAATATTTTTCAGTATCTATATTTTGTTATGAAGTAGATATTTAAAATTTGTGAACTATTTTATTAAAAATATTTTTTGTCAAATATTTGAAATATTTTGAAAAATACTATGTTTATTTTAAAAACCACCGACTATTTTGAAGCCTGCCCCCAACGTGCGCTGCATGTTCGGCGGGGCCGAGAAGCATTGGGCCTGCATCTGGGCCAAAATCTGGCGCTCCTCCAGCAGCTTCTGCTTCTTCTTCTTCTCCTGCGTCAGCTGCGACTTGGCGCTGGCCAAATTCGACTTGAGCTCCTCCAGCTGCAGATCCTTGGACTTCTCATCGGCCTCCTTGGTGTTCAGTTCGGCCACAAGAGCCTTCAGCTTGCGCTCCTTGCTCGAGAGATTGGCCTGGGATTGAGATCGATTTAAGATAGAGATAGACAAACAGAGATTTTGACTGACCTTCACCTCGTTGAGCTCTTCCTTGATCTTGTAGCTGGGCAGCTTCAGCATGAACTCCTTGAGGGCGGCGTAGAGACGCTGAGACTCCTCCAAGGCACGCTCCTGCTCCAACGAGGCCACGTTCTGATTGAGAATTTGCCTAAAAAATCCTTATCAATAAGAGAATGGAAGAGAGAAATCGTTTCTCACTTGCGCAAGCCCTGAATGCGATGGATGAGGTCCATCTTCTCGGGATCCTTGCCGCGCAGGTTGCGCCACCGATGGATGTTCATCGGCGTCATCATCTCGTCCTGCAGGGCGCGCGCCTTGATGCGCTCCTGATTCAGCAGTCGATGCATCTGCAGCAGCTCCTGCCGCAAATCAGCTGCATTCTCGCGATCCTTCCGCAAAACGTTGCGTTCGGTGCGCAAATTCTTGATCTCGACACTCATCAAGCGGATGCCATCTTGCGCTTGGGTGAACTGTTTCTCGGCCAGATCGTAGGCCGTCTGCAGGTTCTCCAGGTTATCCTTGAGTTGGGCGTAGTCCTCGTTGCGTCGCGTCAACTGGGCGCACACGTTGTTCTTCTCCTGGATGACGTTGTCCAGCTCCTTCTTCATGCGAGCCACCATCTGCTCGTCCTCCTGAAATCATTTCAAAGGTAATTGAGGTATAAAGTAATCTTCTCCAAGGCGAGAGAGTTTCAAAGGAATCCTATCCAAAGTTAGAGAGTCTCAAAGGAATCCTCTCCAAGGTTAGAGAGTCCCAAAGATCCTCTCTCAAACGATTGTCCTCACCTGCAACGTCTTTGTGGAGCGATCGTTCTCCTTCTTCTTCTCCAGCAACTCAGCCCTCGTGTGCTGATGCGCCAGCTTCGCATTCCTAATCTCAGTGCGCAACATCCGACGTTCCTTCTCCATGTGATCCAGCTGCAGCTGCAACTTCCCGATCTCTCCATCGCGGTAGGCCACACGTCCCTTCAGGCCCTCCACATTCGTCTCCAGCCCCTCGATTGTCTGCCGCAGCTTCGCTTTCTCCTCCTCCACCGCTTGGACACTGCGCTGCAGCGCGTTCTTCTCGTTGACCAGGGCGTCGTGTTGAGCCTGAAACTTGGAACACTTCACCTCGAGGTCGTTGATCGTCCGCTTCAGCTCGATCTCGTAGTTCTCCTTGAGTAGTTTGTCATCTTCATCAATGCATAGAGGGAAATTACATTAGATTAATATTCGATCATTTTCCTAACAATCATTTCTCACTTTGCAGTGCATCGATCTTGTCGCCCAGCGTCTGAATCTCCTCCACCTTCTTCTCTTTCTCCTTACTCAGCTTCGCAAACTCCTCGCGGTGTTTCTTCTGCTTCAGCTCCAGCTGGTTGATCGAGTCCTTGAGCGAGCGTATCTGATGCTGTGACTCCTGGAAGAGTTCGTCGTTCTCCTCGGCCGTGCGATGCTCGAGGAGCAGATCACGCTTGAGGACATCGCGCTCCTTGATCAGATGGTGGTTGTTCTTCTCGAAGTGGTGGACGATGCGACGCATCGACTCCAACTCCTTGTCCTGAGTGCTCAACTGGGTTCTGGAGAGGAGGGAGAGAGAATCGATTATTGGTGAATCTTTCACATCGACTTCGAACCCACTTGAGTCTCGTGTTCTCCTCGTCCGACACCCGTTTGGCCTCGTCCAAGGTCGTGTACTTTCTGGCCGCGTTCTCATGCGATTTCGCCAGCTTCGAGTTCTCCTGCTTCATCTTGATGATCTCGTCCTCACGGATCTGGAGAGTTGAAGGGGTCAACAAATCATTCTCTCATCATGTTCCTCTCTCTTCTCCACTTCCAACCCACCTTCAACAGGTTCACCTTCTGCACCAGATTGCGCTTGTTCCTGTCTCGCTCTTGCACCGCATACTCCATCTCGATCGTGAGCTTGGCCAACTTATTGCAGGTCGCATTATACTGCGAGTTCAGGTGTTCGAGGTTCGTCTTCAGCGAGAGAATCTGCAGATTCTGACGCACCTTCACCTTGGTCAAGTGCTCGCTGGTCGTCTTGAGTTGTCCGATTTGTTCGATGTACTTTTGCTCATCGCTCTTCATCGTGTTCAGATCCTTTTGCAAAAGATCGATGCGCTTCTTGTTGTTATAGGCCTCCGTTGAAGTTTCCTGAAAGTAATATCAAAATTTCAAATTATGTTCTCAGAGGACATTCGTGTCTTCTCACATCCAACATTTTCAGCAGTCCTTTGTTCTTCTCCTCCAGCGTTTTAGTCATCGTCTCCACCTCTGTCGTGTACATTCGTTGGATTTGGAGTCTCTTGTTCAGCTCTCGAATTTCCACGTTCAGCTTCTCGAACTCCTTGTTCTCGTCTCGTTTGCTGAAATTTTCATTCCAAACATTTGACCTCCAGAAAGAGTTATTTAAATAATTATTTTCTTTACCTATGAAGCACAACTTTCTTGTCGCTTAGTCGTTGAATCATTTCCTCCAGCTCCTCCATCTTCGCTCGCAGCTTCAGGAGCTCATCCTGAGCGTCTTGCTCTCGATTCTGAGCCGCATCCTTCTGCTTCCAGGCGGACTCTAAATGGTTAATGTTTAATTCAATTAAATTTAATTCAATGTATAATTTACTGCAATTAAAATTCAATATATAATTTAAAAATTCTTATCATTAATATCATTTTTTATCATTAGTATCAATTGATCCTTATTTCGTGAATCATTTAATTGATCCCAATTTCTTTAATCATTTAATTGTTCCTAGTTTCTTTATGGATTCAATTGAATTTTCTTCTCTTTCCAGCTCACCAATTACGGTCCGCAGCTCGGCGATGGTATCCTGATCCAGTCGCGTCATCTGCGCCCCTCCCTCCAACCTCTCCTGCAGTCGGCTAATCTCATCGGTAAGTTCTTGGATACGGAGTTCCTCCATGTGGAAATCGGACTTGAAGCGATTACAACAGATGAGCAGACGTTGCACATTGTCCGCATTGTCCTGGGTGTCCTTCTGACGCAGAGCTTTTGTTATCTGGGTGGGGTGGGTGTAAAGTCAATAAATTTATTCTTTATCGAAAGGAATCTCTGATTCTTACCTCGGGCACCTTCTTCTTGAGACTGTCTAAGAACTCCTCATCGATTACGTCTGGCACTAAGGGTTCATCTTCCGAGCCAGATGCCTTGGAGGCAACGCTTTCCATTCTAAAAGTGTGGGGATTTCAACTGGGTGGATTCCAATTAAAGGTCTTTTCCTACAGATTAAAAAAAACTTATGATTCAAGTTTAAAATATCAAAACTAAATATTTAATAATATCAAAAATAAATATTTAAAAATTATCAATAATAAATATTCAAAAATATTATAAGTAAATTTTTAACAACTATTCTCCAAACTGATTATATTTCTCCACCGTTCTCTTTATCGACAAAACCCAATAGACAAACTTCTTGTAACTACAACAATGTTGCCGCCGGCTTGACTATCGGCCTGTTGCTAACGATTCATTGGCAACAACAACAACAATAATAACAACAATGACTACGAAAACAACATGTTGCCTAACAACTTCTTTCAAAACTTCAAGGAAGTTTAACACTTGACTATTATAATTTCCATGGCTTCTTCTGGTTGTTATGCTTCAAGTTGTTGATATATATATTTTTTGTGTTTATACATATGTTGTTGTTATATATTTTTTTGTATTTATATAGTTGTTGTTTCTATCGTGTAATTGTTGTTGTAATGCATATGTTGACGTTTTTATTGCATTTCAGCCCAATTACTTATTGGCTTACTCCATATAAACAAGACGATCCGAGACTCTGGGGCTCCACTTGTTTGGAGCGAGCGACGCCTCGTCGCGGTTCACCCAAAATTGTGCTTCCGCCTAGCTGGCTGGCTGGCTGGCTGGCTGTCTGTCCGTATATTTCTCTCTGTCCATATGTTTCTCTCTCTGTCCTAGTGCATGTCTTGTCAGACGTGATGTCTTTTCGTCCGGATGTCTTTCTGTCTGTTTCGAAGACTTCACTGTTCGTCTCTTCAACTCTTTATCTTCCTTTTTTCAATGCCTCCATCTGTGTCTGTCTATATATCTGGCGGTCTTTTGTTTGACTATCCGTCAGTCTATCTGTCGATCAGACTGCCTGTCTGTCTCCCTGTTTGTTCGTCTGTTCGTCTGATCGTTGTCAACTGCAAGACCATGAAGCCTGCACTTATGCAATCTCGACCAAATGCACGCACACTCGATTGCAATCAGGCTCGTCTTTTTGCGAGTGAAATGAAAGTAAAAGCGGCATGAGCTTTAGAAAGAGAGGAAAGTGCGGATATAGTTGGGAAAAATATACAAGTCCAATGAAGAGGTGGGAAGTAGAGCATGATATTGAACTGAATAATATAAACAATATTTTTCCATACTAAAAAATTAATATTCTATATATGAAAAATTAACATTTAATAAATTATGAATAATTTAACAAAATATGTTATTCAACTACTTTTCTACACTATATAATAATATTTATTTATATAATAATAATAGTATAAAACTCTTAAGAACCCTTACCATTATTAAACCTTCACTGCCAAACTCTTCCCACCAGAGGTCACGGAATTTTCTTTCGATTTCCTACCTTGACTTCTTTCACTCTCTCCCCCTCTGTTAATTTCTCCATTAAACGGTATGACATGACTTCTATTAACCTCCCCCCCCCCCTAGTAATTTAACTTTCAGATGTCATATCTTCCATATATATACTCGTATATAACAAAGCAAAAAGTCTGAAGCTTTCATTTACTATAGACTAAATATTTTTTCCCGCATAGTTGTGAATTGTGTGGTTGGTGTTGTTGTTGTTGTTAGTGCATGAAATAAAATTCACGATCATTTTGTGTCCATGACGTTTGTCTTTGACTCCCGCTCTAAGCTCTGTCTTTCTGTCATGTTGTTTCTCTACTTTCTTTTCTCCTCCCACCTTCCGCTCCCTGCCCTCCATCGTCGTTGTCGTTGTCGTTGTTGTTGTTGATCGCAGTTCACGCTGTCTGTCTATCGCAGTCCCCATAGCTGTCTATCGCAGTCCGCACACCAGTGTCTGTCTGCCCGTCGACGCATATCGAGAGTTTCTGCTCGATTAGTCTGGTGGCCTCCGCATTCGATCGGCCGTAATTATGGCCATTCGGTTGCCAATTAGCTGTGTGGTGTCGCCGCTGTGAAGTAACCGTAGTCTCCGATTCTCCACTCTCCTCTCCTGCGGGGATTTTCTTTCTCTCTCCACATCGTTTTCCCTCATCAGTCATCGGCTTCGATCCAATGATCACCATCCATCACATCAGACTCAGTGTCAACTGTGTTTGTTTTCAAAGACATTGTCTCCTATATACTTAAAGATTTGTATTACCTGGAATTCTCTGAATTTACCTTCGTTGAAATCTCGACAAACCCATCTATCAGTTCTATGCCGACATCTTTGGGTTTGTGATATCAATCGAGATGGTTTTGCCTTTTTTGTGGAACTTCATCTTTAATTCATTTAATTCAATTCATTTGGTGAATAAACACCGAAGATCGTTCGAATTCCATGCGGACAAGTTTCCATCGTTTCCATAGTTGTCTTGTGCTTCTCCATTGGTCTGCGATGTTGATGCCTGGGGTAAAAAAGTCCGAGTTAATGTTAGATAACTTTTTGATAGTGATTCTTGGGCTGCAACTTTCACTGGAAATTATCATATGAATGCATTCCTGTTCCCGTCGAAGGTGAATCTGAGTGAAATATGTTGAATGCAATAGTGATACAATGAAAGAAATCGTGGAATTGAATCGAAGTAGAAGAGATGCTCGAAACAAACTGATATGGATTCTTTGGCCAAAATCGCCTTTGGCTGAAAACCTTCACTTTACCATCAAAGGTCAGGTTCAAAGGTTCAGAACCTCAGGTTAAAAGGGCACCTTCATCATTACTGATTGAGCTCTCCTTGAATTTTTGATCATTAGGAACGTTTAATGCTTGGTTTTAAAACCTATGGTTAGTGGATGGCCGAAGGGCTGTGATGAGTTTTGGTCAGAAGAGTCCACAAGTAGAAAAATCCATCCATAATACATCCGACTCCGTTTGACCTGAAAGTCCATTGGCTGAAAGTCTCAGGTTCATTGGTCTCTGGATCTGTTGAGGCGGGAAACTTCATCGTGGACATCATCGTCTTGTCGTGTCTGTTTTTGTTGGTGTTGTCGTGATTATTGCTGTTGTTAGTAACATTGTTGTTAGTGTTTCGCTTAGTCACCGACAACTTAATTGTATCCTCAACGGTCTCAAACGTCGTCTTTAAACACGAACAAATCTCTCTCTCATTCACTCGCTCTTTTCTCGATCTCGCTCTATCTTTCTCGATCTCTCTATATCTTTCTCTGTCTCTCTTTACCTTTCTCGATCACTCTTTCTTTCTCTATCTCTTTCTATCACACTGTCTCTCTGAGTGAAAATTGAGTTATCGTTTGTTGAAACGTTTTATAACTTAATTTTTTCCGAGTTTCAAACGTTGTTTTCTTTTCTTCTTTCTTTGAAAATCGCAAAAGTAAACGAAAACCACGTAATGTGCTTAAATTGTTTCATGAGCATGAGTTTTGTGCACCGCATGAGTCGCATGTTTTAATCATGTGCTACTCAAAGAGCTTTAAACGGTACTCTCCGTCTCGCTCTATCACGCTACCTCCGCTTCATTCGTCAGTTGTTGTCGTCGTCGTCGTCGTTGATGCCATGAACTTGCTCTTAAATTGATCTTTTATTCAATGATGTTGATTGGGATTTATTTCTTGTGTCTTCCAATGTTTTTTTTTCTTCTTTGTGTGCTCCGCTTGCGAGTGAAATAAAGTAATGACTTGATTTTATGTAGTAGGAAGTTGAAAACCCCTACAAGTGGTGACTTGAGTCTTCGATCGATGTAAGATTATTTTTATTCATTACCAATAGGTTATTCGAGGCTAATTGGAAACCCATGGCTTGTTGTGGTAATGTGGGATGGTTACTTTGATTTTCAGTAGAAAACGCGATTGGAATTCCCTGATCATGATTTTTGGGTCTTAAAGTTTCAATCAATTATCGATTGTACTACTTTATTTTCATTAGTTTCAGTTTGAATTTCTAATTCATTAAAACAAAAGCAACAAATAGAATAAATAAATAAATCAGAATCAAATGAAATAGAATTAAATTTAAATAATTTAAAGAAATTTTCAAAATAGATAAATATATAGAAATAGAAATTTTCTAAATAGATCTGAATTCTTTGAAATCAACAAAATCACATTTTACATCAATTTCTCTTATTTTCCATGGTTAATTTATTATTTTGGTCCATGTAGAAATAAAATCAATTTCTTGTTCTTTGATAACTCCGCGTCATTGTGTCTTAATATATGGTTCATTGACTTTATTATTTATTATTATGAGTTTTCTCTCTTACCTCACACTCCATTCGTAAACAAGAGCTTTTCGGCTTTGCAAAGTCTCAGATCTCAGAAAGCAATCAATTGCCGGAGAATTTGTGAGCAAGAAACATCGTGATTTCGTCTCTAGATTACGGTTGATGAACGGTTCTCATTCTAAGATCTTCACTGAGGAATTTCCCAAGCTCTTCTTTCACTTGGATCTGTCTTCTCCTGAGTTCGATCCCCTTTCGACGCCACTGGATTCTCTCCAATCTCCGATGGTCGCCGGCTCTTTTCGTGTTTGCTTTGATTTCTCTCTCTCTCTCTCACTGCGTTTATCGGCTTGATGATGTTTCACCTGATGCTGCCGCTAAAGCTTCGGACGCATTTGTCAGATTGTCAGAAGCACCGGACCATTGTTGTTGCTTCCAGCAAATCGAGAGAGAGCGGGAGAGAGAAATATCGTAAGAGAGAGAAATTATTAGATAGATAGAGATTGTGCTCACATAATTTCCATTTCATTGCAATACGATTTTTATGTGATCTGCAGCCCGAACGTGTCCCGGTTTCAATTTCAGTTTCATTTTCAATTTCGTTGTGTCGAAGCGCGCTCTTGTTCGCTCTTCAACAGCGGACGCCACCGAACGACCGACCAAACGAACGAACGACCGACCAAACGAACGAACGACCGACCGTCGCTCTTCCATTTCCTCTTCTTCTTCACATCAACGTTTTCGGGTTGCTTTTGCCGACCATCGGAGCTTCTTTGCGAGTCGTGGACGGCGAACGTTTTCAAAGCATATCAGCTGTTGACGTGCGCGCATGCGCCGCTCTTTTTCGCAGACGTTCAACGCAAGTAACCAACGACGAATCAACTAACCAACAACAATAATACAAACACCAATTGCACTAGTACCACCACCAACAACAACAAGAAGAAGAAATGGTTGTATAAAAAACACCATAACAACAACAAAGAAGTAAAGTTTTGTGCACAACTAATTGTGAATTTTGTTGAAGTTTCGTTCATTTTTTCCGGGTTGTTGTGAATTTCTAATTAATTGAAACGAAAGCAGCAAAAGAAGAAAAGAAAAAATAGTGCGAAGAAAAGTAAATAAAAATAAAGAAATTTACGAAAAAATTCAAATTTATACCAACAACAACAGCAACGTTAACGACGACAATAATAAAAGTGTTTTGTGAATTTCTTCGAGCAAAGTGGTTTTTGTGTAGTATTTACTTTGAAAACCATTACCTGAAGATGACGGCGAAGAAGGAGTCAACCTTGAGCAAGCAGAATCCGCCGCTGGATCTCGAGCGCATCAAGCGTCATTTCAGCTGGTCGGACACGAATGCTATGTAAGTGTTTTCTTCATCTTCATCATCTTTTCCTTCTTCCTTTTTGCATCTATTCCAGATATTTCCATTGTAATAAAAATATCAGAGATACAAGAATTCTATACAATGAAGTTTCCTTCTTGCTTTTACGTCCATTCTAGATATTTCCACTGTAATCAAAATAACAGAGATACAAGAATTCTATACAATGAAGTCTTCTTCTTGATTTTTACGTTCTTGTTTTTCTGATCGACAGTAGAGCAAGAATAACTAGGAGAGATTATTGTATGGCATTAAAAACGAGTTCGTTTCTTAAGTCTTTTGTTCTCCCCTCTCCCGATTTTGATATTGATGCAAATGATTCTTTGCTTTTATGACCTTCAGTACTTGTTTATGCGTTCCTCCACACGAGCATTTCAATAACTGTTCGAATTTTATAATTTTGGATCGAAAATACAAGATTTGCATTTGGAAACTGATCGAAATATTCTTGTGTGAAGGTTGGGCGAAGTCGAAGGGGGTTCCAGAGAGAGAGAGAGAGAGAGAGATCGCACCGCACGTTTTCGTCGTCGACATGCTAAGTGCACCTGAAGGCATGTGTGTCGTCGACGTCTTAATGAAGTAATTACCCTAAGCCGTTAATGAAGTTATGAAGTTGAAAGTGAATCAAGGCAGTCAAAGTCTGCCAGCTCAAGTGAATATTTTGTAATTTCTCAAATAAATCACTCATGTACGGAGAGGAAGAAAATTAGCCTCTGTTTCCATGGGCACGCAGAGTGCAATTTCAAAACTTCGGTGTTTCATCGATTTCCTCGAAGAGCCGAAAGTGAAATCTCCGATAATTATTTTCACAATCCCCGCCTTTATCTATTGCTAAATTCAGCGACATCCCCCATCGGCGCCTCTAACATTCTGCTAATTTTTCGACCAAACAACAGTTTCTCCCACAAACGCGATGCTGATCGCTGCTGATGGCTTGAATCAACACGCTTCACACACCATCGCGTTCATCGCAAACATGATTTTAAAATATTTCACATTATGTACAAATGACATAATATCATCTGCCATCGTTTGGGGTTCGGTTTGATTTTCTATTTTTTCAAATTATTATTTATCTTGGACTTATTGACTTTGTTTGGTGTTTTGGCGAATCGGAAAATATTGAAAGATTTCCTAATTTCCACGCTTAATATTTGTTCCTCGTTACTCGTTTGGCTAATATTGTTATTTCTGCCTGTTAAATGTCTTGGAAATTGTTGTACACTGTGGGGGTTGTTGTTGTTTTTGTTGTTGTCGTTAGCGTTGTTTTGCCACCGTTGTTGGCTGCCTTTCCCAAAAGTTGCTCGACACCTTTTGGCCATTTGTGATCATGCGCTGGAAAATCAGCGACGACACGACACGAAGCGGGAAGTGGAAATTATTTTCCAGGAGTTTGACTGCTTGTTGCATGATCTCAGGGTTCACGAAAGGTCGATCAATTGCATGGTCTTTGGCTCTTCTTGAGGCTTTTGAGAAAAGTTTCTTCCACCTTTTCATCTGGTTATCTATTGAAAATATATTCGTAATTGCTCCGTTATTCGCCTATGCCAAAGGGAGATGTCAGCTTTGTTTTACGTTTACCACCTTCCTGTTTACAGCTTCTATAGATTTTTTTTCCTGCTTCCATCGATCACGAAACTCCAATTTTCTCCGATTAAATCAAAGGCAATAATTGCATACCATTACCTTACTACATGACTTGATTTTTCCACATGCCAACTCATCGCATCTGCCGATAATTATAATAATATAAATATACTTCCTTTCGACAAACTCTCTATCTAATGATTCTAGAAATATTATTATATTTTAGATGATTATATAAAAGGAATTAAACTTAACTAGATAACGATATTATAATCTGCTATATAGTTATATACCGATTTTGTCTAAAACTTTCTTCTGCTCAGTCACGAGAACCGAAGTCGTCTCCCATTTGGCTGTAGGGCGTTTGTATGATAACGAAATAATTAATTGCCAGCCTATTCATTCGATATTAGTTGCATGCATTTAATTATTCACTGACCGTTCACTCGGCACATCGACAGACCCCAGCATATACTCATGTCCAAACAATCGACTGAGAGACAGATAGACAGTCAGACGGATAGACAGACATTTCGATCAAAACGAAAGCGATTGTGTGGCGAAGTCCGTTCTAGCGATTGTCACCGGGCTTCGTTGACGATTCCGGGCACATTCGAAAGCCATGTGTTGCGAATGTCCAAATCCAGGGGATCAGACAATTTTCGATCTAATTAATTGCGGATTTGAATATTTTATGCAGAACATGTTGATGCATCGCGGAATTGGGTTGGGTCTGAGTTGGAGTTTCTGAGATGCGGAGTCGGTCGCGTGTCGTCGTCAGTTTCGCACATTTGAAGGTCGATCGTGCATAGCGAGATTCTCATTTGATCTACTCAAAAACATCTTCAATAAATCCATTAGTCGAAGTTAGTTCACCTCACCCTGTTAATGAAGCCGGTAAAAAGCTTCTCTCTCTCTCTCTTGTTTCGGTTGAGCTTTTTCTCCATTCTCGCATGTCTCACATTTTAATATGCATTTCAATCGTTACTCTTTCGCCTCGTGCGGTCTCTCAAAGTGTGTCAGAGCTGAGCTTTAGCTTAGTTCCCCACTTTGCCGCCAGATGGTTCTGTGCGATCTTTGGCTTAATGATTGGTTAGTTTGTTGGCTTGGTTGCTGTACTGGGTAACCGGTTGTTTTACTCTTCGTGCTTCGTTATGGTCTGATCGAAGCTTAAGAAGTTATGAAGATGCATTTTTTCCATATGTAATATATTCGTATAGTTCCAAAAGATTTCTATTATAGGAGAAGGTCAATGCCAAGATCTGAAATATTAGTAGAAGATATTTTATTCAGGAGATGACTTTCTTTTTTCCATGTATTTTAAATATGTTTCAATTCTTTCAGAGAAAAAAATGATTAATAAATTTTGGAATAAATATTTTTTTATATATATTGTTTGAATAAATATTACATTTTTTAATATTAAATGAGCCTTGAATTTATATAAAATAATAATAGTATTCGAAATATACCCCAATGTTTTCGTAATATATTTAAATTCCCTTCCTTCTCTCAACATTGAATAGTTATATTTCCCATCAATTCCGAAAAACCTCATAAGTTACAATGACCCTTCACGAAACGTTGTAATTTATTATTGTCTACTGCATTTCGCTCTTAACTACATGTTTGTTGTCATATGATGCTATTGTCATTTCGGTGACATGTCACCGGCAGACCTTGACATGGTGATGTATTAAAAATGTCTTTGTTTTTATTTTGAGTTGTTGAGGTTTCTTTCAAATTATGATGTGATGGGAATAACCATAGTTATATGAGTCAATTTTAGTTGAAAATATTACTTTTGTCGGCACTTTGTCGTTAAATATAAGACTCATACATTTTATACCTATATTTTATAAAGATTTCTACTTGATTGATGAATAATAGCAGGAACACAGGAAGAGAATCCTTTGATGAAGAGATCCCGACAACTTTTTCGGAAGTCTTTCAATCACTTCCCTGTTGTCAATCTCGCATGATTTACGAGTTCTCGTCGCCATCCTGTCTTCGCTCACGTATTTGTATACAAAAGATTTCTCACATCTGCTGCACTTGTTCGTGAAGCATTTTATTTTATTACTTTTGTTCAATTTGAATGCAAAATCTTTTATTTATTTCGTTGAGGATGAGGAGAATGAGCAGTAGAAGAAGAAGAAGAGAAAAAAGAAGCTTTGTACAAAATTTGCAAGAAGCCTTGTATAAAATTTAAGGCAGCCTTTTTAAGAACCGCTAGCAGAGTGCGGTCTGCGTTACGTGACGCGAATTTCGCAGTTACTGTGGATTTATGCGATTTCGCTGGCATTTTTTAATTGTCAATAGTGATTCTTAAGGATTTGCAGTGATAATTCGTATGCAAACGAGACTCCGGCACAGTGGAGTTGATCATGAAATCGTGTTTTGTTAAACACTTAGATGAGGTTTCTTTTGAAAATAATCCTAGAGCAAAGTTCAATGTTCAAAACCCATAGATCAACCTCGATCAATACATAGCTCACCTTTGATCAATCTATAGATCATTATGATTGTTGCAATGTTGATGTGAATTCTCTACTAAACTAAAGCAAATAAAATTCCTGAACTAAAACAAACAGATTTCCAACCATAGCAGATAATAAAAATAAAGTCATAACCACTGATTAGCCCGATCTTTGAAGCAAACTTTGTCGCCTTACGTCAGGTGATCACTTAGGGTACGGTCGATTCTAGAACCCAGTCTCACTAACACTTTAACTAGATTCACTTGGAAATCTATCTCCACAGGCACTTGAAGCGTTGATCCGCCGCCGTTGAACCCTTGATCGCACCGATTGCGATCATTATCGATGGCAATCAGTGCTATCGATCCGGCAATTAGTTGCTCGGAACGTGACCTTCGAACCCGCTCGGGGTTTTCTTCTCAATGAACGCTTTAATTTCGATTGCGTGTTGTTTCCTTCGACTTGTCGTGTTCCCTTCTTCCTTCTTCTCCATCTTCTGTCTTTCTCTTCCTTTTTTCTCTGCATGTTGCGGTCGATTAAATGAAGAGCTTCCACGTTTATGTTCATAATAGGTCTTCAGATCGACAATTGGCTGCTGAATTCGTCGCAGTTAATGAAGGTGTTTACTGTGGTTAAGAGCTTCTCCAAGGTTTTCCTATAATTACTTAATTTCAGAGCAAGATAAATAGTTTCGAAGTACAGATGCAGCGGTAGTGTAAGGGTTAAGGGTAGAGAGCTATGGGTTCTGCAAACTTCCAGAAACACTCATAAACAAACTCATTGACCCAAGTGTCTCGAACGATGATCTTTTCAAATTCCAAAATCAAATTCTATCGATCGGCTGAAGTCGATCTTTAAATTCCATCGTTTAAAAAACGCATCTGCGTAGCTCAGTGAATCTATGAGTGTCTGTGTGTTAATGGAATTGTGTGAGTATGTGTGTTTCAGTGGAGATGTAAGTGCATGTGTTTGCTTACTCAAAATATTACATAAATCTTCGCACACAAATACACTCCTTGTTGTTGATGGAGTGAGGCGCGGTTTTTGCGTTTATTTGGTAGAGAGAAACCAGTGATTAGGGGAGAAGTTAATGTGTGTGAGAGATAGAGAGTGTGTGAGAGATAGAGAGTGTGTGAGAGAGAGAGAGAAAAAGACAGTGAGACCTCTCTGAGAGATTTGTGCGATACAAAATATTGCCTAAAACCATCAAAAATAAAACCCGTATCAATGATTGAAACAAAAATTGCTGATGGGTTTTTTTTGTTTCTTTTTATTGAAAACCCCATCTGCCCTCCTTCGTCGGAGTCCGTGACCCCGCCCCCACTGTCCGGCCCACTTTTTGAACTCATGAATTCACAGCTTCCGTATTTGTATCTCGTATCTCGGTGGATACAACAGCGGTGTTGTTGCTGCTGTTGATGCCATGCGATCGTTCGCTCACTCTTTCGTTCGCTCGTTCGCTTCGTACGTATTTCATCACGGTGACCTTGTTCCAGTTATCACCACGAAATCAACGAATTAACCAGAAACACCGTAAAAGCGTGCAGTCGACGAAAAATTACCAAAAAAAGAGAAGAGAAGAAGAAAAAAATACACAAAAAAATACAGCAACAACAACAGAGAAAAATTAAAAAAGCATCTCTTGGATGCATGCATGGCACGAGTGTGTGTGTGTGTGTTGGGTTATACATACATGTGTGTGCGTGTATCTCTGTCTACCTGTCTGTATTTTGATGTATCTTTAGTTGAAATGTGGTCGGACGATCAATTCAAACTTAGCTGCTCATCAAAACAAGTACAGCAGCAACAACAGCAACAACAACAGTAGCCAACAACAACAATAAGAACATTAGCCAACAACAACAGAAGCACTGAAAATAACATCAGCAGCATCAAAAATCAAAATAGCAAAAACAACATCTAGTAACAAAGATGACAAACACACAGATAAAATGACAGACAGACAGATAGGACAGACAGAGAGACAGACACGCGGACAGATAGAAGAAGATGTAAATTGATGCCATGGCAAATGTTGGAATTATTATTACTGTTGTTGTTGTTGCTGATGCTGTTTTGTTTGTAATTGTTTGTGTGTTGTTTTGGTTGATCTTTTTTTGTGTTGTGATTTCATATGGTTGTTGCTCCTCATCGTTGTTGTTGTTTCTTTTGGTTGTTGCTCCTTATTGTTGTTGTTTCTTTTGATTGTTGCTCCCTATTGTTGTTGCTATTAATTGTTGTTGTACTTATTGTGTTTCCTCTGTGGTTTTGGCCTTTGCCCCAATGCAATCGTTGTGGTTAATGGAGAAAAAGAGAGCGAGATATAGCGATGATATATAGAAGAAAACAACATTTGAAGATTGATGAGATAATATGAAAGGGAAAGAGAGGGAGAGAGAGAGAAAATGGAATAAGATAGAAAGGGAAATGAATGATGCATATATAGAAGAAGAAGTAGAAGTCGTTGAGAGGAAACCACAGTGTTGACAAATAAAATTCAAAACTATAGTATTGGGATTCCCATTACAATGAAAGAAAGAAAACAACAAAAAAATATCATACAAAAAAACAATAAACAAAAAATACAAATACAGCAAAATATAAAAAACAAAACCACAAAAATACAATAACAATAAATTACTATAGCAATTTTTACACCTTTTAGAAAATTACTCTATTTCACAATTTCTGTTGAAAGACAATTGCAAACGACAACAAAAACAACCACCTGCATTCACCGATCATCATAGATGGATACAGAGAGAAAGAGATAGAAAAGGAATTAAGGGATATATGGATAGAGAAGAAGCGAAAGGAGAGAAGAAACGAAAGGAGAGAAGAAGCGAAAAGAGAGAAGAGGAAAGAGAGACACAAACCGAGAGTGAGCGATGGAGCAACAGATGGTGAACAATTAACAACTCTTTAGTGTTTCTGGTCAAAACGATGAATTGCAAAAAGCCGTCTGGGGCGAGGGTAGGGAGGTGGCTTCGGTGAAGGCGTTGGTCGGCAGGTTGACCAAATTGAACTGGTTTCTGTTTCAGCAGGAAACACTGTCGTGATGCAAAATAAAAGTCGCCATAAAAACAAACTCTGTATTGTATATAGGTCAGTTACCAAGATCTATTTGCGATAAACAAATTTATTGTACGAAATTTATGACCTCCGTTTGTTGTTACAGTTGTCGTTGTTGTTTTTGTGGCTATTGTTTTTTTGTGATTGTTATTGTTGTTTTTAGTTGTTGTAGTTTTGAGGATAGCGGTTCATTTGCTTTTATTACGGTTTTATTACTTAACGTTCGCAGTTGATGACAATTTTTTGCCTTTTTGGTTTGAACGAAATTTCGGAAATATTTTGAATTGTTTCGTGAAGCATTTTAGGCGGTGACCTGTCAGCGAGAACTGAAGTTGAGAAGGTGATATTAATTTTAATATTAAAATATAATAATATAATATTAAAAAAGTTTATATATCAGTTTATTAGATTCGTTTTCTCTTATTTGTCTGGTATGTATTATTTTTTAAAAATATTTTTCAAAAGTTTATGATATGGATTTTCTCATATTTTACTTGTATGAAATATTTTTTTAAAAAACATACATATTCGAAAATTGTATAAAAATTAATAATAATGTTTAATTTAAAATTTTTGTCTTTATTTTGAATTCCAACGCTTGGAGATATGAAAACATTGAAATGTTTAATCAATTAAAGCAAACGAAGTTGGGGGCGATAACTATTTCGCAATAAAAATACAGAATTTATGTTTTTCTTAGTTATGTATGTTTTTCTTAACATTTCAAGTGCACTTTGTACTTAGGAATAACTAGTAGTAACTAACTTTTTTACTAATTGACTAACTAACTGAATATCTGACTGACTTTCTTTCTAGCTAGCTAACTAACTAACTATCTAGCTAACTAATTCTGTCTGTCTGTCTGTCTGTCTGTCTCTTCATGGGAACCTCATGGGGCGACAACGATGTCCACCGCCAAACGACTTTCACCGCTGATGCAATCGATGCTGTTCATGATCGTGATGGTGGCGATGATGATCGCGATAGTTTTAATGGTCGCGATAGTTTTAATGATAATCGTTAAATAATCGTATTATAAATTAATAAAAAATCATATAAAATCATATTGTGATAATAACAATAATCCTTATTACAAAGACAACGACGTCTTGATATCAATTGTAATAATAACAGATCATCAACACGATTTCGATATCGATGGGTTCAACAAAATCAGTGACAAAGACTAAGAGACGAATGAGATGAACTATGAAGAAAATCCCACTGATATAAAGCAAGAGGCTAATCAAGTTGATGTTGCTGATGATGATGACGTTGCGGATAATCATCGGCATAGACGAGAGGGACCGAATCGGGAATCGGTCGAACCGGTGATTACGACTGGTGACTGGTGGCTGCATCTGCGTCGGTGGTCAATCAAGTTGTTGTTGGTCGCTGCTGCCACAGTCGCCGTCGTTGTCGCCGTCGCACAGGAAACGCCGTCAGACCCAGTGACCAAAAGCGCCGATGGCCAGCGATGCGGTTGAGTGGCAGCCAGGCCAGTTTCATTGGCCATGCCCAGTTGTTGGTTGGTGGTAGCAAAAGCTTCGGTCGAAAAGCTCGCAAACGTCTTCTTCTTCTTATGCTTATGCTAACTTTTGTCTTATTTTGCATTATTCAATAGCTTATGATATTTCTATTGATTATTCAATTGGTTTACTGTTATTTTTTACGAGTTTATTTTCTATCTTCTGGCGCTGATTGTCTTTATTTCTCTTGCTTGTCTCTCTCTCTTTCTCTGTCCTACTGGTTTTTCCTGACTCTTTTCAGGCTTTTGTTGACCAAACAATGATCATCTGCTCATTGTTGGATTTGAGTCCATTTTGAAATGTCTATTTGTTTGGAGTTCAAAGCATTTACCATGATTTCCATTTAATTTGAGGCTTTTTAAAGTGGATCCAATAATATTTAAATGAATTAATAACTAAACAAAATCTATAATAAAAATGTAATATTAAAGTAAATCAATAATTTAATATAAAATTTAATTTTAATCAAGAATTAAATATATAACTAAATTAAATAAATAATTTAATATGACATCCAAATTAAATGAAATCAACAATAAATATATTTATTAAATTATATAAAACCATAGCTCGAAATCTCAATACTTTAAACCCCAAAATAAAAACAAAATTACAACTAATGGCTCATTTCGTGCAATTCGTCGACCCTGCCGGATCTCTTAAACAGCTCGCCATTAGAACAAAACTCATTATAGCCGTAATATTCCATGAATTCTCGAGATCTTTCGATGAACTTTGACTAAAGTACTTGAATCTTTAATTACGACTTCATGCGGAAGTGGCCAGAGCGACGATGATAGGAATGATGACGACGACGACGAAGGTGATAAAACAGAAATTGCAAAATAATTGCCTCTTTATGAGATCTACGCATGCGCAACATTAAAATCACTCATACGCTCCGAAATCTCACTCACATTTATTTCGAAACGTTGATGTATTATGTGTTTTTTTTAATTTTTTATTCATTTTAATGATTTGGTTTTTATTTTTATTTTCACATTTGTTTTTTTTAATTTTTTTTTGTCTTGTGGGTTTTTGTTTTATTTTTTGTGTGTTTTTGTTGTCTTAGTTATTTGTTGTTGAGATTTTTGCGATTCCACAAACACGATAATTTTAATAATATTTATAAACATCCTTTTTATTGCATTTCACGTCGTACTTGACACGATTTTTTCCCCCAGATCCATTGGGCACTTGTTAAGCAGATGCACAAATATTTTGTTCCATGTCTATCTCTCTCTCTCTCTCTCTCGCTCTCGCTTCCTCTTTTCCTCTTTTCCTCTCTCCCTCACTTTCTGTGGTTGACTTTATAGTACGTTTCGCTCACAAGACTCTACGTGATTCATCTGTGACGTGACGTGACTCAATGTTTACGCTTTTTTTCCTTCACTCTCTCTCAGTTTGTGGGTTTTTTCCTTGGTTCATCCTGTTCAGCCAGTTGAATGGACTTTTTCAGCAATTCTTTTCATTTCATTCATCCATTTTGATGTTGACTTGATCTTCTTTGTTTGAGGTTCTATTTTAACCCTTGGACAACGAGATCGTTCTCACACTGAGATCGTTCACATCTTTAAAAGCCAAAATGTCTGATTATTTTTCTTCTTTTTTTTATCCATTCTCATTAATTACTTTTGCGCGTGCGCATTTGATGTCTGAGGTTCACGCGATGTCGTTATATTTTATTCCATGATCCCAATTATACGTCGTGATCTTAATTTTTGATACATTTTCAGTAAATTATACGAACAAAAAACCAATTCCTCGAAGATTAACGTGCACGATTGAGAGGTGGAGACAAAATTTATGGCTCAATAAAAAAACCATTAAAATTTATTTTTTTTGTCATTTGCCAAAAAGGATTCGCATGAAAAAAATCTCGTAAAAAAGAATTGCTAAAAATACTTCTACGAAAAATATCGGAAAAAATAATTCTCGAAAAATAATTTGCAAAAAAAGAATTCCTAAAAATAATTGCTAAAAATAATTCATGGAAAAATAATTCGCAAAAAATAATTTTCGTAAAATAATTTGCACAAAATATTTCCTAAAAATAATTCTTTGAAAAATAATTCGCAAAAAAGAATTCGTAATGAAGAATTCGCAATAAAAAAGTCAGCAAAGGTCCCTGCCGAGGGACACCCAGGGTTATTGAGGTGTTGGACTGTGGACTACACGGGGTTTTGTTGTTCTTGTTACTGTTGTTGTGGCTGCTCCTCCTCTTTTGGTTTTCCAACTGCACCATTGTCGTCGTTGTCACGTCTTTGCGGTCAAGGTTAATGGTAATTGCAATAACCACCACAATGATAATGATACCAACGGCAATTACAACAAAATCTACAACAATAATAACATCTACAGCAATAACAACAACATCATCGTCAGCAACAGTCCAAACCATCAAAAGTCAAAAGTAACAACAGCAGTCAAAATTTAACAACAACAACAGCCAACAACAACAGCAATAATAATACAATCGTTAAATTCCCAAAAATACAATCATCAACAACGTCATAATAATCATAGTCGTTGCCGTCGTCGTCAAAGTCGTTGTCATCATCATCATCATCAATATCATGATCCTCATTAACAGCAACAACAATATCTATATTGACAACAACATCTACGGTAATAACAAAAAGCACAACAACAATAACATCAATAACAAAAGCGCCGCAATTAAAAGCGAACAATTTATTTTAATGTCTTTCTTTCCTTCTACCAAAGAGGCGACCCCTTCTCTTCTCCTTCTTCTCTTTTATCACCCTTCTCATCAACAACAATAACAATAATAACAACAACAATCGTTGGGTTCGTTGTGCGTTTCGGCTGTCTTTATCTGATTTTATGTGCGTGTGCCTGAGTTTGGTGGCCCCACCACAGTTCGGTCCGTCCGCTTGCGATTTCACAAAAATTCGCCAAAGTATTTCAAAGTCACCATGCGATCGATTATGCGTGGACTGGAGGGAGGGGGATGGTCGGAGCAGGTGGCAACGCCGCGTAGGGCGAGCTGATGATGATGGGTCTCTTTTATGGAGGGTTCGATCGATCGGACACTTGAGCTGTCGACGTTGTCGTTGTCTTCAACTTCTTCGGAGCACGACGCACGCTGCGTTGGGCAATCGTGACATTGAAAAACGCACAATAACTACAACAACAACAAAAATTACAACAACAAAAAAATAACAAAAACAACAACAATGAACAACAACAAAAATAACCTACACCACCCAATAAAAGCAATAAACAAGTTCAGAAAATAATTGAAATTCAATTGAAAAATCCATCGTCGTCGTCGTCGTAGGCGTGCGTGAAGCTTCAATCGCGTTGGTGGTGCCACCTTTTTCATTTCCCATCTCTTTCCTTCCATCGACAGCCATTGTATTTATGTTGCTGCTCACAAATGTAATAATGTTGTTGTTATTGTCCACTTTTTGGCCATTGCTCGTTGGGCGCATTAGTCGTCAGAGATGTTGCAATAATTTGTTTGGCGACTAAAAAAAATAAATTAATGAAAAAACGTTGCCAATTTTTTCAACACTTGGTCGCCGTTGCAGTTGTCTTCTTCTTCTTCTTCTTCGTCTATCTGTCCTATTCGCTACAATTGACTTGTAATGTTGGTGTAAATATTGTTGTTGTTTTAAATATTATTGTGGTTGTTACTGTTATAATTATATCTATGGCCATTGCAGTTCAAATGAGTTTGTATTTTTTGTCTTCTTGTTGTTGTTTATACTTCATTGGCTTTAAAAGGGTTTCTAGGTCAGGCGGTAAAGGTCTGTCTGTTTGTCTATCGGTTTCTATCGGCCTGTCCATATGTCTAGCTGTCTGTCTATTTATCGAAGACAAGGTCAGACTCGAAACTGATGAACGCGACTGTTGGAGGTTCCCCAACGATCCCAACTCCCGGCGGTCGGTTTCAAAACATCGGAAAACCTCTATTACTGAGGGACAAAATACAAATAACCGATCGCTTCCGTTGATAATTACAACGATTTCATTGACTTCCCCATGATACAAAGTAATTATCGATTGTCATCGTAATTAATCAATTATCATATTAATTTACAATGATTTCTAGCGATCACAGAAAAGTCCTTTGTCTAATCTTATGCAAATAGGGATTTAACTAGGGGTGTTAGAACAACTTAATAACAATTATTTCAATTATTTCACCGAATACACGGACAAACAAATGATATAATTTTGTGTGAATTAATGTGATGTAATTTAATATAATGTGATTTAAATTTATTCAAAAATAGTAGTCAACATGTAGTCAGCATCAATTATTGGATGAAACATTGAACCATCGATGTGTTATTGATACACAGTCATGGTGATCCAGAACGAGCTCCGATTGCACTTTGTGCTCGAAAAAACCAGAATCAATGGTAATGGAACCTTTTCAACGGGAAGCTAGCGAGTATTACCACATGAACCCATCTGAACAAGTTCGCCGTGAACTTCTAATGTGTCGCCGGAGCCCTTTGGTCGCACGTGTTGGGATCAACATCTGCGGTTTTATGAGCTTGTAATTAATATTTTGTTATAATTACCCACACATGTCTTCAATTTGAAAGTGACCTCAAAGTATTTGCCATTTGTGTCTTTTTAGAGGGAATGCAAGATGACTTTGATTGAATGAATTTTATGAATGGATTTTATTGAGATATTTGAAATATTTTGTGCTCATTTCATTTTCTTCAACATCGTTCCCTTTCTTTGTGTCAATATTTTATTTTCATCTTAATACTTCATCTTCTCAACTGATCCATATTTCTATTTTTGTCTATCTCTCTCTCTCATGCTTCGCTTGGCTTTCATGAATGCACACGATGACGTCTTGGAAACCCCAAGATACTTCTCGTTTTATCCCCATGTCTCTCAATCTCACTCTCTCTCTCTCTTTCTCACTATCTCCCTCATCCTCTCTTCATCTCCCACCCTCCATCGCTTCTCTTTCTTTCCCTTTTGCTTTGAACTCTCGCGACTGACCCAGGGTGTGAAAATTCCGGAACAACTTTTGAAATTCCGCGCACTCTGACTAAGTTAGTGGTTTTGTTGTTGTTTTTGCTTCGATTCACCTTGATTGCTTTTAAAAAAAAAATTGTGACTTTGATCATGAGTGAAAGAGAGAAAGAGAGGAAAGTGTTGTAACAAATACAATAACCACATGAACAACAATAAAGAGTTGAAAAATTCATCCGATTTGACTTCTGCAAAATGTTGTTGGAGTAAACTTGTTGTTGGTATTAAAATCAACTTGACGTTGTTGTTGAACTCAACATCTTTATGTTGTTGTTGTTGTTCAAGTCAACCTCTATAATGTTGTTGTTGTTGAAGCCAACTATTTGTTGTTGTTAATGTCGAATTCTTCCCAATGTTGTTGTTAAATACAACTACTTCCAGTTGTTGTTGTTAATTTAAAAACTTCTTTAAATTATTGTTGTGGTTTTCTTCGTCTTCTTCTTTTTCCTCATCATCATCATCGTCGTCGCCAACAACAATAACATCATCAATAATGGAAACAACAATAATAATGATAGCAACAACAACCACAATTACTTCTTTTGCTTCATTTGGCCACAGTCAGATCTTCAAGGTTACCAACAGGTGTGTGCTGTTGTTGTTGTTGTTTTCATTGTTGTTATTGTCGATGTTGTTGTTGTTGCTGTCTTTGTTGTTGTATTCATTATTGTTGTCGGCAGGGCGAACGCACGTGTTATGCAATCGCTCAGTCAGCAAAAGCCCATCGTTGTTGTGGTCGTCGTAGTCGTCGTCGTCACTGTGGAAGGGCGCTCAACAACAATAACAACAACAATAAGAACAACAACGACTACGCAACAAAATCAAGAAAAGAGTAACAACAACAATAAAGGCGACGACTTGTGGCCAAAGGCAGACGTTGCTTCTTCGATTCCTCCATCTGCCTCTTCATCGATCGCTGCGAATGCGCGTTCGACGCTTGACCGAATTCGAGTTCAACACTTTCAATTTTCACGCTGTCGCTGCGGGCGTCGACGTCGACGTCGTCGTCAACGTTCGCTTCGTTGACATCGTCATGACGTCGAAGCCATCGTCTGTCGGTCGGCGCGGGAATTTCAAAATGTTTCGCACTTTGCGCAGAATTTCTCAATCGATAGTGTTTTGTTGTTGTTGCTTAAGGTGCTGTTGTTGTTGCTGCTAAAGGTGTTGTTGTTATTGATATAGGTATTGTTGTTGTTATTGCTATAGGTATTGTTGTTGCTATAGGTATCACTATTTAAGGTAGCATTGTTATTGTTGTTGTTCATTGCGTTTCCTCTTCGAAAAAGCTTCGATTTATGTTTTTTTTTTCTTTTCGTTTTTTTTTATCCAAACTTCCAAATTATTATAATGAATACATTTATTGTTGTAGTCATTGTGATTGTGGTTATTTTAGTCACCATCATTGTTGTTGTTGTTGTAGTGTTTTTTTTCTGTTGTTGTTGTAGTCTTTTTTTCGTTGTTGTTGTTGTGCAAACATTTATAGACACAACTCATTTGCATGAGAATTCGTCTGATCGCGCGAGTCTCTCTCTGAATATTCAATGAATGAGTTGTGTCCGAAGACGAAGACGACTTCACCGATGGAGTTGCGAACGATGTCGTCGACGGCGATGATGGCGATGATGACGATAACGACGACCACAACGACGTTGGTGGGACAGTGGGTGGAAGTCGAGGAGAGGGAGGAGGCGAGGTGGGTTCGTTTGAGAAGTGAGAAATACGTCATCTTCCGCCGACACATCAATCGAAGTGATCGCAGACGTCAACTCGAGGGCTCTTGAGGAGACGAAGATCGTGACCAGAAAGAAACTCATGAAGACTTGGCGGAGTCTAAGGGAGACTTGGGGAGACTCGGGTGGAGGGAAATAAAAGAATCAATGGAGAAATTAATTTGTTAATTTATGATTAATTGACATAATAAAATTATTTCTAGAGATTTTTAAACAAAGACATTTTTTGAGTTAATCCATGGATGGAGAAATTTTGGAACTAGAGACTATATCTTAGAAAGAGACTACATAAAGAGTTTAGTTAAAGAGAAGGAAGATGAAAAAACAGTTTATTACAAGAGACAGAGATAGAGAGTCTGACTTATTATCGATCGATAAAATTGATATCACAGACCTTTACCGTCCACATCCTCCCCTCCTCTCGTTTCATTTACCTCTCACACTCGCATCCGAAGTTTAACATAGGCAAGAAAACCAACTTTTAACATTTTCACCACATCTTGCTCTCTTCACCACAACTCGGACTCGGAGTGAACGAGAGTCTCTCTCTCGTCTTTGACTCGAAGTGAGCACAAAAGTCAAAAGCGACTAGAGATAGCTACCATAACAGTAACAACAACAAAATACTTACCATAACAACAAGTCTAAAGACAAAAACAAAAACACAGCAACGACAAAAGCCACACATGGCTCCAATGACCGTGCGAGTGTTGGCCTCACTGAGTGAGTGAGTGAGTGGGTATGTATGTGTGTGTGTGAGTGTCTTGGCCAATAACAGTAACAACAACAACAACATCGGTCAGTCGCTGTTGAACGCTTCTTCGAGTCTTTGAGTCTTCGTCGCGAGCAACTGCCAGACCTCGGTAGAGCTTTCTCAGTTGTGCTTCTCACTCAACGACCGCCAGACGTCTGTCCGTCCAACTGCCTGTCCATTTATCTGTCCACACTGGTCTGTCTGTTTGTTTGTCTGCTTGTCTTTCGGGCACTCAGCGTCCAAAACTCAGTTCGAGTTTGAGATTGAGATCGAATGACTGAGTACGAGAAAGAGTCCAAGACCGAGATTGAGTCGAAGTCCGAGTCAAAGAGAAAAAGTCAAGTGTGTGAGGGAATTCTCTCGACTTGAGTGAGTGTTGGTGCGAGCCACTCTGTGCATGTGAGTGTGTGTTTAAGGCGCAAAGTGTAAAGTGCGAATTCGCGGCGACAAAATCGAATGAACAGCCAACAACAACAACAACGTCAAATCAACAAAACGAAACGAGACGAGTCGAAATAGCAGCAGCAGCAACAAACTCAGAGACTCACTTGTAAAGTTTTAACTTTTCGGTTAGCTTGGATTTAGTTTAACCTGGACTTCTGTAAGCAGCGCATGTGTTTCGTGGCTCTCGTGGTCGGTGTCCAGAATCAGTCTAAAGTTGGGCTCAGCCTCAGTTTCTTCGTCTCCGACTCTAATTATTGAAATTATTGATCTGCTCTGGAAAAAGTCGACAAATTTTCAACGAAAAATAGCAGAAAAATAGAAAATTTTAAAGTTATACAAAATTTTCGTTGCAGAAATTTTAAAATTGTAGAATATTTTAAAATTATACAAAATTATCGATTGAGAAATTTTTATATTATATAAAAATTCCGATTGAGAAATTTTAAAATTATAGAAAATTTTCGATTGTGAAATTGAGAATTTTGAAAGTGGATTTTTACGAAAAAAACAAAACAAGTGAAAAACGAATATTGCGGAAATAGAAAAGAGTAAAGTGAACGAATTTCGATTGAATTTTGAATTTGCGACATCGCGTTCGTTTCCCGAGTCTTTTGTTTGGCCTGCCCTCCCAGAGCGCGGAGATTGTGCGATTGCCCGTGCGCGCGAACAACCAGAAGTGCTTTCAAGTACCAAAAAAGTACCACGATAAACTCTGGATTAAATCCCGTGAGAATTTCCACAAATTTCGGAAACTCGCGCTTCGTTGAGCGGTCCAAAGGAATTCAACGAAATGTAAGTGTTGCCAACTGCTCATCGATTCACCCAACGTACAAAAAAAAAACAAAAACAAACAAAGTCAAAGTGCTGTGCAAATAACAACGTGGGGCAGTCGAAATTCGAGAGGAAGTGGGAAACATTTCGGCGAAACTTGAATAAAATCGCAATTCAAATATTTAATTTATATTTATTTAGACGCGAGAAGCGTCCGATCGAGAAGCGTCCCCATCGTTCTAGTCGATTATGGCTAGTGGCTGTTGAATATTGAATATATATGTATGGGGTTTTGTATATCTGTCCAGCTGTTAGACAGCTTGTCGTCTACAGCCGCCATAAGGAACGTAAAACAAAAGGCAATAAATTAATATCCATCACCCCATCCATCTATCCATTCATATGTCCGTCAACTGGCGATCAAGCGATCTGACGACCAGCATACAAATTGTCAATATTTGCCTTCTCAATTAGAACGGCGAGATTTCGAAGCTGATGGCGTTGTCGCTGTTGTTGTTGTTGATGTTGATGTTGTTTTTGTTGCCATGGTCAGCAGACGCTCTTCTTTATCTTGCCGAAATTCGATACAAACTCAGCTCGTGACATTCACGGATTACACCGGAAATCATTTTGAGAAAGAAACTTGGAATCGATTTGCTTTCATTTGAAGAAATCTCAATTTGATGAAATCTCAATTTGATGAAATCTCCAACTCTCCTGTATCCATATCTCTCACTCTCTCTGTCACTGTTTATAGAATGTTTTCATTATGCAATAATGTCTATCATGACAATTATCTCGCAATGCATGGCGCGATCTCCAAAGTTCCAGAGTTCAACTTGTCGTCTGTCGCTGACTTCGCATCACCTTCCCTCAATATCAATAAGATAATATGTACAAATGCAATTTATTTCTCGTAATTTTGCGTAATTTTATGCACATTCTCTCACATTCTTCCGCTTTATCTCCCCTTCTATCACTCGACTTTAGTCTATCTCTTGTCTCATTCAATCTTTACATTCGATCTATCACTTCGCCATCGATGTATTTCTGTAATTGCTCTATCTATTTGGATTAATTATGATCTTGGATTGCATTCAATTATACAACTACGTGTTATAACTTATTCTCTCATGGTCTCTGTAGACATAAGCGACTAAGTTGTTGGATCGATTAGCGTTCGCATATAGAATTCTCCACCTATATTTGTTCATTCAACTAAAATGCAATAAATTTTATCATATGTTAATTGTGTAGTTTTATCATCATCATAGCATCAAGTTCTATAAACTATCTCCATTTGGAATCATGTTTCTTTTCTCCTTTTTTGACAAACTTAGTTTAGTCTTTCTACTTCATATTAACATATACAAATTAATTCCGTAGAGTTTCTTTCAAAATTTGAACTTTAATTTCTTGAATCCTTTTCCAGTTAAATTAGTTGTTTTTTGCAAAACATTAAATTCCGGTATATGTACATACATAATTAATTATTATAAAAAAAAAGAAAAATCCTCGATATCAAGGTGATTCTCCCAATGATGAGTTCACTTAACGAAATGCCACTTGACATCCAGCTAGGCAGAACTTCATTAGATATTCGTTTATTTCCTCTACACAACTATGTTTTGTTTTATTTTTATTGTCTGTTGTCTGTTTACATTTCAGTTTTTTATTGGTTTTACGCGTCGCCCTTCAATTGAGTGTTAATTTCATTAACATCTCCCCGGGTCGCCCTGAGGAACGTGTCGCCCAAGGTGTGTCTGAGGTTCCATCCATCGTTCGGAGTTCATTCGAACTAACAACGAAAGCAATTAGAGATGCTCAGCTTCCTCTGAGTTAAAGTCGACTTTTAAAATATATCTAGAAAATAAACCACTAACCTCTAATTTATATTGTTTGACTCGTAGTTAAACTCGTTCGAGTTTATGCATTTCTCAATATATAGCGAATCAAAGGTTAATTCTCCGTCTCATTGTCGTCGGTTGTCTATAATTAAAATCGTGCTGATCTCCCCTCCTATAGACGTTGTTAAATTATAGGTCAACCGCATAGAAACCTCGATCTGAGCTCTCCAGCTTCTCAAAGTTCAACAGCCCACAGTTCACTAGGTTTCTCAGTGGAGCCATTTTTCACATATTTTTTGATTTAATGCATTTCTTGAGAATTTTTTAGAGTTTAGTTTAAGTCGGCTTAAAAACCTTTTTAATCCAAAATTTAATATTTTCTTAACTTAGTTGGATCAAGATAAATTGATCTACTTTTGGTGGGTGAAACTTTTTTTCTTAAATGATTTGATAAACCCAAATTAATCGTCGATTAATGACTATTTTATGTCTCCATCTTATCTTAAATTCCTCATCTTTTTCATGACTAATGAAAGAGGTATTAAGTATTAAGTTTAACCAACGCTTGATGTTTGTGGAATGCCATCCATCTGACAGATCTATCGATCTCGATTGATTTCTAGTCATTGGTCGTTCACAACTAATAGATCATTAATATGCGTCGCCTGTCGGCCGCCATCAGTTCGATGGACGACACGTGTAACCGAAAAGCACGCTATCTCTTTCCACACTTCGCACTTGTCCCGTTCCCTCCCACCTTTTAATGACAACATTCTATAACTCTTTGTATATATTTTACTCTCGGCTCGTTGGCAACGTTGATTGAGCACTTTAATTTGTGTAATTTGTAAGAATCGAATTCAATTTCTATCACTCCCTTTCTCTCTATCTCTCAACTGCAATTAATGCCAAATATAATGACAGCAAGTCGATCGTTTATTTTCCTTTAGTTGCGAAACCCATTTATTATTGAAACACATATTAATTATTAATTTCTGTCAAGCGGAGGCTCTTCAAACGAATCAAGAATCAAAATTCTGTGATTGTCCAAATGGCTAACACATGTCGGGGTTCTCATGGAACCCACCTAAAATTCTTCCTCAGCTCCATGAACTTCTCATTCTAAATTCTACAGTCAATTTAATTATTCAAATATTTACTAATACAGTATTCGCATTTTTTTTATGATTTGGTTTGGTTTGTCCCACGTTTGGGAAAGAAACACGCATTTTCCGTCTCTTTCGAGAAAAACCTTCGGAAAAATTGTGTATATTTAATCATAACGGTTTCTTGCGTCGATCTGGAAACTGGTATTAAACGATTGCAAAATGGTCTCATGGTATATTACATACATTGTTGTTGATGTTGTTGTTATTGTTGTTGTTAGTATTGAGGCTATTGTTGTTGCTAATGTTGACCACACAACTTGGGTCGTTTGTCGTTGCTGATTGTGGCGGCTTTTTTGTTTGAATTCGTGGCGAATAGTTTGACAGAGTTGCCAACAGCTCTAATGCAAAGTGTTTCGTCAACATTTAAAGTCGTTAATAATATAATACTTTCTGAAATATAATTAAATACATAATTTAAAAATATATTTATATATTTTTGAAAGAAATCAAATAATTTCTTTTTTTACATAAAAAAAATTAAAATTACATTTTTATACAAAAATTCTGCATTAATTGTTTTTTTTCCTATTTTTTCGAAGAATATTTTATTTGTAATATTTATTTTTTGCGAAAATTAAAAATAACCTTTAACACTTTATTATATTTTTTCTTTATTTTTTATTTAATTTTTCCTCTATTATTCAATACTTTTTCATTCATCATTTTAATCTTATTTTCTCTATTTCAATGGCTCTTCTATTCCTCTAAGTTTGTTTTCCCCACTTTGTCCTTGTTTTTTTCTATTTTATAAGGCATTTCCTTGTCAGCTGGTAACCCTGTGCATTGAGAGTGAACCACAGAAGAAAAAAATCCCCTTTCACACTCATCGTCGCTCGGAGCCAATTCTTTTCGTTTTCCTTGCGAACAATTCACATGCTCGATGTTGTAATATTTTGAATCTGTAATACACTAACAACAACAACAACAACAATTAGCAACAACTAGTAACAACAAAAATCGCCACAACTAAGACAGCACAACCCTATTTACAAAAAGCTGTAATACGAGTTGCCAACTTTTAGTAACTGGTTTTAGTTTGCACGCCGATGATGTTGATGTTGTCATTGTTGTTGTTGTTGATTGTCGATGATGACGACGATGTTGTTGTTGTTCTTGTGGATTTTGTTGCCACTGGTGGTTGGTAATGTGTTTTTGTAGCCATCATTGTGTTTTTGCCATTCGGCTTATTTGCAATTTGTCTACCATCAACCAGTGGCCACTCTTTTGCGTCGTTGCCTTGCGGCACAATCTGGCAGCACAAAAATGTGCGCCACTGTGTCGCACGCACTCCGAACGCTGATCACTAACATCAACTTCAACTATGCGTCCAACAAGAGTTTGAAATCAACAGCGACTACGCCATCGACTTCGGGGCTGGCCAAAGTCTGACTAAAGTCTGTCCATCGTGAGTTGGTCGATTGTCTGTCCGTCCATCTGTCTGTCTGTGGGACCTCTTGTCTGTCCGGTCATCTGTCTCGCTGTATGTCTGTTTGGTCGCTTATCCAGTTGGTATGTTCGTGAAATTATGTCATCGGAAAATCAAGAAAAACTGGGTCTTCCAGCTTCGCCGTGGTTGCAGTGGCTGCAATGAAAACAGCATTTGCGCAGAATTGTGTTGTTGTTTGTAGTTGCTTTGAAGTTTTTGTTCTTATTTTTGTTGCTGTTTTTATTGCTTCTGTCCACAACTCTCATTACATATTGCTGCTGCTGACTCCTATGTTGCTCTTGCTGTTGTGGAACTGGAAAAATTTCGATTTCGTTTGAAAATGAAACCGAAACTCGTGTGGGGTTTTTTTTCTTTGCCATGAGTATATTTCTCCATGTGCCAAAATTAATCTAAAAAAAACGAGATTTTATAATCTCTATAAATTAACTTCATAAATTACGATCGTTTCGAATCGAACTGTTAGAGGAACATTTTTTCAAGAATTAAATTTTTGTGCGTCGCGGTTTTTGAAATTTGTTGGTTTTTATTACGATTTTGCGAGATTATTTCGGGATTTTCAGAATTGATTTTGGGATTTTCAGAATACATTTCTGGATTTTCAGAGTTCTATTCAAATTTCGGACACGTTTCTCAATTTATTACCTTTTATTTTCGCACACCTTTCTAGATTACGAATTCAAAAGTTGGTTATGCCTGATTTACATAACTCTGAAACGTGGGCACAACAGTTGCCTCATTAACCGGCCCAATGTGGGTTTTACCGTTAAATAAATTTCTTGCCATTCTTCCTTCCTTCAATCCATCCAACCAACCATCTTTGCATAAATTTGTCACATCATCAATGCGTCAAGTGAAGTCGAGGTTTGAGAATGAAACTATTTCTGGTTTGAGAAAGAAACTAGTTTTACTATTTGATTGAAATGAAATGAATAGTTATTCAAGTATCTTAGGTTTGTTTTGGGTATACTATTTTGTATGTGTTCTCATTTCAATAATCTATTTAGAAAACTCGAAAAATATTTAAATAAATCTATTTTTAAACCCTCATTCCGATCGTCGGCTCAGTTAAAATGAGTTTATTCAGTGATTCACCTCAAACATTGCTGAAGGTCAGTTTTGTGTTAACACCAGATCTCTCCATCATTTATCGAGCTTCAACGCGATTTCCGTCTGCCGCAGACTTCTTCGCACCGCTTCCCAGTGTGCGTCATGTGTGTCGAAAAAAAACCCTCGGAGACTGGGCTGAGGTCATAGTTTCAGATCTGCGCCAAGGGAGATTTTTATGGGAATCGTTTCGGAAATAATTAATAAAAATTCTATATCAGTTGTTGGTGCTCCGATATGATAGCCGAGCAAGCATTTCATTTCTCAATCGTCTATCTATCTATCCGTCCGTTTGATGTCTTTCCACTCATGCGTTTAAATTGCTCAATGACCACAGAAACCAGAGACCGAGAAAGAGAGGGGGGAGAAGAGAGAGAATAAGAGTTGTTTAGGCCGAAGCGAAGCGCGATTAAATTGTTTCATTAAACATGATTTCTTCACCACTTCGGCCGCGGAAGACTGCTCGCGCCTGTCTTGCCAACCATCTGTCTATAGGGCCATCTGTCTCTCTCTGTCTGAATTTTTCCTTTTATTTCCTTCCCTTGTCTTCTGGTCTGTTCGCGTTTATATTTTAATGGTTCATAATGCGCATTTAATTCAATATTTTATTTCTTACATTGCGCCGCTCTCTCTCTTTTTCCCTCTTCGCTCTCGTTCTCCTTCTCTGTCTCTCCCTCTCTCTCTCTCCCTCTCTGTCTCCAACATTCATGCTCTTTCTTTCTCACATTTAGTTCGCTTGAAATTGTTTCGTTTTCGCTTCTCATTTATTTTTCATTCGTAAATGTTTGTGAACCAAGGTTTTTTCGTATATACACCATTGTTGTTGTTGTTATTGCCATTGCTATCGTCGTTGGTAAATGTAGTTGTTCATGGTTGTTTGTTGTTGTTGTGGTTGTTGCTGTTTTTAAAATCTTAAGGTTTCCTACGGATTTCCGAATCGGGTTTTTTTTCCTTTCTTTGTTTCGTGGTCGTTGGTCGATATCGAAGCGTCTTCGTCGACGACCCCGAGACTTTCCCAATATTTTTTAGTCGAATCCATTGTTGTTATTGTCGTCCATTGATGTCCATTATTATTGCTATTATTATTACTACTGATGATGATACATATATTTTTGCTGTTTATATTGCTTTTGTTAATATTACTGATGTTATTATTGCTGATGTTAATATTGCTCCTGTTGTTATTGTTATTGTTATTGTTGTTGTCGTCATCATCATCATTATTATTTTGATTTTGATTTGTTGTTGCATAGGAGCAACATCTAAATTCAGCGAATATGCAAAAGTTGCTCCGTCTATGGTCGACAACTTTTTGTTGTTGCTTTAGTTCAGCTTACTTCGGTTGGCTTAGTGACCATTGATGTTGCCATTGTTGTTGTTGCTACTATTTTTATTGCAGTAATTGCGGTTATGCTTTGGTGTTGCCGTGGTCAGTTTTGTTGTCCATTGTCCAGTGGTTGTTGCCTACTCTTGATTGTTGTTGTTTCGAGACGATGATTGTAACCCATTGCCGATTGTTGTTGTCGATTGTTGTTTTTATTACTCACATGTTGCAAGTCTAATGCGATTCATTGAACTCGTTCGATTAACCAATATTTCGCCAGCTCCAACTCGAGCTGCAGCTGGAAAATTGTATTATTACAATATATTTTCCTCAACAATATTTACGTGTTGTTTTTATTATTTTTTTTTGCTACTATTATTGTTGTTTCGAGCTGATTGCAAAGCTTTCGAATTCCAATGAAAATAGTTTTCTGAGTTCTCGACTCGATTCGAAGCAGCTGCAGCTGACTGAGCGAAACTGAAATCAACGGCCTCCACTCACGCTCTCTCTCTCTCTCTCTCTCGCACCCGCTCTTGATATCTCACTTTTGTGTGAATTTCGTCAAATTGTGGATACAATTTTAATTTAAAAGAAATAAAAATTTCAAACAGAATATAAATATTAATTAAATATAAATTTAAATAAAATATAAATTATAATATATAAATTAAAAAAAATATTTATAAAATTATATTTTTTTATTTATATTTTTTTAAATCAAATATAAAATATAAATTTAAAAAATATATTTATAATTTTATATTTTTTTAAATCTTTAATGAAAATAAATCAATTTTAATGAAATTTTCATTCAAAAATTATATATGAATATCAAAAGAAATATCAATCAAAAGAATCATCAATTAAAAATAATTGCAATCACTCGAAAAATATCCTTTGTTCCACATTAATTACTGAATTCTGAGAAATAAAAGAAGAAAAAACTTCCTCCTCGGAACCTTTGTTTCACTTCCCTGGAGATTTCTGCAAACAAGAGATTTCAGAAAAAACACTTGATTTCCTTGATGGAAAAACACAAGATTCTCTGATTGATCATTCCTCGCCTCTCGGATGATTCACCAACAATCGATCAATCGAACCGGTGACGGGTCAAAAGTCCACAGAGCAGACGTCGTTTTGGATGCTGGGGATCAGAAGCATCAGAAATGACAACAGCAGCAACAACAACTACGACAACAACGATGACAACAAAAACCGGTTACCCTTTAATGGCCTCTCGAAAAATTCCGCATGAAGCGATGTGAACTGAGGGGAACCGAGAGGCTCGGAGACCTGAGAATGGATCGAGGCGGTGACGAGGCAAAAAAATCCAACTGCATAGGAATTGCACTCCTTTCCTCACACACACACTCTTGCAGTTCGTGAATACTTGAAGCAGCTTTTGAACGCTCTGAACTCCATAACAAAAACAATAACCACAACCAATATCAATATACCAACAACAACCAATATACCAACAACAATCAATACAACAACAAAAACCCAACCAACCTAAGGACAGCCAAGACAACTTTTCTGGACTTCCCCAAATGCAATTATCGACACAACCATAATAATGATAAGAAACAAAGAAACTTAACTTAACTTGAACAAACAACAACTACAAACATTCATCGACCAACATCCGTTCGTGTCAAGAAACTAAAACGACCTTGCGACATTTCGTTGCTCGTTGGCAACTCTGGTCCGGTCCGGTTCGGTCTTGGTCTTGTCTTTGACTTCGTTATCGTAGGGAAGGTGCATTTGTTGTTGTTGCTGTAACCTTCGAATGAAATCGAAGCCGGTCTTTTGAATGTACAATAAACCTGAATATATTTTTAACCAACGGTCTCGAGGGACGATCTTCTGAGAGTTTTTTTTTGACTTTTGTATGTTTCGTCTACTTAATTGTTTCCACTAATTGGCAGACATTTTTGAAACATGATGTTTATTTTTTTATATAATAGGATATTCGAAGCTATAAGTAAATTATTTTTTTGGGGTATTATTTTTTGAGAATTATTTTTGGTAATCAATTGTAATGATCTCAATTTAATATTATCAAAAAATAATGTGCAATTGAATTTTATTCATTTAATTTTTAATTTATACTGTCTATATACTGTGTCTATAATTTGGATCGATTTACTCTAATCGAATTTTGCTACCCCCTTGAATTCTATGCATTATACATCATTATATTCCCTCCATAGGCCGGTGTCTCTAATCTCTATGGGGTCATTGAGTTCATGAGCTCTGATCCCATGGTAAATTTCCATCGTTCACCGTCGCAATCGACCGCAATTCGCAATTAATGCCAATTGCAATTATTCGTAAACTCTCAATTACTGGTGAATGTAGCGAATTCCAGGAATTCCACGATCTTGTTTGGTTCGAACTTGGTTCGTGGCTTATGACAAATTGGTTATGACAAATTTTCCGCCTTGCTACAAATGTTAATTGTTTTTGTAAAGAATTATTATTTTTGTTTTTAACTTTTCCATTTCAAACTCGGAAATCGCTGGACAATGTCGTGGCAAGAATGTGAAATGTCTGTCCACAGAGTCTTATGAATATTGTTCACAATGTTTGAGTCGGCGGAAAAGATGGAAAGAGGGCTTTAAAAGGGGCGTGTCAAGGACTGAGTGGTTCCGTCCGACGTCAAGAACCTCTCTATTCAGCAAATATCTCGTCGTTCGTTCTCGGCAATGAGGTGAATCAATATTGATCTATTTGAAACCTATTCGCGGAAACATTTGCACACTTTGACTTGACTTTGTTGCTTTTATTTTACTATTATTTTTGTACGTTGGGTGTCAAGAAGACGATGACGACGTCGTCCGATCGCCAGACACTAATTAGCCAATTATGATTTACAGCTCGAGTCGTCGTCAACATCATTGTCGTCATCGTCAACATCGTTGTCGTCATCGTCAACATCATCGTAGGTTTTGTAAGTGAGAATCGATAAGTTCAGTCTTATGCTCGGCAGCAGCTCCAACGATCAGCTTCTCTAACTCACGAACTCTCGATCAGTCGTTTAGCGACATTCACGGTTGATCCAATCAACAAACCAACGGCAAGTGCTCCACCCACCGAGGTCCAATCACACACAGACAACAACAAAATGCTGATAACAACGTGAGTAGATTCGTCATTTGGATCGAGTGAAAATATCGAGATGGATGGGCTAAACATATGAAGATGAAGGCAATGAATATATGGGGATGAACAAACATATGAAGATTTAGATGGATAGACGAGGAACTCAGTTGATGTGAAAGGAAGTGAATTCATCAAGAGTCACGTGCTCTCGACCCACTGACGAAGTCGACAGTTGACGAGTGACACACTTTTCGCACACCCAGCATCCGTGGGGCGAGACCGAGATTTCAGGCGAGCCGACCCTCAACCCAGACTCCGGCCCAACTCGATCTCTGTTTCTGTCTTTGACTCAGTCTGTGCCTTTTCCTCAACCTCAGTGTCTGCCTCAGTCTCTGGCTATTTTTCTGAATTAGTCTCTGTCTCAGCCTTTGCGTCTCCCTCAGTCACAGTCTTTGTCTCAGTCTCCTCTCTATCTCCCCGTCGCTCTCTCAGTCAACCTAGCTTCAACTCGAACTGGGTGCGCAGACGTCGTCGGGTCTGAGGTCGTCCGCGAGACGAAAACTCGTAAAACCCGCGAACCTTCGTCGACGCCGAGGACCCCCCGATCGACCCCGGGTCGATGTCTCTGTCTCTCTCTCTGTCTTTAGGTCGGGTCGCCCTGCCCTCCTGGCATAGTTTTGTTTGATTTCCTCACCTTTTTGCGACTCCTCCTCCTCGTCAGGCGTTGCCGTCTCCTCTGTGGCTGTGGTTGCATAACTTGCGAAATGTTTACCTTTTGATTAACACGCTGCAAAAAAGTCTCGCTGAAAGAGAAAAAAGTAAAAACAATGAAAATACAACAAAATAACTCTCGCTCGCTCACTGAAATTACTACAACAAATTCCCATGCAAAATTTTAATAAAAGAAATGTTGAAAAGTCGGCGAAAAGAAAAAAATTTATATGCTCTCGGTTTATGGCCCGGAGCGCGAAACAAGTTTAGCCATCGCCAAAATAAAAGTAAAACTTATAAAATTGCATAAGTGATTGGAATGGGCCGACGTTAGCGGTTAATGAATGCCAACAATAACAATATCATCAAGGCAGGAACGAGTGAACGCTAGAGGGGGAAGGCGGGATGCTAAAATTAGAAAAATATTCGATATTTTAGGGTTTGTTCGTTGGGAAAGATATGATGAAATGATCACGAAAAACGTGAGGCGTTGATCACATGATTTTCTCTCCCATTAAAACTCTCCTATTAAATCTCCCTCTTCACATCAAATCATATCCATCTCTCGGTATCAATCACAGATATTTATTCGCCTATCTGTCCATCGTTTGCAACTGATGACAATTTGTCGCATTGTCATCGGCGATTAGAGGTCTGTCATCCCATCATCGCCATCGTCATCTCCACTTGTCCTCACTCCTCTCTCTTCGCAACATAAACCTGTCGTGGTTTCATGTCTATGAGACACCAGTCAACGTTTACATTTCAGGTTTTGCTCTCAGGTTGTTTTGTTTTTTTTTTGTGGCTTTCAAAGCCTATTATAATTCGTCCACCATTTTTAAAACCGGGTCAATATAACTTAAAATTTGCATTTCCTAATTTCTTTCTCTCCACGTTCAATGGTACACGGCGAGTTCTTCACGCTCGTGTCGATAACCACAACTCTTGTATAACGCCTCGATCAGTGTTTTATTAAAACTAATTTAATATAACATTTGTAACACTTTATGGTTTCCTCGCCATGGTTTCCGATTACAAATCATTCATTATTGGTTTCTTCCCCACGCTTTCCAGAGTTTCGTCATGGCATTTCCTTTTCGGGAATATTTCTTTCCTAATAACTTTAGTCGAACTAATTTATTTATATATGGAGTTGCGCCCACTGAGCGATATGTTTCAGGTGTTTTTTATTTATTTACCTGGAGGGCGATAAGAAATTGATGCTGGTATTATGAGTTTTGAACTACATAAGAGATCTGATATCCTGAGGTATTAAATAATAATAGGGTTGGGTATTTGGACTATAGTAAATTGATATTAAAATTGATTAGATATTAATTTTGATCGTCTGATCCCATGGGATAATTTACATCCCACTTATTAAAAATTATTCAACAGTCGCGCCTAAAATTATACGGAAAATATACATTTTAATAAATATAATTAATTGAATTAATGCTAATAAAAACGCCAGAAATTCCATCGACCTTTGGGGGAATTTCGAAGAATACCGTAATTTGTTATTAATTTTCTCACGATTCATTTAAGTCACGAAGACTAGTGAAATTAGTTGGGGGGAGAATTAAATATAAATAGATTTATTTATATGAAAAAATATTACGAAGAGATTTCTCTATTCTTTAAAATAAAATAAAAGTAACTTAAATTTAAAAATGTATTCTATAACATTCCAAATTTTTAATATATCAGGAATTTATTATATTAAATCATTAATTCTTTTGTTGCTATAAATTCTTCACAATCCCGGACATCCTCTTTGACATCGTCATAATCTCATAAGACTCTCGATATCTGAGCGAGAATCTGCGAAGAATAAAAATTCCTTAACGAACGTTCGCATTCGATCGACCTCCGGTGAAGCAAAGCACAGTCGATTAGGTGATATTATATAACGATAGTGCGAAGTCATGCAGGAAAAGCGATCCGTGTTCGTCGTTGCGTGTGTCGCAAAATGAATCACATTAGAATCGAATACGATTTTACGCACGTACATTTAATGGTTGAATAAAACAATAACAGCAACAACCAAAACGACAAGCATCGATAATAAAAAACTATAATTTTTTTGTATATTGCGAAACTCTGTAGGAATTTTAAATAATGACGCAGGCAACGATCAAACACTGGGAACGACGAAACGACATGGAAGGAAAATACAAATAAATCTATTATTATGCAAAAGAAAACAATAACAATCTCGAAAACAAATATAAAAATATAATCGAAAAAAATAAAAACAAACAAGTAAAAAAACAAACGACGAAAATACGACGTCAATCAAGCGGCAACAATACAACAATAAAATCCACAACAACAACGACGTCAACCCCACCAAGAGTTGGAAAATTCCTCGCTAGCCAATGGTTTTCTCTGGCCACCACAAACTATCCGCGAGATCGGAGATAAGTGGCCGATGTCTCCGGGTCTCTCCCATGGTGTTGCCACATTTCCACTTCCGTCCTGTGGAGCTCGGACCAAACGTGAGCACGCCATCCGGCCAACTCGGGTCCACGGCTAACTCTGGCCAGAAACCAGACTAATTGCATTTTTTTGCGGTTGAAATTTGCGAAATTAAAACTGCGTTCCATTAAGATTACAAACAAAAAAATTAAACGAGAAAATGCGCAAAAAATTCACATCATTTGATTTGATTTGATTTCGCAACAAGAAGTCGTCCGTCTGTCCGTCTGTCTGTATGTCTGTCCGTGCAATTAATATTCAATCATTCGCAGTCGTCGCCAACTTTGATTTAATTGCTCTCGTCTGCTGAACTCTTCACCCTCGGTACTTAATGGGATTTTATTTAAAGACTACGATGCGATTTCATGTAACGAGAAGATCATGCAAATCCTCTCTAATTCGATGTCAGGGGTCATCGCTTTAATAGGACCAGTTGTCGTAGTCGACTGGGTTCAAGTGGAATTCCAAGGGGAAGTTTCGCTCGAGAAGTATTATGATGAGGTTCTGTTAAGAACATCAGGAAACTTGACCAGGAACCTTGAACAAAAAAAAAACACATCAGCGATCGTTTCAATGGAAAATTTTCCGGGTCTCAATCGAAAAAAATTATCTTGATAACCTTCCTTTGATCATGTCGAGGGTCGATCGAAGCCCTTCGACGCCGTCGTCGGCGTAATTTGTGCGAATCGATGTTTAATAAGATAATAACAAGTGATTTTCGTAATTTCCTTTATTATACGATATATTCTATGAAACGACAACGACTTCGAATCCGACACGTGAGCGCATCGTTCGTCAGGCTTCGAAAAATCATATCATTTCGAAAAATCAAACCTTTTCGAACTGAAATCGATTTCGAAAAAGTCAAATCGACGACGGAACATTTCGAAGTTTCCACGAATCCGCCGCAGTCGAGCAAAGAAAATCGATTTTAATTATGGAATATTCATCACAGTTGGCTTTTATTTTCCACATTGGAACTACAGACAAAAAATATCAAGTGTGAAAATAAAAACAACAAGAAATGACACTTAACCGAAAACGTCTCGAAATAATTGTGACTTCATTTGAGCATTGACTGCGATCAGGGGGGAGGCTTCGGGCGTTGGAGCCTGAGCTCACCTCTAAAAAAGTCACTAAATCATTGTTTGCGTAAATTTACGTCGTCCGTCGAATGGCGGCGATAGGCGAGCAATAATCGAGCATTAAGTCCGAGCTTATTGACTAATTGACTAATTGACAAACGCTTGCCTCTCATATATGTGTAGAATGTCAATAGAAATAACAACGGAGAAAAAGATGAAAATGGGAACTACAAAATAGACAAGAGCCAAATAAACATGATTTGTTTACAGCTCTCAATGAGATTGGAATGTATTTTTGTGCGAGGGGAACGAGAGAAAGAGAGAGAGGTAGAAAGAGAAGGGGACATGGTTTCGGTCAATTGATAATTTTTCCATCAATATTATTAATTAGTTATCTCTATTATCGTTGTTGTTGTTGCTGTTGTAAACAATCTCTCAGCCATTGTGAGAGCGAGAAATCGAAACGAAATCGCTCCGGTCACTCGAAAACCTCGTCGTGTTTCGATCTGACCTTGTGAGCGATAAACTCAAAAATTACAATGAACTGAATTCACTCAAACACTGTCAAAGACACGCACACATACACACGAATGCCATGGGCTGGCATAAATTATGGTAAATTTTGCGCAAGTCTTCGACGAAAGTCTAAGGAAAGCAAAATCGAGCAAAAGACCGAACAAAAAAATGAAGAAAAAAAGACGAACAAAAGACAAACGAAAGACTTGAGCGACGAACTTGAAACACTTTCGGGTGTCCGCATTTGTCTTTCGCTCATGCTGCGCTCTTGCTCCCTTTTCGCACAATTTCCTCACCCATATTCAATCGCCTTCTTTTGACTCTCTTTCTCTCTTTGTCTGCTTTCCTTGTCTCTCTCTGTCTCTTTCTGGGTGCCCCAGGCGCCTTTCCTTACTCTCTCTCTCTCTCTATCTCTCTGGGAGCCCCCGTTCACCTGTCGCTCAGTTGTTGAAGTGCAGCGATTGTCAACACCTCGGGCGCCCATTGTTAGGCTGCCAATTGAGACACACACACACATCTATACGTTGTCGACACATTGAAGCCTTTCTTCACGCACACCACCACTCGTGCACCGAGAGTCGCATTAGCGTCGAGCTGTCAATCATTAGATTTCCATTCGTTCATGCTGCATGACGATGACGATTTTTCACGCCTCCTCTCCGTTGTCGCATCAGGTTTTGGAATTTATTGCAATTTCGTTAGAAACAGTGATTATTCATCCATTGTTGTTGGTGTTGTATTTTCTTTTGGTTTGTTATCATTGTTGTTGTTGCTATTTGTATTGTTGTTGTTGCTATTTTTATTGTTGTTTTTGCTTTTATTGCATTGCAAAATGACGAAAGACTTGAGCAACGAACTTGAAAACCAAATTGTGATTCTCCGCCTAACACTTTGTAGTCTATGGTTGTCGTCTGTCTGTCCATCGGTCTGTATGACTCGTCGAAGGTGTGTCTGTCTGTCAAACGGTCTGACTGTTTACCTGTCTGTCTATCGGGCTGTCTCTCTGACTATCTGTCGGTCTATCCATACGTCGTCTGTCGTCAGTGCAGTACAGTTATCTATTTGTTTGACAACCATGTGTTCATGCAAATTTCTCGACCACAATTTGTGAGCCGACAGACAGACATTACAGAAATGTAGATTGTTGTTGTTCTTGTTTGTGTTTCTTTTGTCATCGTTTTTGTTTTTTCTGTGTATTTTTTTTGTTGTTTATGTATTTTTTGTTGCTTTAAGTCGGATATTTGAACAATGCCGTCCGATGTTACGACGTGCCACAGTCTCTATTGCCATCAAATGTAAATGGCAAATATTTGTTTGAGTTTGGCAAACTTTTTATTAACGTCTTTTCTTCTTACCACTTTTTCTTCCCCTTCTTCTTCTCCCTTCTTCTTCTCCCTTCTTCTTCCCCTTTTCTTCACCATCTTCTTTACCCCCTCTCACTACAATCGTCTTCCTTACTTCTTCGATGTGTGAAAATGGAACCAAAGTGCGAACAAAAGATTATGACATGTGTGTTTGAATAATTTATTGACTCCATGTGCTCGCTGGGATCACTGGAGCGCAGCCGTCACTATCGACTGTACCCATCGACTGACGTTTCCCAACTCTGGAGATGACGACGCCACGCGTGCTGGAAAAAATAATCGATGCAGACGGCGAACGTGGTGGAGGAAATGGCCTTGAACTAGTTTCGATTTGGTCAACTTCTGCATATTGATTTGCAATGTCTGGCCACCCATTTTTTTATTCTTGTAATTTCTGCTCCCCCTTTTTTTTCTTGCAATGTCTGGTCCCCCTTTTGTTTCTCTTGCCAATTACCAACTGGGGTCGGGTCGGAAATTGCAATCAATGCATGTTTATCGCCGGCCTTCTTCACAGCACGCATTAGCCTTGACCCAGTTGGTGGATGCGTCGTTCGGTCGGTCGGTCGTTGTGATGCATTGCGTGAATCATGCACGCACTGAAGACGAAGGCGAATATGTATGCGGACTTTCTTCGAACAGCCTCCAGTTGTTGCATCACATGTAATCGAACAAATGAGAATCCATCGAAAAAAACTCATGATCCAATAAAGAAACGGATGATCCATTGAAGGAACTGATGATCGAAGGAGAGATGATCGAACGAATGGATGGACGATTAAATAAACGAATGTATGAAGAGAAGGTTGGACGGACAATCGAATGAATCGACTGCTGGACAGACAATCGAATGAACAGACTACTCGATGGACAATCGGTCGCCAGCATAATGCGAGATTTACATTCACGCTGTCGTTGAATAACTATTTAAATATTGAACCACATATCGACTGCATTGTCTTTCATGATTCGCATCGAATTCCTCAACTCGTCTCTCTCTCTTTCGCATCGAATTCCTCTCGTTGGCCTACAGAAAGAAATTTGCATCTCGTTCGATTGTGTGACTCATTTGAATAAAAACTAGATTCCATGAGGAGGGAGATTGAGCAACTGATATATGGATCGTAATCGTTGTTTCAGATCTTTCTTTTTTCTCTTTCTTCAACTAACTCTGTTTCTTTCAGTTTGAGTCTTTTGCTTTTCCTCTTAATTTGATTTTCGTCTTAATCTCTTTCGGCCTAACTTTGGCTATTTTTGTTTAATTTTTCTCTCTCCCGTTTTTATCTTCTTTTCCATATATTTTTTGTATTCTTTTATCTATTATTTTTCGCATCTCTTCCCTTCTCTCTCTCCATTATAATTTTTATATCCCTTTTTTTTATCCCAAACGAAAGACTTAAGACCCAAACTACCTCTCTCTTATATTCAACATCAACGATTTTTCTTGCAAATGTTCACGCAAAATTACATCAATTATTACTCAAATCAAGCACATACTCAAATCATCAACTTGCTCAAATTAAACACACATTTAAATATAATCCACACTCAAATCAAGTACACACTAACACCAACAAACACCTTCAGACGATCCTCTCCAATCGTTCCGTTCTTCGAGTGACGCGTTGCGATTGCATAATGATTTTTATTTGGCACCAACAGCAGCTGCTCCACCAACATCCCCATCATCGAAACCAGCTGCTCGAGCTCACCTCGAAGCAACTGCAACAACTAGACGTCAAAATGCATTCGCAGGTCTCGTTCATTGGGAAATCGCTGGCAAATTTCTTCGCATCAACAACTCGGTGGTGAAGTTTTCCATGTTGTTGGTGATCGCTTTGGTCAGAGATGGAGTTGGCGCCGTCTGTGTGTATGCGTGTATGTGTGTGAGTGGTCTCTGCACATGCCACACACGCACACATCAACAACACATGGTCTGTAGCCTGCTGACACAGATTTATGCACGTTGTTTTGCAAACGCTGCAGCGGAAACCATCGACCGCAAACGAAAACGAAAGCAACTGAAAGTGTCTTCTACAGGAGTTGTTTGTGTATAAGAAAATGAATGTGTATATGTAATAGTTGTGTATGTGTACTAGTTGTGTATTTGTAATAGCACAATAGTCTCTGTGTGTGTTTGTGATAATTATTCGTCGTCACTCTGAGGTGTTTGTCGGCCACGCGATCGCCTTTGGTTAAGGAATGATAAACACATTACTAGAATTTCGTAAATAATCACCATATTTTCCATTACGAAAACTTGTTTTTGATTTTTTTGTTGCTTATGAAAAATTGTTATAATTACAACCAAAGGAGCTATTGGCAAGAGGAAATATTTCTCATTCGAATCGATGTTAACAAGTGCGATTTTGACACGAATACCGACGATCAAAAAACGAAAGACTTCGACATGAAAAACTCGGGCATGAAAAACTCGAGCACGAAAAACTCGGGCATGAAAACCTCGAAGGCAATTAATCGAAAGTTAATTAGGAAATGAACTACTTTGATAGTAATTGGGCTTTCATTGAATTACATTATATTTAGTTAATGTTTTGGGAATTTCAGTTGGGTTGAATTTCATTTGGGATTGAATTTGAGTTGTGATTGAATTTGATTTCGGATTGAATTTCATTTCAGATTGAAATTGTAATAAATATTAATTTTATTTTATTTATTTTTTATTTTCAGCACTAGCGATCCTGTCATGGCGACAAACAACGATGGGGGAACGCAACAGTGGGCACGAAACTCACAGGCGGCCGTCTCCGTGCGGCACGCGTTCAAGGCGTACGGCAAGAAGAAGACCGCCAACCAGGTGTTGAACAACCTGAACATGACAGTACCAAAGGGCACAATGTAAGTAAAATCATAATCATGATAAGAAAATATATTTACATCTTCTTGAAAATCAACTTAAGATACCGAAAAACAAATCGAAATATTGAAAATCAACTCGAGGACCATTAAAAAAACTCGAAACATTTAAAATCAACTTCAAAATATTAAAAAGTAAATCGAAATATTGAACACCAACTCGATATATTGAACAACAACTCGAAATATTGAACAACAACACGCTATATTGAACACTATTCAAGACGACACATTGTACAACAATTTCAAATACTGTACAAAAACAACTCAGCAAACACTCATGCGACAACCTTTCGATTTCAATTCGAAACAAACAAGGAAAACCATTGAATCTCAATGAAAAAGAAAGTTTTCTTTTCTTCTCCCTCTGTTGAGAAGTGGAAAAAATCCCTCCACTTGAAGTACTCAAATACCAATTTGAATCCGACTTCGAACCCAAATTCGAATCCGACTCTGAGACCCCGAGAGTTCGACGAAATTCGTGGTCCAATAAGAAAATCCGCCTCATCATCGTCATCACCTCGGAAGGAGTGCGAGAAGTAGTGAAATTTCTGTCAATGAAAGTGAAACGAACAATTGATAAGGGGAACAATGAAGGCTTGGGTAGAGATAGAGATGGATTTGTCAACATCAACTTGGAATTAGTTCGGCAAACAGACGAGATTGAGAAATGAGACGGAACAATGTTCAGCCGATTAGCGTCTTGGCGACTCTTACCACTCACATCTCTCCATAATTTAAATATTGCGACATTTTCCATTTAATTTTTAGTTTGAGTTTCTTTTTCGTCCCACTGTCATTTGTCGCCCCACTGTAATATTTCCATCGCTTCAATTTCCGTCGCCTTCCGTTGTTGTTGTTGTTGACAAAGGCCAATTGACATGCGCCCGTAATGAGAGCAATTAACCCCTTACCTTTAGTTAATGGACTGATACCAATAATTGTATTGATGCATTGCGAAACCTTCTGTGATTGCTTTTAGTCTCCTCTCTCTCTCTCTCTTTTTCTCTCTCGTCATTATCTCTCGGAGGCGGGACTCAATTAAAACCGGTCACTAGTGCTGGACAGTAACGAATCGAGATTCGAGTTTCCTTCAGCTTAGTCAAAGTGCAACATTTAGTTGTTGCTTCGATATACATATGTACATATAAAGGAACCAGAAGAATAGACTGAAAAAAAAACAGACAGAAACCGGATATTGGAATCGAGTAAATGCAATCAAAGACTGAAATGAAATAACAAACTGGAAAGTACGAATTAAAAACTGAAAAGTTTTTTTATTCTCCTGTTGAAAATTAAATTTTATTAAATTTTTTCCAAATAGGGATTATTTTAATACTATAACATCATTACACTATGCAATTATTACATTTTTAATTGATATTTATTTTTAATAAAATTTCCAATTGAAAAGTTTTGCGTTTCAAAATAACAAATTATAAAATCCCTAAATATCACATAATATGTAAAATAAATGGTTGTTCGGTTTTCGCATTATTATGTTCTTGATTTGTGGAATATTTTATTTCGTTCATCGACTGAAAACCCATGGTCGATAGCAAAGCGTGTAATTTTTGCATTATTTTTCCTTGATTTCATCTAATTGTTAGCGGAGCTCGTATACAACGATTATGCACACACTTGTTTTTAATTAGAACAACTTTCTGGCGTCAATAACTAGTTATTGATGCTGGTTGTAACGTGTTAGTTGTTGTTGTTTTCGATGTTGTACCTGATGCTGTTGTTATTAAGTCAATGCTTGTTCTCAATGAAATCAATTTATATCAATCCCAAGGGATGATATTTCCAAACATGATCATGATGTTTGTCTAAAACTCTCAACACAAAAACAATAGTCATCGAAATCAACAACTGATACGAAGACGAGTAAGAAATTGAAAACAAATGCTTTCGCTCTCTCTCTCTCTCTCTTTCTCTCTCAATCTCTCTCACTCTCTCTGCCACACTTAAAAATATATTGACAACTACACACATGTTCAATATTTCAAGGTGAAATAGAAACGATTAAAATTTAATGATATGCAAACGCTTAAGTGACAACGACAACAACAAGACACAAAAACAATCACCGATTCCAAAAAAGTGTGAACGGCTAATATTAAAATTATAATTATTGAAAGAAGATATACATTTTCATTGAAGGAAGATATTTGCATTAAATTAATATATTTGAATTAAATGAAAATACATGCATTGAATGGAGATACATGTATTGAATGAAGATACATGTATAGAATGAAGATACATGTGTAGAATGAAGATACATGTATAGAATGAAGATATTTTTCTATTGATTGAAAATATTTTTTATTGAATGAATATATAATTGTATTGAAAGAACATATTTGAAGGAAGATAATTGTATTCAGAGAAGATGCTTGTATTAAAGAACAAGATATTTGTATATTTCATGATTCGACGAAATTTCCACCTGGAGCTGGAAGCGATTCCTAAAAATATGGATCAAAACAAAAGACTGCAGAAACGAACTCGTCGATGATTCCATCAATTGTTCGATGTTATTGGGTTTTTGTTATTTTTAACCCGTTATATGGTTATCTCATAATTATTTGAATTTGTAAATTTCCGATCGTGGCGATGCAGAATAAAGAAAACCTGCATCAGAACCCGATTCTTAAATAAACCCCAAAATAAACGTAAATTAAACCCCAAATAAACCGCAATTAAATGTAAATAAAGTAAAAATTAAAGCGACTAAGAGAACAGTTGTTACCAAATACAACAATAACAAAAACAACAATATTCGCAATAATAATACTAAAAAAAAATAAAAGTTACAAAAACAACACAAAAATCACCACAACAATAAAATAACCTGCTGCTGACCGCTTTGCAAAGAACCAACAGCAATGACCCAGATTCATTCGAATGTCCAACGAAGACATCTGTCTGTTTGTCCATCTCTCTCTCTCTCTCTGACAAACGAATTGCGGTCGAGACAACGATGTCGTGGCTTCTCTGAGTTGACTTGAGTTGAGTTGTGTTGTTTTTGCTCACAGTTTGCCAAAAAAATTATAAATCATATAAATAAATAAATAATCTTTCGGAAGCTCTCGACCTGAACCTATGCCATTCGGTGACGACGACGACCTCTTGCGCGTGTCGCCCCGAAAAGTTTGTTGAACGTTTCGCTAGCAACGACAACAGAGTGACAACAACAGCAAAGTCAACTCAATATCAGCGATGGAGAGAAATAGTGAGATAGAGAGTCTTAGTGGAGTCTTAGCCTAAACATGGCTCGAATTTATCAATATGGATATGAGTAGAGATATTCTCTCTTCATTATCTCGTTGTAATGAATCTAGCTGTAAAACAACAAATGCAATAACAATAACTAAAATAACAAAATAACATTATGAGTAACAAAACCTTAGGAAAAACAATAACTAAAATAACAAAATCATTATGAGTAACAAAAATAATATTATAAGAGCAACAAAAGAACAGCAAAAGCAACAAAAAAGCAACAACAACTACAACAAATACAATAACAAACAACAGAAACAGTTACAACTACAACAAATCAGTAACAACTACAACAAACAGCTCGAAGTTAAACAATTCAAGGTGAGATGTTGAAATATTTCAACTTGAACTGTGCGGCCTAACATTGACTTAAAATATCAGATATCAAATTGTCATCGCTGTGGTTGTTATAGTAGTTGTCATTGTTATTGTTATTGTTGTTGTTGTTGCTATTGTCGATGTTGTTATTGTTGTTGGTGTTGATGTTATTGTTACTGTTGTTCATGACGAGCACTAAAAGTTTTGACATTTGACTCGCAAGCATTGATCTTTTGGCGACACTCAAGGAATCCGCGCTTTGGGCCGAGTTTAAGGTTGTTGGCTAGATAAAGTTACAATAAACCAAAAGTCAAACAATAATAAAATCATACAAAAACAAGAAAATCATAAAATTAACAAGAAATGAAACAATAAACCAAAAGATAACATTAAATTAAAAACCAAACGACTGCAGATGACCCCAGGAGGTCGAGGAAAATCCCTAAAAATTTTCCTAAAAATTATAAGGTTCAAACCTTTATTCAGAAGGTTTTCCAAGAATTTGAACCTCTACTAGATCGATAGAATCTTATAATTAAATCACTATAACGGACAAAGTTTAATTTCAATCTTGTTCGATCAATTCAACTCACTTTCCTCCTCATGTTTCACCCAAGTCTTTTCAATCAAATCGATCACTTCAAGCTCAACTTGGGAGCCTCGCATAAGTAGCAATTAATTTAATTGTTTTGTAATTGGAGTAATCGAGTTTTCGTCGTTGTTGTATGTTGTATAGTGATATCGTCGTTGTTTTTGTTGCTACTGTCGTCGTTGTTGTTGTTGATATTGTTGTCGTTGATATTTCTGTTGATAGTGTTTTCATCGGTGTTATTGCAAGCGCATCATAAAATGCAATACAATACAATATATATTTAAATACAGACAAGGTCAAGGGCAACTTCTCTTATGTCTGTCTCTCTCTCTCTCTCTGTCTGTCTGTCGGTCAGTGATGACGATGAAAATATCATATTCGATTTCTTGTCGTTTGATTTTCATTGCAGTTGTATTTATTTTTTGCGAATTTTTTTGTTAATGTTTTTTTTTTTAATTTTATTATTTTTAATGTTGTGATTGTTTTTGCTATTATTTTATTTTTATTACTTTTGAGATTATTTTTGTTTTGATATTATTATTCTTTAGGTTATTTTTATTATGTGGGTTATTTTGATGATTGTTATTATTGTTAATTTTATGATATTGTTATTGATATTGTTGTTATTTTTGATATTGTTATTGTGTTGATTCTTGTAATTTTTTTTGTTACTTTTTTATTTTTTGATATTTTTTATTATTTTAGTTATTTTTATTCTTTTGATATTCGTTTGTAATTGTTATTATTTTGATAATGTTATGCTATTGATATTGTTATTATTTTTTATTTTTATTCTTATCACATTGTTGCCTCTCTTTATATTGTTTGTCTTTCGTAATTTTTTGATACAGTTATTGTTTTGTAATTTTAGTCATTGATTATTCTTATTCTTTTTGCTTCTCTTGTCGCATTCGTAGTAAAAATGCGCTGATTTGGCCCAAAACAACCCCTTGACCGTGTCAATGGGCTCAAAACTGCTGAGCGGAGGGTTTTTTTGAAGACAGGTGTTCGCTTGCTTCACTGAGTCTTTTTCGGTTTTTGAGCATATGCACTTTCGAGAATATTCGCTATTTAAAATTTACTTAATTCACTTAATATTCATTTTAGTTTTAATCAACTTCCCCTCTCTCTCTTCCAGTTATGGCCTTCTCGGCGCCTCCGGCTGCGGCAAGACGACCCTCCTCTCGTGCATCGTCGGCCGACGGCGCATGGACTCGGGCGAGATCTTCGTGCTCGGCGGCAAACCGGGCACCCGAGGCTCGGGAGTCCCCGGCAAGAGAGTCGGCTACATGCCCCAAGAGATCGCTCTCTACGGCGAGTTCTCAATTCGTGAGACGATGATGTACTTCGGCTGGATCTTCGGCATGGAGACGGGCGAGATCATCGAACGGTTGCAATTTCTCCTGAATTTCCTCGATCTGCCGTCGGAGAAGCGACTGGTGAAGAATCTCAGCGGTGGCCAACAACGACGTGTCTCGTTCGCAGTCGCCCTGATGCACGATCCGGAGCTGTTGATCCTCGACGAGCCGACGGTCGGCGTTGATCCGCTGCTGCGGCAGAGCATCTGGAATCATTTGGTGCACATCACGAAGGCCGGCCAGAAGACGGTCATCATCACGACACATTACATCGAGGAGGCCAGACAGGCGCACACGGTAAGAGAGAGATTGTAAGATTGTGGTTCATAATGATCATGTTTGACATATTTTTCCTCTCTTTCCCAGATCGGCCTCATGCGCTCCGGCCATCTTCTTGCCGAGGAGTCGCCCAGCGTTCTGTTGTCCATGTACAAGTGCATCAGCCTCGAGGAGGTCTTCCTCAAGTTGTCGCGCATCCAGAGCCAGAAGGGCGATGTTTCTCATGTGAACTTTAGGTGAGTGCCACGCCCCCTCCGAACTCGAACACAGCCGCATGCCCAATATTCAATGTTTTATCGCATGCAAATTTAATTTAAAAAAAGTGTTTAGCACCAAAAATTATTATCATCAAATTAATTAATTTCAAAATAAATTGTATCAACATTAATATCACCAAAAATTAATAGCAACAAAAATTATTATCGTCTAAAATTAAAATAATTTTCACCTATAATTATTATTATCACAAAATTATTATCAGCAAAAATTAATATCACCAAAAAATATTATCACCAAAAATTATGATTTCCAAAAATTAATATCACCAAAAATTATTATCATTTATAATTAATTTCAAAAAAATAATTATCAACAAAAATTCATATCACAAAAAATTATTATCACCAAAAATTATGATCTCCAAATATTATTATCATAAAAATTAAAAAAACAAAGTTTCATCTAAAATTATTATTATCACAAAATTATTATCAAAACAAAAAAATTAATAATATTACCAAAAATTGCTTCATCAAAAATTATAGTAAACAAAAATTAATATCACCAAAAATTAACAAAACTAATATTTTGATCATGAAAAATTAAAAAAATTATTCTCATTAAATGATGTGAACAAAAATTATTATCATCAAAAATTTTCATCAAAACATTATTATCGAAAAATTATTATTTATCACCTAAAATTTTTTCAAAAACCCAAAATTAATCGATTTTTTCGTTTTCGTTTTTATTTTGTTCTTTACATATTTATTGGTTGAATAATTGTTGTCGCTCCATCCACATCCATGTTGACTCTCCATCCATCCATCCACACATATGACGTGCATGTCTCCCCCTCGATATATGTATTTGACCATATGTTTGTGTCTGTGTGTGTGTCCTTGTAAATCCTCCGATATGAAACTCACTGACACAGTAATAATATCTCGTTGCATGCCATGGCATTCGGCAGTAAGAAGGACAAGCCCAGCTCCAGTCAGGAAGGCGGCGTCGTCGGACTCAATTTCCATCAGAGCAAGGAGGTTCTGATCAACGACACCAACGGCTCCATCTATACGGTTTGTTAGATTATATTATCCGATTTCATTCACCATTCACAACACTTTCGACATCTCAACATCTCTCTCGCAGTGCATTACTTCTATCTTTCAGCCTTCTCATGCTTTGTGACGCGATCCATGGATCGAAGATCTCTGGGTTGCCTTCGACTTCATTCGATTAGTTTTTAATATTAACATATTTTTCCTGGAGTTTTAGAATAAGAAAATCAATTTCTTCTAATCTGACAAAAATTATTTTTTGGTCCTTTTCATGTTTTGTTCTGCCTCGAAACTTTCGTTTCCGAATTCTAGCTCATGCTTTTTATGTTGGTTTTAAAAATCTAGGATAATTTTTAATTATTTATCATAGTATTAATTTATCGATTCACGGGTACAAATTTAGATTTGTATATATATTTTTTGTTTTCATTAAATTTTAATTTTTTCCAAATTATAACTTTTCATAAGGAATGTTCTTGGTATACCTCAGATCAAGTTACACATTGATTTTAATACAAAAAAATACTCAAAAGTTTTTCCAGTAAAATTCCATCAGTGGCATCCCGTCCATCTCTGTCCTCCTTCCTTCCTTCCTTCCTTCTTTCCATCCTTCCTTCGTTCATCATCCGCTTTCTTCTCACAATCAGAAATTTCCCTCTGGTTTGAGTCAAATTCTTATCGATATCTTCTCTCTCTTCCTCTCTCGCATGCTCCGCTGCATAAATATTCACGATATATCAATGACAATCGAAATAAAAAAAAAACCAATACCGATACCAATTCACACGCAGCTAAACCAAGAGCCCTACGACCCACCGCCATCAAAGCGCAACAACCCGAACGATGAGGAGAGTTGCCAAGATTGCTACGCGAACCTTTGTAAAGTGAGTCCTTCAACGCGATTATCCTTGAATATATTCTAACTTATGGTTTGTGTTTCTTTCGCAGGTTACATCGAAGGGTAAAATCAAGGCGCTGCTCACCAAGAACTTCCTGCGAATGTGGCGTAACGTCGGCGTTATGCTTTTCATCTTTGCCCTGCCCGTGATGCAAGTGATCCTCTTCTGTCTGGCCATCGGACGTGATCCGCAAGGCCTCAACCTGGCCATTGTCAATCAAGAAATGAACAACACGGTAAGAGAGAGAGAGAGAGTCTTTCCTGCACTCAATATGTTATAACTTGATCGATTGACCTTTAGGAGACCTGCTTCTGGGAGGACGGCTGCCACTTCTCGAACCTCGGTTGTCGCTATCTGAACCATCTGAACCACAGCGTGATCAAGACCTACTACACGGACATCGAGGAGGCGAAGGAGGCGGTGCGGGTGGGCGCCGCCTGGGGCGCTCTCTACATCACGGACAATTTCACCGATGCGTTCACCGCACGCGCCGCCCTCGGTCGCGACTCGGACGAGGAGACGATCGATCAGTCGGAGATCAAAGTGTGGCTGGACATGTCGAATCAACAGATCGGCGTCATGCTCAATCGTGATATTCAGTTGGCGTATCGTGACTTCGCCATGGGCCTGCTCGATCAATGCGGCAACAACCCGAAACTCGGCGATGTCCCGATTCAGTTCCGCGAACCGATCTACGGCACCATGAATCCATCGTTCACCGATTTCGTCGCTCCCGGTGTGATCTTAACGTGAGTTTTGTGTTTGAACAAAGTGTGAGAAATTTCATAATAACTTATTTTCTCTCTCAGCATTGTCTTCTTCTTGGCCGTCGCTTTGACGTCGTCGGCTCTGATCATCGAACGCACTGAGGTTAGTCTCAAGTTCCTTCTCTCCTTTGATCTCTTTAGTAATGGTATTTTCGCTCCTTCTTCCAGGGTTTGCTCGATCGCTCCTGGGTGGCCGGCGTCTCCCCCGGCGAGATCCTCTTCTCGCACGTCGTCACCCAGTTCGTGGTCATGTGCGGCCAGACGACACTCGTCCTCATCTTCATGCTCGTCGTCTTCGGGGTCACGAACAACGGCGACCTCATCTGGGTGATCGTGTTGACTCTGCTCCAGGGTCTGTGCGGGATGTGCTTTGGCTTCTTGATCTCGTCGATATGTGAGTTGGAGCGAAATGCGATTCAGCTGGCGCTCGGTTCGTTCTACCCGACGTTGTTGTTGTCGGGCGTGATCTGGCCCATCGAGGGAATGCCTGTGGTTTTGAGGTGAGTTCTTCTTCGATTCGAGTCCTTTTGAGGTCATTTCAAATCATTTTTTCCCACTCTCTCTCTTCAGGTACATCTCTCTGTGTTTGCCGCTGACGTTGGCCACGACCTCGTTGCGCTCGATCCTGACGCGCGGCTGGGAGATCGTCGAGCAGGACGTCTATAGCGGCTTCCTGAGCACCCTCGGCTGGATTCTCGGCTTCCTGATCCTGACGCTGCTCGTGCTGCGCTCCAAACGCGGCTAACACGATTCTCCGAGGGACACGAGAGGGAGGGAAACAGGACGAGAAAGAATTTTTTCCTTCCTTTAATTCTCTCTCTCTCTCTGCCGAGTCGCTCGTTGGACGAAGAACCTGATTTACCGAAGCTTGAATGGGGCGATCCGAATGAAACCGAGGATCGCGAGACGACGTCGTCATCGTCGTTGTCGATGTCGTTGTCGTCGAGTGGGCGGGTGGGCGTAACTTGGGTGCCTTACCGTTAGAAGCAGGTCCTGTAGGTAGCATTTTCTAGTTTTCCAAAGTCACATCAACGCGCAGGAATCTCTTTCTGCGCCCTGTCTCTATCTCCCTCTGTCTATCCATCGACCTCTCTCTCGCTGTCCACCTGTCGCTCTCTGTCCCCCTCTCTATCTCTCTCTCTCTCCCTCTCTGTTGCTGTCGCCTTCCGTTTCCGCCACATCGAACACAGAATTTTTTTTATTCATCTTCGAATACTATTTCTCTGTTTTTCTATTTCCCTTCCGAAAATTTTCATAATTTATTTTAAAATCGTAGTGTATTTGTAATAATTTAAGGTTTAGGTTTTTAATTTAGGTTTTAAACGTTTACTTTTTTATAAATCTCTATACATACACCCAGATATATACACACGCACACATGTGTATGTATGTATTGTAAATAAATTAATATTAGTCGAATTACAAAGAATTACAAGAGCAATTGACGTGAGCGCAAACCAAGATCGATCACAAGTTAAGGGTACATTTTAGCTAAACTTAAGACGTCCGTCCATTTTCGCATCACTCTCTCCACCCCCCCTGTAGCTCTGTCTCTTTCTTACAATCACCGCTTCCGCCTCCCTCATCCTTCTCCGCATTGGGTTTTCTCCAACATGAATGGACTGTGATTACGAAACTACTTATTTTATAAATAATATTTCTTTTTAATACTATCACTTAATGACAATGAAACAACAATATTTGCGTGGGGATTTTTTGTTTTTATAATTTTTTGTTTGTTTTGTTTAGTTTTCCGTTTCTACTGGTTTTGTTTGTGAAATCAGCCGTAGCTCAGTTCAAAATGGGAATGTAATACTTAAGTTTATCGCTTACTATTAATTGTAAAACCACTTAATTTTTTACGTTTTGTCTATCGCTCTTTATGCCTTCTATTTAAGTTTGCACACCAACGCAGAAACAGATCCAAACACACGCATACTTGTAGAGAAACTTAAAGAATTTTTTAGAGAGAATCGATTCAAACAAAATTAATGCGTAATTAAAAGTTTCTCCTTCGAATCAATCTGTTGTATTTGTTATGCATGCGTCAAATTACTATGTGTAAAGAATAAATAATTGAATAAAATTATACGAAAATCGAAATGGTGTTTTTATTACTTTTTTTTATTTATTTTATTTTATTTTATTTTATTTTATTTTATAAGAATTAGAATTCGAATTTTAAAATTTAAAGTAAAATCAATACTTTTTATTATAAGGCTTTTAAAATGGAACTCCAAAAATTAAAGCAAAATCGCCTATCAGAAGGTTTTTTGAAGTCACTGTAGTTTAAGTTTGAGAAGCTCTGTTAATGTAAGAACTCTGTTATCTGCACCAAAGATCTGCACTACCTGCACATTTCAGTGCTTTTCACACCTTCCTCCGCTCTTTGCGCAATACTTTGAGCACCACTGCAGAGACTGTTGACTGGTTGGAGAAGGACAGCAACAGTAAACAGCAACAACTGCTCGCTGTCAAATGAACAGCTGATGTCTGCTCTGCCGATGACACATAAACAAACGTCAACAAAGAAAAATTGTGCATTAAGAAAACACGATTTAATTTCGCAAAACATATTATTAAACAACTAAGAATAAAGTGAGATTATGCCGAGACTAGGTTAGTGGAGATTGCGGAGCCGCCACGATGGACAAATCGAACATCGTGAACACGTTCACGGGTTACGTGGACCAGCTGCGCAACACCGAATGCAGGTGGGTGCGGCGAGCGGGCCGTTTCCGGTGCTCCCCCGCTGCCGATGGGTTTCTTGCCAAAAACTATTGACTAATTTCTTGTTTTGTTTAACCCTTGTTTTTCCATCCACCGATCGACAACAGTCAGAAGGAGAAGATCTCCTGCTTCCAGCACATCGCCGAATGCATCCTGTCGCCGGCTCTCGTTGGCCACATCAACTATGCGACCCACTGCAGCACGGCGACCAACGTCCTGCTTCTCTTCTGCGAGGATCTCGACTCCGCCGTTCGCATGAGCGCCGAGGAGAATTTGAATCGGATCTTCAGGGCTCTGGAGCGCACCCGAGTCAGTCGCATCCTTCTCGATCTCTACGGCGAGATCAAGCGCAATGGGAACCAGAGGTGGGCATGGCTTTACTTCCCCCGAAAAACTTGATAAATTATCTTTTCGTTGTAGATCGCTGCGCATTTGTCTCAATCTGTTCGCCTACTACGCTCCACAGATCAAGGAGATCCACCTCCAGCGTTACGCATCACGCCTTCTGCCCTGCCTCCAGACCATCGCTCAGCGCAAGGAAACCTTGCTGTGCGAATCGCTCTGCGAGTTCATGAAGAGCTTCGGGAAGCATCTCCAAATAGGGTTGACCGACAGCGAAACCTGTAAACTTCTAGAGGTGAGGCCGACGAACTTAAATTTCAAGCTAATTGGAATATATTGCTTCTCAATGAAGCGTGCGTTTCCATTGATTGATTGGAGTCGAATCGAATTCAGTTTTTAATTACTTTCCGGCACTCATGTAATTGAACTTTAATGAAACTCTCTCGACCAATAGATGTTTTTGATTAAAAATATATATTCATTTTAGAAAAACTCCATAAAAATCATTAACAAACGATGGCAATAGACATAAAGAACTTGCGCGAGTATCGATAGTTGAAATTGCCTAAAAAGAGAGATAAATGAAGCCGCAAATATTTGAATTCATATATATGTTTTTGTGGAAGGACTATTTTATTTATTTGCCTGGAGCAAATTGAAGAAGCCTCGAGTCCGACATGTTGCCAGGTGAAAAGGCCGAAAAGGTTTTTTCGCTCTTACCTCGTGTCTGTCTGTCCTTCTGTTTCGACTGAATTTCTATTTGTTGAGGTTTTTTAGGACTTCGTGAGAATATTTTCGTTACTTTCTCGCGCTTCGAACGAAGCAGTCATTCCATTATTAAATTAAAAATTTAGCTGCCTCCACGTGACTGCCGTCAATACTTCATCGACATGACGTAGAAGCATTGGATAACCAAGCATCAATTTCTCTTCGTCTCCACCGATGCAGAGAGTAAATTTAGAAATCAGTCGAAGAGTGAAAAAAAAAGACTTCGACTTCGAAAAAAGTTTCCTCTGTGTGTTTGCACAGTATTAGCAGAACTCAGTTTAAGCCTACGACCTCCAACTACCAATGACTCTTTTGGCTTTTGCTCTTTGGGCGATTTGAAAAGCGGGAAAATCAACAGAACCGCGATGACTACTTTTCATCAGCGGCTCCAACGACGACACGAGAATAAAAAAATGTGGACAAAAAACGAAAAGATGAACAAAGTGCAAAACACAAAGTGAAAACAAATCAAATGCAACTGTAAACAAAATTCGACAAACAGCTATAAAAATATTTCCAACTCTGAAAAGCTTTCGTGTGAATTTCAACTTCAGTTTTCACTCGATTTTGCTTTTCATATCTGTTTTTGTATTGTAGGTTTTGTTTTGTTTTACTTTTGGTTTTCTTTTATTTTAGATTCTATTTTGTTTTACTTTTGATTTTGTTTTAATTTTGATTTTATTTTAGGTTTTGTTTCATCGTTGTTTTTGTAGTCTTTGTAGAGGTTTCGTTTGAAATTCTTTGCCCTGAAAGAGACCGGATTTATTTTGATTTTATTTCGTACTCTTTTTTTTTAGGTTTTTCTGGCAAACATTGGCTCGGAGTGCGCGGTGAAGCGACGATGCTCGTCACAGAACTGCATCAGCTTAATTGAGAATTCGCGCCATAAAAGTTTAATGGCCAAACATGGACTCAATAAAGTGATTGGTAAGTGAATTCTTAGTAACCATAGTGAGAAATAGGGCGAGAGAGCGGGAGAGAAATGTGAGTCAATGTGATCGATGGCTTTTGTGGGCCGGCAGAAATCGCGGGACAGGCTTTGAAGAGGCTTTCATCAACTTCAACTTCAAGGGCATGAAATCTATGTTCAATTTTAAAAGCCTTTCAATGACAAAGAGCTTAATCATTAAGATTTAATTATTAAACATTTTTGTTTTTAATATTTTTGGAATAGAGATAATTTTTTCTATTTGAATTCAAGATAATTTTTTCTATTTGAATTCAAGATCATTTTTCCTATTTGACCTAACTCGATAAGGTAGAAAGTTCGAATTCAAAACTCTTTAATTCGATTGGATTATGGGAATAACTCGAAGCCTTCGCCAAAACAATTGAAAGCATTCATAATGTTCGAATTTTCGAATGAATTTCGCTCGGGTTAATAGCAAGAGACTTGAGCGAGTTATGGAAAATACAAATCGCAAATAGATTTCGACGCGTGTTCAGTGAGCGAAATGAAATTGACAAAATCCTCGAAAAGCGGAAAATAAAAGGAAAAAACTACAAAAATACATGGGAGATAGGAGCCGTGGAATGCGGAGACCAACCACAAACTAAACACGAGCAACATCGAACGCTACATTGGCATCAATAATAAATCGCGGTTCCGCGATTAACCACGCGCCCTACATCGATCCACACTCGGCCGAGCGTGGGAGATTTAAAAATTCATCGACCAGTGTTTGGAAATCACGACCACTGTCGACAACACCCGTCGTTGTTCCAGCAGCTCATCCGACAACAGCGGCAACAGTTGCCATCGGCTCCACAAATCACCGCCCTCCATGTACCAGCGAGAGAGAAAACCAAACAAAAAAATCCGCTCGTTACAAAAAATCGTTTGTATTAAAATTCAATGATAAAATATAAACTCGTCGAAAATCAAAATCAACATCGGCCAACAACAGCGAGAAAGAGCGAGTGAGCGGATTTCAAATCCAATCGTAATAGAAATAATATTTTTCCAAAAGCCGCCGCAAAACCCAACAACAAGGGAAACATTACACCAGCATCCTGCGTCCTGTGTAAAATTGCCTTCGTTGTGTTCGGAGCCGCCGCCGCCTAAATATAAATAAAGTATCAGCAACAAAGCCGGATCAAAAGAATTGTTGCTGCAATGTAAATATTCCACAAAAAACAAAAACGTACAAAAAACACAGAAAAAACCAATAGCAGAAAAATCTCGAAATCAAACGAAGGGATTTTTTCACCTTTTCACTTCGTTGAGCTCTCGTGTGTTAGCTTTAAAGCTACATGCAATCGAAAACAAAAACATTTGAGCTCTGAATATACTCCTGTATCTCTGTTTCAATGCGATGTATGTGGAGGTAAAGGAAAAAGAAGAACTTATTTCAATGTTTTCGCCCTTATCTGTAAATCGAGGATGAGGATCATGAGTGGCTTCCTTTCTATCGCTCAAAACATCGCGCCGCATCCGGGTTGATGTCGTCTCCGCCTTCCTGGATCTCTTCCGAGTCGTTCAGTTTATTTGTCTGTCTCTCTCTCCTTTTCTCTCCTTCGTTTCATCCTCAGTATATTTGTCTGCCTGTCTGTCTCTTCGTCTGTCTGCCTGTCTGTCTCTATCTCTCCGCGCCATCCATCCGTCTTCTGTGAGTGTCGCGCAAATAAAATTTATACACTCGGACCTTTGTGTGCAATAATTCATGAAAATTGAATCAGATATCCTCGCTTAAAAGGGATAATCAACCATGTAAACAACGCGAGTTGATCTTCGTCGGTGACGGTGGATGGAAAAGAAAAGTGAAAGGGACAGCAAATAAAACACTCTCTCTCAGTCACCCTCTTTCTGGCCCGCTTAATTTACGTTGACATCGAGTGAATGAATGAGTGTGCAATGGCTGAAGATTTTTTCACTTGAGATTAAAAAAAAAACTTCATCTCATTCATGGGAGAACGTTTTCGAAACGAAACGCAAACGAGATGCAGACTGTGTCGAGTTTGAAGGAAAATGATTGGAGTAGTTTTAGTCGAAATGTTTCTTTTATTTTTGCTCAATTTAAGGCGATGAAGGGGAAGCTTTGATTCACAAGTCGCAGTCATGTGACTTCTTCGATATGTTTGAGAGTGGCTTTCAAAGGATTCCTGTTGCTCCTCTTATGATTCTACTTTTCGATTCTCCTTTTCCACTCTCCTCCTTTGACTCCCTTTGACTTCTCTTTTCCACTCTTCTTCAACTTACCTTTTCATCCCCTCTTCCACTTCTTCATTCCCTTTTCCACCATTTCATTCCCTTTTCCATTCCCTCTTCGACCTACCTTTTCATTCCCTCTTCCACCTTTTCACTCCCTTTTCCACCTTTTAATTCCCTCTTCCACCTTTTCATTCCCTCTTCCACCTATCTTTTCAATCCCTTTTCCACAAATGGAAATCGTTCGGAACTTTTTCGAAAACCAATTTCCTCAATAGCTCCACAAGCCGCAGCACACGTCGGTGACTTCCAAAGTAGCCGCCCAGTCAGAAGGACCAACAACATTCATACCGACCATAGTGAATCGCTCTCCCTCTCTTCTTTACCTTCCGGCTCCTTCTCTCACTCTCTCCTTCTCTCACTCGTTCGTTGTATCGTTTCCTTTTAGCCTTTCGCCCACTCGTCCGTGTCTCTTCCTCGGTCTGAACTCAACTTTGCAATCTATATTTCGTGCGTTCGTCTCGATGTGTGTGGGAGAAAGAGTGGGAGGGCGAAAGAGTGAGTCAATGAGAAAGAGAGAAGGCGAGAGAGAGTGTGAGTGGGACGGATGGGAAATGTTTGCAACAAATTGCCACCAATTAAATTTATCTCGTAGAAAAGTTTCCATGTAATATTTATACACTCGACGAAACGTACGGAATGCAACGAGAAAGCGATTCATGTTGTTGCATCTTGTTCTCGTTGTTGTTGTTGTTGTTGTTGTTGTTGTTATTGCTGTTGCCACAAATGTTGTTTCTACCATTGGTGTTATTGTTATTATTGTTGTTGTTGTTGTTGGTATCGTCGGTGTTGGTGTCTCCGCCTCGCACAAGTAAAACATTTTCCAGTGCAACTTTGTTACTCAATTAGTTTTCATTTCCCTTTGGGGCGCAAAATGAAAACACTTTGCAGCACTTCTTTTCACTTACTTCACCAGCAACAACAACAACAATATCGCTCTCTCTTGCCCATGCGACCATCTGGTCCACGCCCCCTTCTCCGCCCACTGCTGTGGCATTCTTGCAGCTTATTTGCTCAAGCATCAAAAAATGAGTTGGCAAAAGTTTTGCACGTCGGTTTTTTCCTCATTTCTTCATTTAGGTTTTCTCAACTCCTTCCGCTCTCTTACTTCCTCTCTCCCACTCTCCCTTTCTTCGTCTCTCTCTCCCTCCCTTCTTCTCTCATTGCCTCTCGCTTCTTTGCTCTCTTTTCCACTTTACTCCATTGAGGAAATGGACGTCATTCTGCTCTCGTGTATCAATTAATTTTCAAAGCACCGCAGAAAGAAGCAACTTTTCATGTTTGTGTGCGGTTTTTATGTCTCCTTCTCTGTCTACCCACCTCCCTCTCTGTCTCCTCACACTTCATGCGTGTGTGTGTGTCAGAAGTGTTTGTGAAACGCTAACAGTTTTAAAAACGACAAGCAGGAGAAAAGTTTGGGATGAAAAAACTCTAGACCAGAAACCGTCGTCTTCGCCATCGCCATCTGCAAATGGCGAAGCATTTCAAGAATCCGGAACCGCATCAAAGAGCAGACCGCCAGACCGTCAATTTCACAAATTGTATGGTGCTCATCATCATTTCTCTCTCTATCTCTTTCTGTCTATATTTACCTTACCTACAACAACATTGAGGTTGTTTTGAAATCGACAAAAACTCTAGACAAACATTCATCTTTTTAACTTGAACCTCTCGTGTTCATAGAGTTTCTATGGAGATATGAAGAAGAACTCGTATGCTAATTATGCTGACATTTTCTTCATCAATAGCTTTATTTTTATCCGAGCCTTTTATCAATATACTAATTTACTATACTTCCCTCCTTCAATATCATCATGTTCTTCTCTTCCTTTCATTAATATCCAAATGTTCTCATCTTTCCTTGCTCAATATCATAGTTTTCTCTACTTCTCAATATTAATGTCGTAATTTTCCTTTTACAAATTCCTAATTTTCTCTACTTCTCATCATTAATATCCTAATTTTCTCCGATTCCCATGATTAAGATTCTAAATTTCTCCGATTTTTTCCCTCAATATCCTAATTTTGTCTAAATCCCTGCGTAAAAACTTAAATTTCTCACTTCATCAATATCGTAATTTCCTTTATCAATCCACTTCCCTTCATTAATATCCTAAAATTATTTGATTTTTACCATCAATATCCTATTTTTATATGCTTCTCTCCATCAATATCTTATTTTTTCTATTCCCTCATCAATTTACCTTTTGTTTCTACTTCCTTCCATCATTTTACTGATTTCCGTCTTCTCTTTTCAGAGATGCTGCTCAACGATCAGCAAACATCGACGATTCTTGGAGCACTCGGCTTCCTGCGCATCCTCCTGCCGTTGATCGTACGAGGATTCGCCAACGATTGCATCGACGAAGGCGACCAGCCGCCAACGACACATGCAACGGCCGGACGCCGGAAGTCGAGCACAGGAACTTCCGGCACTGCTGCTGCTGTGATGACCGGCGAGGCCAAACAAATTATCGAGATCTTTGATTATTGTTTGCACTTGCTGGGCACGAGCAACACTTCGAATCATTCCGTGATAAACGCCTCACTAGAGGTCGTCAACGCCATCCTTCAGGCGGTGGATGGTAACACCGATGATGGTGACTTGAACTCCTCCTCAACGACAACGACAACAACAACAACAGGAATGACGACAACGACGACGGCCCAGTGTCTGCGACAGGCGCTGAGCAATCAACAACTGCAACACAATGAATATCTGCGACGGAGGAAATCATTAAAAAATCAAATATTCCAATTGAAAAATTACGAAATGTCAGCAGGAGCAACAGCCCTGGGTCGAGCAGTCGTCGTCGCCGTTGGTTCGGTGTCACCAACGACAGCATCGCCAACACGTAAGCAACAACAACAACAGTTGCAACGTCAACCACTGGCGTCCCCTCGAGGCGCGTCGGTGCCGTCGCTGCAACGTGGCGACGACGGCGTCAACCTCGATGTCGACGACGACGAATTGAATAAACATAAGACAAGCGAAGGCACGGCTGCCAAGGATGCTGCAGGGATGGCGAAGAAGGAGAATGAGAAGATTGCATTCAAATCAGGAATGCAAAAAATTGCAAATGTAAAAGCGATGCAGCAAGAAGTTGGCATCCTCATGACAGGAGCAGCAGCAGCGGCGACGACGGCGACAGGAGCAGGAAAAGGAGCATCGCAAACAAAAACAACACACACAGGAGCCCTGGGAATTCACGCTCAAGATGACAACAGGAAAAATGTCGCTTCTGCTGATGATGATGACGACAACCACGACAACAACAACGACAACGATGGCGACGTCGACGTCGACGTCGAGGACGAGAACATTGATGATGAAGGTAAAGTAAATAATAGAAATAACTAGGGAATGCGGGATTTTTGCTAAATGAACTCCGAACCGAGTGTAGACAAGCTTCCAACCGCCCAGCGAAATGTCAGAAACACGGAAATAGAAGCGGATGTTGGAGCAAGTGGGCGATGAAGTAGTGTTGGAAAATATTACTATGGATAATAAAGAAAATGATCGATCAAGAAACTATCCAACTATTCCAAAATTTCTCATCTCTTTGAAATAGTCAAGGATGGAATTAATGAAATGTATTTAAAGATGAACAATTCGATTAGAACATTATTCTTATTCCCTAATTTTTTTGAAATATAGGATGATGGAAATATTTCATATAACTCAACTCTACTAATCTGACCATAACTTTTTCTAACTATATTCAAATTATCATATTTTGCATATATTTCTAAACCTATTTTCTAATATTTGACACACCACTCATGCTTTTCTTTCATTTTCGCTTTCCATTCTATAAAAAGCTTTCAATGTTCTTTGTCAAGGTATAATAAATCAAAATTATGTATGGTTTATAAGTCTTTAAAAGCTTTTGCCAAAATCCAGACAAGCTTCTATAGGTGAATTCTGAATTTCATTGGATTATTTCGGATAATCGGAGTTATTCAGCATAAAATCGCAATAGTCTCCTTTGAACCAGGTTTTTGGAAACTCCTCCTCCGTCGTTGCATGATACGATCCCTATATAAACTAAATTTTAAACTATGCTAGAACTAGGCTTTGAGGATTTGGCGATGAAATTCTTGCTACTAGAGATAATATCCTTTGCAAAAAATTCTCTCTATCTCTATCCAACACTAGAGCGCGAACGGAGTCGCGGCCCAACAGTCGGTAAACAGCATGTGAACAAGGGATCCAAGAACGTGGCTCGAGGTGGGCCCAAACACGACGAAGGTGAGGTTGACGTCGATGATGATGATGTTGATGTTATTGTCAGTGGAGTTGGCGATGAAGATGACGACGATGATGATGATGACGATGACTTCACAACACTTTCTGAGATAAATGAACCGCAAAAGGCATTCGCTTTGACAACAAATGCTGAACCTGCGCTGACAACAACAATTGATGTTGATAATCTGATTGATGCAATCGATGCGACCGCAAAGACAATAACAACAAAAACAACACCATCCACCGAGCAGCAGCAACGCGGTCTTCTCTCAGTTGATGTCGTCGCCGCTGCCTCAAGTGGCATCGCCAACGACGACAAATCACTGAATTCAAGCGACATCGACAATGAATCGTTCAACAGCATTGACTTCGAAGCCGAGATAACAATAGGTGGCATCGCCGCCAACGCCGCAACCGACGTCGGCCACAGCGCTGCAGATGGCGGCGCCGGCGTCAACGCGTCAACCACGGAGACGCCGAGTGCAGCGAAATCCGGCAGCGACTCGATTGGCTCGTTCTTCAACAACCTGCTGACGCACCCGAGCACAGGTAAGAATCCCAATCGTTGGTGGGCGGGTCACGCCCCCTCCCCTTCACCTCATCACAAGTGATTTCCCGTTGTTATTTTCGTGATTCAACCAAACTGATCTGAGCAATCGTTCGTCTGGGAACCTCGAAGATGTGACGACGACGACGACGAGAACCCATATTTTGATTGCATATTCAAATCGCGTTCAATTAGGAAGTTGAGTTGTCGTCTCCATTCCTCCATTTATTTGAAAATTTTGGCAATGCTCTGCAATTATTTGCATAATTGCTTCACAATGTGAAAAACTTGTTCCACACTTTATGCAGCCACTGAAGCATTCAGCGATCGTTCTTCTCCTTCTTGGTCCCTTTGTCTTTCAGTCTCTCGACCCTGTAATTCATCCGCTCAATGGCGCGCTTCGTGCTGTCCAAACGCTCTGACAATGTCTGTCTCTCTGTCTAACTCCGTCTGTCCTTCCGTCGTCCATCTGCCGACTCGAGCAGTGGAGCATTCAAGCATCCGACCATCCATTCACCACGATTCACGGACATCAGGATGGGCTAATAGAGGGAGTTGGTAGGGTGGAATGTGGGGGGAAGAGGAGGAGGGTAAGAGAGGGATAGAAAGAAAACCGAGAGAGAGTGAGGAATGTGCAACAAAGTCTCTGATTGAGTAGGACGAGCTCCACTCGACTCCACTTGTCGTCGTTTTGTTTTCGTCGGTTGCACTTATGATTAAATGAACCGTGTCTGACAGCGTGTGGAGGAGACGTCCATCCTTCGTTCGTTCTTCTCTCTCTCTCTCTCACTTTGGTCACTCTTTCCTGGTGATGTTTCTGATTTCTCTGTCTGAGGCTGGCTGCCGAGTGCCTTCTGCCTGTCGCGTGGAGTATTTTCAAAAATCAAATTAGTCATTGACGATGAGAAGGACGAATCACGTTGGTGTTTTTGTTCGTGACGATGATGATGATGATAATGATGTTGACAATGATGTTGATGATCTTGTTGTTGTTGGAGTTGACAGCGACTACATTGTTGTTGTTGTTGTCGATGAGAATGTTCCCGCCGATGCTGCTTCTGCTCTGACTTCTAATGTCGATGACGATGTCGATTTCGTTGTTGATGGTTGATGCTTATGTTGATGATGGTTATTGTTGTTGTTGTTGTATTCTTTGTTGTTTTGGCCTTCTTTTTGTTTTTGTAATCTTCTTCCTTTTACTAACCATTTTTTTGTTTTTGTTCTCATGTATTTGTTCTTATTCTCAACATATATGAGATTTTTGTTATTGTTCTTATATATGTTGTTTTTGTTGTTGTTCTCTTATCTATGTTGTTGTTGCTGCTGCTGCTGATTGTTGAAAGTGTTGACTTTGTTACGTTTTATATTTGCATTTGTCGTTTTCCATTTCTCTTCCATTTTCCTCTATTCAATGTTATTTTCTTCATTTTTATTTTTACTGTTTTTGTACTACGTGGTTTTCTATCACGTGTTGTTGTACCACGTTGTTGTTGTTGTACCAGCTGTTGTAGCACTTGTTGTTATACCAATCATTTTTGTTGTTCCAATTGTATACATAGTCAATAGAAATTTGCTCCAACTGAAGCATCAGAACGATTTAGTTAAATTCGATTTTTACGACGACAAGGACAATGGGATTTTATTCAATTTCAAATGAGAATCACATACGACAACTAATCGACTGATTGCGGAATATACTGAGAGGAGGAAGGATTGCGAGATTTCGATGGATCAAGTGATGGTAATCGGAGTAAATCCCAGTCGCAGTCAAGAGGCAGAAAGTCGAAAAGAAAATCTAAATGAAAAACTTTTCATCTCCTAATTAAACTCAATGAACAAATGGGACAAAGGCTTCAAGTTTTTACTGGAAGATCATGATCGAATTTTAGGATCCAGAAGTCCAAGTTTTCTTTTCTTTCCTTCGGGAAGATCTTATTGTCTTGGATCAAGTGATCGAAGTAAATCTCATTCCAAGTCAAAAGCTAGAAAGAAGAACCACAAATAACTTTTCATCTCCTAATTAAACTCAATGAAATCCCATTTGACAAAGGTTTCAAGTTTTCACTGGAAGACCATGATCGAAATTCGGGATCCCAATGTCCATGTTTTCTTTTCCATTCTTGTGAGATGTTTTAAGACCTTCTTGTCAAGCTCTAAATTTTAAACTGTGGCATGAACGTTGACACGAAATTCTCCAAAAGAGTTTACTATAATTGCAATTGTGGTCGAGAAACTACAACCAACACAACAACCAAGAAGAAGAATACAACTACTCTGAAGAATACAACAATCATGGAGAATACAACAACCATGAAGAATACAACAATAATGACAATGAAGTGGACACTAGCAAGAACAAGAATAAGACCATAACAACAATACTTTTAAGTACTTTAAGCCTCGCTGTCGCTGTGACATTAATACGCTGCGATGTCGAATAACCGAGTAACCGATTACCTCCAAACACGCGATGAAGAGTTGTTTGAAACTTTAGACAGAGTGGACGACGGAGGGAAGGAAGATGGAGACAAAGGGAGGAGGGAAGATGAGAGCGAAGGGATGGGATGCAGAGGAGATTCTAGTGCTAAGAGGATGTCGAGTAGGAGGGCGTTTAAGGGGGGCGTGGTCCGAGTGGGCGGCAGAGGGCAGTTGAGGAGGTTAAAAGTTTGCGCTTAACACGAGAAGGCAATAAACAGGAAAACATCTTGTATTGGAAATTAATTTCAAGTCGCCTTTTAACCCACACAAACACATGAACACACACTTCGAAACTCCTTCAAACACACACACTCTCTGGAAACTCTCTCATATATACACGAATGCCGACTTGTACCCTCTATTTCTCTCTCTCTCTCTCTGGCACACTAACACCAACATGCATTCTGTGGCGATGTTCAACGTGGTCGAAATTATTTTTACACTAACAACTACTCGAATACAGCGGTTAATGTTTTCATAGTGTTTGTACATGTGTTCATGTGTGTATGTTAGTGCATGAGAGAGTGTTGGTGTGTGTGTGTGTGTATGTGTGAGTGTATTTTAAATGCATTTCCACCGAACATGCAACCGAAAATGGCTGCCAAAGTAGCGCCATTTTACCAAGAGAAAGAGAGAGAGAGAGAAAGGGAGAGAAACAGAGACAGAAGTAAAAAGAAGAGAACAAGGGAATTGAGATAGAGAAAGAGAGCTAGAGACGAAACGAGAAAGCAAGACAGAAAGGGCAGAGCGAGAGAGTGAAAGTACGGAAGTGAAAAAGAGATAGTTAGTGTGAGGAAGAGAGTAAAAAAATGGGAACTCATCATTTGTAGACCATTAAAAAGTTCATCTGCGGATGCATTACACGGTTAATGCTTGCATTCCACGGACGAGAAGACGGACGGACAGATGGATACAAGGACAGACTAAAGGTCTGAGAGAAAGATAGACAGATGGTCGGCTTAAAGAAAGAAAGACGGATGGAAAGAGAGAAAGACAGATGGATGACTGAATGAAAGGAGGGAAAGACAGATGGACAGAAGGTTGAACATGCAGACATGAAGGTTGAACGATGGAAGGAAATACGATGGATGCTGATAATGGGAGAAAGAAGAAATAAAAAGAAGAACTTTAAAGAAATAGGTTGGAATGGGGATGTTGGAAGAGAGAGCGATGGTTGGAGAGAGAGGGAAATGGAGGGGAGAGAGTGGAAGAGTTGTGAATAGTGAGAGAGAGAGGGAAAGAGCGTGTCGCAGGATTCGTGAAGGATGCGTGCTCGACTCACAGACGTCTGACGTTCGCTCTGGTGTCCACGTGACGGATTTTTTCTCCATCCGGATCACTTTCGTTTTTCATTTCATTGCAACTCACGCTATAATTCTCACTCTCACACTTTATATTTTTATATCTCTCTTCTCTTTTTCGCTCTTCATCTCCCTCTCTCCATCTCTTTATCACTCTTTTTCACTCTCTTTACCTCCCTCCCTTGATGTTTCTGTTAATGCTTTATTTGTTTGCTCCTTGTTGCATCTTAAAAAGTCTTGTTTTCTGTTGTGGCTTTTAGTTTACGACTCCTAAAGTATAATAATGAGCCTTCAATGGAACACATACAAACGCGCACACACACACACACACACACACTCAGGCAGCCACACGTAAATACACACATATGCTGAGATTAATCTGCTGCTTTCATACGTCGTTGTAGCCGCTCATGTAATTACGTTCCTTTAATACTTTGCTCAACAAACACGGCACCGCTTCAACTTGCACACATTTATATAGTAGACCATAGGAGAGGATCTAATGAGACAGAGAGAGAGGGAAAGAGTTGGAGAAAGAGAGAGGAGATATAGAGTGAGAGGGAATATAGATGGAACTTAAAATCCTCACGTTCGAAAGACTGAGATAAACAAGAACAAAAATTAGAATAGCAAAAAATACAAAAGCAAAAACCATCCTTAAACCATCTATCTTTTTCCTTGTAGAGTCTATCTATCTCTATCTCCCTCTTTCTCTCCCCCTCTCTTTATTTCTCTCACTCTGTTACACCTCTGCACGTGCTGCCATCCTCCACTCTTCATGCACTCCATCTCTATCTCTTTTCTCTTCCGTCGACTCGACCTCTGTCCCATATTGTTGTAAGAGTCTTTGGACTTCAGTATCAGAGATCATTCGTTGTTATTGTTGTTGGTATTCTTGTCGTTTTAGTTAGTTTAACTCTTAAACAACAGTAACAAGAATGACAAAAACTAGAACAACAGCAGTAGATGGAACAACAACAGTAGCTGGAACAACAAAAATTAGAACAAGAGAAAAAATAGCGAGAGAAAATAACTACAACAATGACTATCAGCGAAGAAGGAAACTGCAAATAAATGCACAACGTAACGCAGGGCAACAACATATGTCAACAGGCACACAATCTCACACAACACACACTCTCACACACACATATTCACACACCCACATACATATTCACACACCAATACACATGCGCTTGCACTTATGCACACTAACACCCACACACTCATAGACAGGACCATAGAAACTAAAATCATTCACATCTCGCATACACACATGCACCAAAGAATGAGAGGGAGAGGGAAAGAATGAGAGGGAGAGCCAAAGAGAGAGAGTGGGACAGCGATACGATTTGAGTTACCACATTTTATCACGTAACTCATTTGTCTTATCCACTTTGTTGCAACAACAACAGAAACAACAATAACGACAACGACAAAAAGAACGACAATCCCAACAAAAAATAACAACAGAAGGATAAGCAACAACAGGATGAAAAACTATAACAATAAAGACAACAAGAGGTGGACGAGTAGAAACAACAATAATAACAATAACAGTGGAAGAAACAACAACAATAGCGACAACAATAACATCCACACTAGCAGGACTAACAGCATACACCAATATACAACAAAACAATAAAAACAAGAAGAACACATCTAAGCTCAAGCTTCACAACGTCCATCCGTCCGTCCGTCCGTCCGTCCGTCCGTCCGTCCGTCCTTCCATCCATCCCTTCGTCTTTCCTTCCGTCCATCTCTTCGCCTGTCCTTCAGTCCCTCCTTCTGTCCGTCCCTCCGACTTCTATCCTCCATTAGACATGGTTTTAAAGTTGCTCTTTTTTGGCCAACTACCGTATGTTGAGATCCTTCGGTCCACTGCTTGACTTCCGCTTAATTAGAACTTCCGCTAGCTGGAGATTTTCTTCCCACTTCTCTTCCCTCTTTTCTCTTCGCTATCTCTCATTGTTTTGTCCTTCTTGGCATGAGATCTATGCTAGATCCTATGTGTCCTCTCTCTATCTTCTTCCTTGTCCCTCTCGGATGTGAACTACGAAAGGCTTTTTGGAGATTTTGTCTTAGTAGAAGAAGGATTCATTTTTGACGACAATAGCTGAGATTTTCAAGGAGGAGGATTTTATCGTGAGGGTTTCTTCTTCGAATATTCCTTCACGAAGGTTCAATGATCAGTTCATTTCATAAGGATTCCTCCTGGGTTTTTTTTTGTTGAAAGTGTTTTGATTGATTTTCAGGCTCAGCAGGTTCTTTTATGAATTCGCTTCCTTCATGATCGGTTCCTTCAGCAGATTAATTCATTAGTTTCCTTCATGGGTTTTTTCATGAGTGCTTTGCATAAGTTTCTTTTATGAGTTTCCTTTTGTAATAATTTTTCTTTACATATCTCAATTAATTATTCATAATTCTAACTCACATCCTCTCCTCACCTCTTCACAGAGTCAATGACGAAGTTGTTCCGATCATCCAAGTCCACGCCCACCAAACCCACCGAGGAAGCCTCTTCACCGCCTTCAACTTCGGCAGTCCCTGAAAAACCAGAACCCGATGAGATATCTATAGCTTCGGCCGCCGCTGCCTCCTTCTCGGCCGGCGACACCCTCTCGCTCGAGTCACTCGGAAGCTCCGGTGGGCAAACGAGCACTCGCCACCATTCGAGCACCAGCACCTCGGGTGGTCCCAACGAGGAGGAAACGCTCTCGATGACGGCCTCCGCGACCGCTTCCACCGCAATCATGATGGACTCAAATGCACGCAACACACAGGCCGATGTCAGCAGCGATGACGACGATGGCGACGACATTCGGAGGCTGCAGGAGCTGAGTCTACGCAATCGGACTCCGAATGGTGAGCCTCGTACTTAATCTCATTTGTCTCCTTCTCATCTATGTTTCATTGTTATCATCTTTAACTCGTTCTCATCATCAACTCCTCCTCATCCTCGTCTTCTTCTCAATCCTCATCTTCTTCTCATCCTCATTTGATATTCTTTCATTCTTATCTCCTTCTCATCCTCTGATCTGATCTTCTTCTCATCTTGAACTCAACTCCTCATCTTGTTCTTGTTCTTCTTGTCTTCCTCTCTTCCTCACAGTGAATCCTTTCCTTCGTGAGCTCTCGCCGCTGAAGCAAACGGTGTCGGCGCCGCCTCAGTTGACGGCGAACATTGGCGGCATCTACGATCAGCCGCTCGTTCACTACGCAGCCCGGTTGGTGGCCGCTCGTTTCCTGCTCGCCGGGCAGCCGCGCGAACTCCAATCAGATCAGACGACACGCGTCTCGATCAAGAACCTCTCGCTATGCGTCGTGGCCCAATGCGTTCGCCTTGAGCCTCAGGTTCTCGTGCTCTCGCTGGAGATCAGCGAGGTTGAGGAGGTGTTGGAGATGAAGTTGGAGGAGGAGGACTCCGCCCACACAAAGGCGGCAACCACAACGACGACAGTTTCATCTTCATCGTCATCCAGTATCAGCGGCAGCCCAACGCAACCGCACAGCGATAGCGGAAGCTCGAATTTGGGCAGAGATTACGAACATCTCGATGACGGTGGCGATGTGGTGGACTTTGTAAGAGGCGTTCGAAGGGACGTGGCCACTTCAACCATCGCCGACCCCTTTCCACCTGTCTCCAATGCAACGAGTCATGGCCTGGAGCTGGAGATCAAGGACGATCACTTCGGCGAGAGTTCGACAGACTCGAAGTTCTTCCTCAACCAGCCGTTGAGTCGAAGTGTGGATCCTGCTTTGTTGGGGGCGCGTCCGAAGGCGACGCTGCCCTCGTTGCCGCCGCTCTCGCAGTCGGAGATCGTGGGACGGCAGCGACAGCGATTCCAGGTGCACGAGAACCTCGAGGATCGGGTGCCGTCGTCGCCGCCACCGCGTCCGCCGATTCGCACGAAGTCGATGCGGAAGAGGTTCGAGAAGCTGCAGATGGATCGGGAGGAGGCGCAGCGGCGGCAGGACACGATCGATGGTGCAAGCTCCAGGCTGACGATGACTTCGAGGACGACGATGGTGACTGTGACACCAAAGATGAAGGACTCGTCTTCGAAGTTTCGTCAGCCGATATCCGACGTCTTGCTCTTCCACGCCCATCCGGATCCGATTCTGCGCGGCGGCGTCCAGCAGATCGTGGGCAACTTCCTGCAGGCCTCTGGCGCTGGGCGGCGATTGAGCGTTCAGGTTCGGTTGAACCCGCTGCTTGCCATACTGATGAAGGTGAGTTCGATTACTTTGGAGCCCAAGACTCCTAGTGAAACCTGCTAAAGCTTGAAATGTTTTGAATTGTTAACTCTTCGAGAGAAGAATTACATCATTTTCAGACAGGACAGAAACAGAATCGTCAATCATTAATTATATAATTTTTTATTTCTTGAATCACTTTTCGGTTTTTTCTGAATTTTTGTGATCTTCTGAAATTATACTACTTTCTGAAATTATATTTTCATCTCATTTTAGTTTTCTAAAATTACATTTTAGTTTTCTGAAATTATATTTTGATTTTTATAAATCATATTTTGATTTTATGAATTATGTTTTGATTTTCTAAATCCTGCTTGAAAATGGTGTAGAAATCAACTAAAATAACGATGAAAGGAAAACAGCAGGACGATAAAGGAAAAAAAGAAAGTCAACGAAAAAAATCTCAAAGGTCGATGGAAAAAGGAAGGAGAAAAGAAAAACCAAGGCTTCGAAAAGAAAAGCCAAGGCTTCGAAAAGAATCAATGGCCAAGTTATCCTCGTTCGACATCCATCTTCCTTGTACTTTGCACTCGGGTCTAAATTACTACATGCCTTCGGGGGACCGATAAAGGAGTGTGCGAGAGAAGGACGGAGGGATGGAGTGAGAGAATGAAACGGATGCATGGCCTGCTCGTCCTTCGACTTATCCTCCGACGAACACTTGACTGCGAGGCTTCCTTCGTTTGGCTCCTCATCGAGAATGACTCTTGTTACTCTCTCTCCTCTCTCTTTCTATTCTCTTTCTCTCTCACTCTCCCTGTAAATGTTCCTCCACTTAGTTGACGTTCGAACACACATGCACCTACACACACATACACACGACCACCTGCCCCTCCTGGGTGCGATAAGAATTCTTTTATTCCCCTAAGGATGAAGAAAGATAGAGAGTGAGTGGGAGAATGAGTGAAAGAGAGAGAGAGAGAGAGAGAGACAGGAAGGGGAGAAGGAATCAAGACATGAGCAACAACAATAACAACGATCAGTTAAACAAACCAACCTTGTGTGTTCTCAATGTCTTTCTGTCTGTCTCTCTCTTTGTCCGTCCATCTGTCTGTCCATCTGTCCGTCCGTCCCTCAGCTCGTCTGTCGGTGTGCTTTTATAGTGAAAACAGCAAAAAGGTGGAGGCGCGCATTCTAAACGCCGTTGCATACATGTAGGCCGGAGGTTTTTATGTTTGCACTAACACAGTTACAAGGATTTGCTGAAGAAACACACACACAGACACTTGCACAGAAATCCGTCCGCCTCCTTCGACTTAATTCTTCTTCAATACTCCTTTTTCCTTCTCCTTTCCCCTTCGCATTTACTTGTAGAAACATCTTCTCCTACAAGTTCTTCGCCTCTCTCTCTACTTCTTCAATACTTCACTCAATATCACACCCACTAATCACACCTTGTTTTCCTCCATCCATCGCGGAAGGACGATAACAAGAAGAAGGTGGCAATAAAGATGGAGTGATAAAAAGACAGAGAAAAAGAGAGATTGAAAGAGTCGGAGAGTCGTTCTCAATTTGAGCTACAAAGTTTCTTCTTGAGGCTTTGAATAATCTGTTCAATCGAATCGATGTTTGTCAAGGGGTATTCATGGAGTTCTTGGTCTCTAGGTCAAGGTGTTTGCAGCGACATTTCCTATATTAGAGAGTGAAGTTTTGTTATTGCTGATGAAGTTGTTTGAGCTTGTCCTTGGGTTCCTTTGGATTGATTTCACCAAAGGAGTCTTAAAGACTCTTTTAAGAAGTGGAAGAAGTTATTTATTACTATCTCGTAATAGTGAAAAATATCCCTATTATTAGGAAATAAATATCTTAATACAAAATCTTAGTATTACAAAATTAATTTTCTTAATTTTTAGAAACATTACAAAATCCCAGTAAATTGATGATTTATTCAATTTGTACAAATGCTCTGAAAGTGATTCTCAAATTGGCAATGGAAAGGTTTTATGTACATTTTTTTTAGAACTTTCCTATTATCAAAAGTCTTTTACGTTACGAGATCTTTTCAAATTCTATCAAAACTCTTTGTTATAGCGAAAAATAACACTAGTATTTGTTGAATGCTTATCTCTTTCTTCTTGTGGAAAAAAATCCAAGTATCACTAGAAAGTCTCATTCTCTCGACATCATTCTTTCTTTTTGAATCCTTCATTCTTTCTTTCTCTTTCCTCCCTTCTTTCTGTTTTTTTTTCTTTCTCTCGCTCTCACCCTCCTCTAATTACGAAACCTCGGGGTCTTCCATTTGGCATCCTGGAACACTCGAAACTTCAATCGCATTAGTGTAAATATCTAACAATCCACCAGACACACTCACACATCCATAACACAGACATATTCACCAACATAACCATTCTTACCAACACCGACATACTTTCCAACACCGATATACTTCTCAACACAGACATACATTTCCACCAACACTCAGACAGACAGACAGGCAGATAGCGAGTGAGAACCCTTAGAAACTTCAACACAATCGAGGATGAAAAGCTCGTTGAAATCATCGCTCTCTAGTTTGGTTCCCCTCATCTCTCCCCCTCTCTCCTTTTACCCCTATGTTTCTCTCTCTCTCTCTATTTTCCACGTCTCCTTATTTTTCTCCATTTTTGTCCCTCTCACAACTCGTTCTCTTTCACTCTTCCTCTCCCCACACTCGTGGCGAAGAATTCTTTAGAAATCGTTGGTTGGAAAATGCGAAAAATCTCCAATTGACGAGCAAACAATAAAACGCAAAATCCTTTTAATACACTTCATGCCAACAACAACAACAATAACAGGATAATACAACAACAACAACTACTATCGCAAATAGGGGATTTCTCAATTTTTATTCTGTTTGATTTTTTTTTTGCTTCTATTTTCAGGGTCTGCTGGACGAGATCCACACGGTGGTCATACAAGCTCTAAATGCATTCGATAAGGCTCTTCCGCCGGTTCTGGCCAAATATTTGGCTGGAGGGCGTTGTTGTTGTTATTGTGTTTGTCATCGACAACAACATCATCGTCGTCGTCGTCCTCGTTCTCGTTATCAACAGAAGCAGCGGACACAACAACAACAGCTGGGTGCTGGAGAAAAGCGCAAACAAACTGCAACAAGAGCATCCGAGGATAATTCGCATGGCAGCCCCGCGACCTCCTTCGAAGACGGCTCCTTCACGAAACTGCCTAAGGAGCAGAGTCGGACGCAGCACAAGAGGCATCCCAACAATCCTAACGATGCGTTCGCAGGACCAAAACTTTGCCCTAAGAACGAATCCTTCGAATCCTCTGCCTGCTCCTGCAGCTGCTGTGCCTGTGCTTGCGCTGATCCCATCGATGGCGTTGTCGATGCCGGAACACCGCCGGGAGCCTCTTGTGCGAAGCCTTTCATTGACAATGATGAGCTTATAGCTTCGCTTTTGAATGCTCTCCAATCGAAATCGAAAAACGTCCTTCTCGAGAACCTTCACGACGTCGCTTCCGTTGCCGCCTCCACTGACATGCCTGACAAGGATGACGACGACGACTACGATGAGGACGGGGAGGAGGAGGACATGGAGGACGATTACGACAATAATGACCCTCATGCCGGCGAGAGAACGCACAATAAGCTGCATCCAACTGGCTCCGGCTCACGAGATGCTGATGGAGATCGTGATGATGGTGGCGAAGGAGGCGGCGGTGGATCCGGCCTTCGTCGTCGTCATCGTAGTCGAGGGTCGTCCTGCATGCTGTTCATGTCGCCGAAATTGCTTTTGAATAAACTCCGTCTCTGCTATCACAACAAATATTGGTTGGTCCAGAATAAATATGCCGAAGTTATTTCCAATTTAAATTACGCCGCCCTGCGAGCGTATTACAATGACAACAACAATAACATCGATAAGAAAAACAACATCGACAACAACAACAACACCGATAACCACGACAATGGGACGGACATCGTCTCCACTTACGAGGTAAGTCGACGAGGACGAGCTCGAGTCGAGGACGAGCTTCGCAATTTCATCTGCTCGAGTTCCTCGACTCGGCCTCCGTTTCTTTATTTATTTCTGTCTCACTCACATTCTGCATGACATTCTCTCTCTCTATCTCTGTCTCTCTCTTTATTTGTGTTTTCTCTCTTCATTCTGTGTTTTCATTGTTTCGCCATTCATCCTTTGGGCCTGTATGATCTCCCTCAGGCTCAGATGTCCTTCGGTTTTCCGTCTGTCTGTCGTCCTTCGGTTTTCCGTCTGTCTGTCTGTCCATCTGTATTTTTTAATATCTCACATTATTGCATCGCATCAATGTTTAAAATGCATTTACATGTCGATGAAGAGCTGTTGTCTTGCGTGTGTGTGTGTCTCATGTCCTTGAGTTGACATATGTGGGAGTATATGTATGTGTGTTTGTGTTTGTGTGTCCTTGTGTGAGTGCGGGAAGGCTCAGTGCCTCAAGTAATGGGCATATAATTTCGATACTCCTTACATTCACGCACTTCCTCCACTCCACTCGTTCAATCCAGAATCGCGAGCTTATTTCAATCCTTTTTTTCTCTCGCTCTTTATTGTTATCTCTTTCGGTTTCACAAGAACCATCGTCGACAACTCCTTTTAATGGCGGTTCTCTTTAATCACCACGACATTATTTTCGAAAGATCGAAAATAAACGCGAGGTTCTGATTTCAGTTATCAGGTGATGATGGGAGCGAAGAGATGAAAATTAATGTGGTGGATGGGAAAATAATGAAGAGGAAAGTAGTGGAAAAAATGATGGTGTGGTGAAGAGAAGGTGAAAAAAGAAAGTTGAAAAAAAAATAATTTCTTGAAAAATACTCAAGTAAAAATAACTAAAATATTATTAAAGGGTTTTTAAAATATCTCACATCATAAAATGTTCTCATTTAAAAATAAAGTTAGAGGAAGCTTCCATTTCCCAAGATCGCTTAAAATCCTATAAAAGGATAACACTTTCATTTCCTGTACAAACTTAAAGTGAGGTTCTGAACGTTATCTACACCAGGGCGAAAAACGAAGGCGGGTGTGTGAGAGGTAAAGTAAGTAAGTAAATTTCTGGAAAACACGTATCGCTCAGCGCCGAGAACGAAACACATTTGACACAGAAGATGAAGGATCCGAGGGCATGGTGGAGTGAGAAGAGGGGAGAGAGAGAGAAAAATGGAACTCAGGGCATTAGGACGAATGGGGCCGCAGTGCAATGGGGCGGGGGAGCGATAAGGAGACATAAGCGGAAGCCAAGAGAGCGGAAAAATATTAAATTAAGCATAAGTTGCGAAATGCACTGAATATGAATTTTCTTCTTTCCACCGGAAGCATGTCGAGGCAGGGGGCGTGGCTGGGGAGAGGGCAGGGGTGTGGTGAGGAGAAGGAAGGGGGGCGTGGCAAAAGGGGAGGGAGCGTGGAGCTGTGAACGCAACGAGCGAAAAATATATACAAAAACAGTCCCAACGCACCGTCGAGCGGAATATAGTTAACATCGTATGAGCGAGAGTGCATATGAGAGTCTGTGTGTGTGTGTATTTGTGATAGTGTATGTGTTAGGTCGTTGTATGTGTGTTAGTGCTACCCCGACTTCATTGCTATGCTATGCTGCATGCATTTTTGACACATTGCCATGGAAAATACTCCATTGATGAGAAATTGCAAAAATATATGCGAAAAATAAGCAAACAAATGAAAGAGGGAGAGAGAGATGGTGAGGGAGCGTGAAAGAGAGAAAACAGTGAGGGAAAGGGACCCAAAACGAGTGAGAGTGGAAAAGAGACCGTGTGGAATGATGAAAAAATATTAATACAAATAATGCATTTCCGCCAGGACATGCAAAAAAGTCCTTTGCATTGATGGACTTTCAGCGTGCTCGTTTTAAGAGCCACCAAATGGATGAATCGATCGAAAGCATTGAGTTCAAGTTGGGTTCCCAAACCTTTTCAATCGAAGCTTTCGTGCGTCTCAAGAGCTCTCAAAATATGGTGGACGATTTTTTTCGATCCAACTCAAATGGAGTGATGGATCTTTAAAGAAGCATACGAAATCCAAACGTGTCCCAAATAAGTTGGATCTTCTATTGAATGCAAACCCCAAATAAGTTCGATCTTCTATTCAATGCAAGCCATGATTTCGTTCTCACACCCTCATTTCATTGTGTGTGTGTGTCTTCAGGTTGTGGTGAACTCGTTTCCATCAGTCTGTCTGTCTGTCTCTGCGATGGTGATCGCCAAGTTCCTTTGTGTCCTCGCTCGCTTGCTCATTATCATCGATGGCAGTTCGATTGGAAGTGCAGTCAATTGTGCGGAAGAACCACAATATTTTGCCGCAAAGTTCACATAATTATTGTCGAAAACTTGCGTAAGAAACTCATCCTCTTCTGCTCACACTCTATCTTCTCGTTTCCTCTAACTCATTCATCCCCTCTCCCTCATTCATCACTTCTCCCTCATTCATACACTCTCCCTCATTCTTCACCTCTCCCTCATTCATTCACTCTC